>CM040172.1:30537918-31110418 GCA_022606695.1 Vaccinium macrocarpon
GTTGAAAGCACATACTGATTAGGATTCCATACCTTCAACGACTGGAGACAGTGAGAGATATCAGTTCCCGGCAACGAGCACGATTTCAAGGCATAGAAATCGGTGTCCGACAACCTTGTGATAGGGATATAACCTTGTATGTTGTAGCTACAAGGGCTGGTGAATCGAAGGGGAGTCCGGGTAATAATAAAACTATACACTCGCTATATAACATGCTTGAGTCGATCGATATGAAGTTCACAGAACTGATAATATGAGACTTTCAACATGTTAAAATGCAGCCTTCAAATAGCAATAGCCATAACAAAATTTGAGGTCAGAACTGAAAATGTTGGTGATCACAGGTTTGTTGGAAACACTAGAAGGTTAACTTATGACAGATTAACCTGTACAAGTTCAAATCATCAAACCCTACATTCGAAAAGTATTTACTCTTCGACTAATCAGCATGAATAATAGAAAGCAGGTTTTTAGTTGTTCAGTAGGCTACTCTTACAACTTCAAAGTTGAACAGAGAAACTGATCGGTAATAGCAGGCTCCTTGGACTGGAATCAGTGATTTCCCAAGCAGATAAGTTATTCCCAACATCTTTATAAGTTTTTCTTTTCTTTTTCCTTTGTTTCTTGTATTTTCTTTTCCTTTATTTCTTGTAATTTCTGTTTCGTTAATGAAATATGTTTCTGTTTGCTCAAAAAGTTATTCCCAACAAAAACATTTCATTCAACAAGCATTTGTAGTCGATTCATATTGTAAACTGAAGCTCACTTTCTCATTGCACTACAAATAAAATGCCAAAATCAGCTAAGAATTACAACAACATTAAGAAGATATCCAAAAAAAAGTACAGACACACAGTAAATCAACTCATCGTATTATTACTCTTCTAATGTTACAAACATACACTCTTCTAACATTACAAACATACACATGGTGTCTGCCATAAAGTGATTTTAAGCAGTAGTGCCCATTCACATATCAGAGGAAGTTTTCATCTGTTGATGTGGCCCGTCTATCACAGTTAACTGCCTTCTGAGTCTAGCAATATGGGCTTGAACCTAGCACACAAATATAGAAGATAGATAAGTCAGTATCTGCGTTTTTTGGAGATTGAAATCATCAGTCCATTGCACACTGTAAAAATTGAAACAATATGCAAAAGAAGAAATGCTTAAACTACCAAAAGAAGACAAATACACGATGCAACCAATTCAAAGCAATAGTGCAGTTAGACGGGTTCCTAACTCCCAACCAATTGTAGAACATCCCAATGTAGCTTTCAAGGCAACTACACAGAACCAGGTCTCAAACCCCAACTACAATAGTGTTTGCCCTCATTTGGTTACATGAATAGAAGATGATATTTTAGGTTATGTATGCGAATTGCGAAAAGAAATGACAGAAATGGGAAGTATAGAATTTGCGCAAACCTGCTGACGAGCTGCTGCAAGCTTTAATAGCTCATCGGCTTCAGAGAAATTTGAATACCACTGGCTTAAAGGATTATCTTTAGTGTCACCTCTCTTCCTTTTATCTACATCTTCAGTTGGCACTACACAAGCACTAATGCAGTTTGGTAATTCAGAATATAGTGAGGCACAAACTCTAAAGACAAAGGCAGGAAAGGGGAAAAGGGAAAAAAAAAACCCACCAGGAGGAGGTAAACTGAAACCAGGAGGTAGCCGAGGCACAATTACAGCTGGATGATTTTGAACGCGAGCAAAGAAAACTTCTGAAGGTTCGGTAAGCACAATCTCGTCGTATGATTCCATAACAACAGGCTTTTTAGTAGACATTGAACCAGATTCATCCTCCGGATACAACTTTAAATGGTGAAACCTGTAAATAGTTGATTAAAGGATTTCACTTATCAAAGGTGAAGAAAAAGTATATGAATTCCTACTACCAAAAGGTTGGAAAAAAAGCCACACAATCTTATCCCTTTCTGAAATGTACATCCACCGGAAGAATTTTTTCATTCAATTACAACTTTCATTGAACACATATTTTAAAGAACCGAAATACTGATACTTTACTAAACAAATAAACTTGTAATAGCATGTACATATCAGGGAGATAAAGTGTCAAGTATGAATTGTAACAATGCAGTTAAAGTAGCATCAACAGATGGTAATTCTAAAGATGCAGGTAAAGTAACATCAGATGCTAACTTGGAGTGTACAGAGATTCATGGCACCGGTTGTTACTTCGGATAGAGTTCAGCATGCATTATGTACCTGCTACCTGAATATTGAAGTGAACTCAATACAGTTGCCCCTGTATTGAAGTTTTAGACAATGAAGACTATGTTTCCCGAGCTTTTGGGTTGATCTTTGGGTACAAGCACTTTATCCAATCTCTGTTTGTCCATCTTGTATTTTAAATTAACATTAGACGTGATAGATTCTATCCCTGTGACTGAATTTGAGATCCTATGTCTGGGAATGATTCTACGACTTTGACAATATTTCCAAAAGAAGAATGAATTGAGTCCAGTTCTGTTTACATTGAAAGCTTCTGGCTAAGCCTCTTTAAATAAGCCTTTGTTTCTACTAAATTTTCCCATAAGATAATTTGATCGAAATTATGTTGGAGAATTATTTGAAATTCCAATGGTACTTAAGAATGATACGGTTCACATGAAAGTTCCTTGCTAACAATGATACAGTTCATGTAACAAGCAAAGCAACTCACAAGTGCAGCGGCTTCTCACAAATATCACTGTGGAAATGAAGTGTAATGGCAATTTCAAATTCACCCCATCCAGATTCGGACACCTCAAATGGTGGGGACTCCAAAACCCTGGTCGGATTATTGAAACTGGCATGTAATTGGAAGACAGCACGCTTTACTACTACACCGAGATCCTCATTTGTTGCACCACGAACATAAACAGTCCATTTATGAGACTGGAACCTAATCAAACAATGACAAAGCTCAAACTAGCATTTCCTTGAAAAGATAAAAGACAATTTAATAACTTAAAATGAACTTACTCGCTTGCCTTTTTCCCCAGCCAGAAAGCAATGCTACCGAAAACTATAGGAACACTGATTTCGGCATCTTTGAGTTGTTTCTTCAAGCTCTACATGGAACTCATCATCAATACCCGAAAACAAATATCTATTCTATCCATAAACCATCACAAATCCTTACTATGTTTATTTACATCAAATATGAAAATTTTGGTTAAAAGCCTGATTTGATATGAAACCACTCGCAAGGTTTTTCATCAAGACAATGAAAATTCGGATAACAATACCCCTTTCTTGGATATTGATACACTTTTTACACATTATCTGTGAAGCGAAGTCCCACATCGCTTGGTTACCAAAGTAATATGAAATATATAAGCATGAGGGCACCCTCACTCATGAGCTAGATTTTGGAGTTGAGTTCTACCCAAGACCATGTAAATGACATCAGGGCTGGGTACCAGTGATGGGTAGGGTGCGTGTCTCTTGCCTGCACGAGATAGGTGCAGTCGAATGAGCAAGTTGCGCGAGAGGGAGGGCGTGAAACGAAGTCCCACATCGCCTGGGTACCAAAGTAATATGAAATATATAAGCGCGAGGGCACCCTCACTTCACAAGCTAGCTTTTGGGGTTACGTTCTACCCAAGACCGTGTAACATCTCTCGCCTGCAAGCAGCAGGTGCTGCCGAGTGAGCACGCTGCAGCTGCGCATGAGGTAGGGTGTGAAGTGAAGTCCCACATCGCTGAGGTACCAAAGTAATATGAAATATATAAGCGTGAGGGCATCTCATTTCACAAGCTAGCTTTGGAGATTGAGTTCTACCAAGACTGTGTAACATTATCCTCCACCTATTGGGTGGAGGTTAGTATTTTCCTTAAATGAAATAGAGAATGCTCGTTTGTCATATAATTTTAAAACCTCTAAGCTAATCCCAGATTCCCAAAAAGCTTCTTTCACCAAAATGGTGGTTAAGAGCTTACTTCTTCCTAAGTTGATGAAACTTTTTTCTTCCTCCTTATCCTAATTTAAAAAATGCCCCGACAAATTAAAAAGAAATTATTTTTTTCAAAAAGAAAATTCAAAAATTTTGCCGCTTGTTCCTATACATGAACGAGTTCTTTCAATTTTCTCAAAATAGTGTGGATTTTCCGGACGGAATATCAACGCAGTTAAGGATTTGAGCTCATTTTCTGCTCTCCTTCAATTTTACGTAGATCTGATAAATTTTTTGAAGATGGCCCATTAAAGGTTATGCCTTTTTCTCATTTATGGTTTGGATAATTCAAATGACAAGCAATGGGTATTGAGAAAATTCGAAAATTGGAAAAAAGAAAATAAAGAAAAAAATGAAAGAAGAAGTTTTACCTTCTTCTCAGACTCTTCTGCGGATTTTCCTACAATTTTGGTGCGCTGTGATTTTGGGGTGGGCCCACTAACCTCCGCCGGCTCCTCTGCAACATGCTTTTTCGACGATGAACTCTGAGGCATTCTACAACGTCGCGAAGATCAAAGATCGACCGAAAGTGAAATCAGTAAGTGTGGAATTAGGGTTTACGATTGTAGCAGAGAGTACGGTCTGGTGTTGGAGTTTGAAGATAGATCAGCTACGGCGTGGTCTACAGTAGGGTTGTAGGGTTGCCAATGAGAGTGAGGGCGCGTCGTGCTGGGCTTGGGCTTTAACATTTTTATTGATCAGGGCCTTGGGCTTTACTAACATTTTTATTGATGGCCTTAGACGAAACCTATTCCCATGGCCCTCCACGTTAATTGGATGGAAATTTTCTACACAGTTCATTGTTCACAGCATATTTTCCCCTCATTATTTATAAACTTAGTAACTTTAATGAATGCAATATGAAATTTTGAATCCAAAAGCATAACCAGCAAAACAATCGAAACTAATTTTGTTTGAATTATGAAAAACAATCCATTGCAAAATAAAACACAATAAATATAAGAGAATAAGTTATATTTGGATGAGGCAGGAATTAGGGGGTTTTCGTCACTGCCGTTCGTGAGGTAATTTGAACTGTTCATCTTGTGGGGCACGCAAAAGAGAATTTCACATAAAAAATTAAATTGATCGGACATCGGTATGTATTTTAGAAATTAAATTTCAGTTTATAAAACGAACTATTACGATTTTGTCAATAGTTTTTAAATTAAATGACATGACTGTCTATTTTATAAACAAAAATTTCAATTTAGGATAGATATATCTAGCGATGTCCAATCAAGATGATTTTTGGTGTAAATTCATTATTTTGCAGATCCTACAAGATGAATATTTCAGAATATTGCAATGAATGCACGGTGGGACCCATAATGAACGACAAAAACTTCTCACCCGGAAATAACTTATCAGCTGCTTGGCTTTTGGACTTTTTTCTGTACTATAAAATTTTCACGTTTGATAGTTTTGCTTATTTTTTTTGATTATTGATTTATTTTGACGAAATAAATCGGAAAAGTAAAAAATTATGAGAATTACTTAATTTTTTTTAAAAAATTTATCCAAGAAAAAGCAAAAAGTATTTTTGAAATAAATTGAGTTTCAATCCTAATTTTTTTACTTTTCTAATCCTTCTTGTTGAGACAAATTAATAATTCTTGTCGAGATAAATTAATATAATACAAAAGTTTGACTACACAACTAATAAAAAGAAAAAGCAAAATAAAATAAAGACAAGCTAGAAAGTAGAAAGTAAAAAATCCAAAAGTCAGTCGAATGGCCCCGAGCTATAACCCAAAGTTAGAGATGATATGCCCAAAATTTTCTCGCTCCTAGGATATACTACTGCAGTATTCTGTAGTAGAGTTCGGACTTCGGAGTACCTTTTTCCTGTTCCCATTGACGTCAAGCAAAAGGCAATGGCAATGCCAGTTTCACATGACACAACCCATTGATGTCTATCTCTCATTTCTTAAGCCAATGCTCTCAAACTAAGAATCTTAAAGCCCTTAAGAAACTTCATGCGCACCTACTTAGAAAAGGCTTGCTGTTTTCCTCTCTTGGCCTCCACACCCAACTCATTTTTACATACAGTACATGCCTTCACAGAACCCACCTTCAAACTCTCGCCAACTTCTTCACCTTTGTCAACCCAACAAACCCATTATCCTTTAATTCTTTGATATCAGATTTTCGTCGAAAAGGGTGGCCTTTTCTCGCTCTACAAACCTTTGCCTTTATGCACATTAATGGGCCTGATATAGACTCATACACTCTATGCAGCTCGTTAACTGCTTCCTCTGATGTCAAAGCTGTTGAATTTGGCAAACAGTTGCATACCCAAGTGATCAAATCTGGTTGGTCATCTAGTGTGTTTGTGGGGAGTGCTCTAATTGACTTTTATGCGAAATTGTTGCTGATCAATGATGCAGGAGAAGTGTTCGATGAAATGCCTGTGAGAAACTCAGTATGTGCAAATGCTCTTTTGTCAGGCTATTCTGAGGCTAAATTGTGGGTTGAGGGACTTGAACTTGTTCGAAACATGCCCATGTTGAGCTTGAACTATGATAATTTCACTTTATCGGCTACTTTCCGTGCATGTGCTGGACTATATGCTATCGAATTGGGTGGACAGGTGCATGCGAAAATGATTCGAACGGTTCATAATGTGGGAAATGATGTTTTTTTGCAGAGTTCATTGATTGAAATGTATGGTAAGTGTGGGCTAGTACAGAAAGCTAAGCAGGTCTTTAGCATGGCGGGGTTTGGAGAGGATGGAGACAGGAAGAGGGATATTGTTTTGTGGACTTCAATGCTTGGTATATACGGAAGAAACGGCTTTTTCATTGAAGTGATTAGGTTGTACCGAGAAATGCTAATGGAGGGGATCAAACCAGATGGGGTGGCATTTCTGACAGTCATCTCTGCTTGTGGTCACACAGGCCAAGTGAATCTGGGGGTCGAGTATTTTGAATCTATGGTTTGTGATTTTCGATTGGATCCAACCCCAGAGCACTATAGTTGCCTAATTGATTTGCTTTGTCGAGCTGGTGAGTTAGAAAAGGCACGGAAGGTGGTAAATGAGATGCCATATACAGCAAATGGTTGTTGCACGGTTTCCATGTGGGGAGCCCTGCTTAGTGCTTGCTACGAATGTGGGAATGTTGACTTGGCTAAATTGGCTGCTCAGAGGGCCCTTGAATTGGATCCTCAAAATATGGGGATTTACGTTTTACTATCAAATGTGTATGCAAGGTACGACATGTGGAGTGAGATTGGGCAGTTGAGGAAGGTGATGAAAGAAAGAGGGCTGGAGAAAGATGTTGGATGCAGTTGGATAGGGGTCGTGAATTAAATTTGTAATAGATTTACCGACTCTGCTTATACATGCATGTCGTCACCTGATTCTATTACCAAAAACCAAATCCATCGCTCATCCTAATCATTTGTGCTCCACTGACCTTGACTATGAGGCAACATAAATTTTCCCATTGCAAGAATGAAGCAAGTGAAGGAATTGGAAGATTTTCAAATGCTGGAATGATGATTTGTTCATATTTAGAGACTCGGAGAAGAGCCAATGAGCTGCTCTATTGAGGAGGGCATCACTCAAGTTGAACCGGTGAATGATTGGTATGGTGGACTTGCATTTTCCTTGTTTCAGATCTGGTATACTTCCAATGTCCTATAGATTTCTTTTATCTTAGGTCATTAAGAAATAAGACACCTATGTTTAGAAGTTCTATTGTTTCTTTGGCACTTAAGAAGCTCACATATCAATTTGTTCAAATAATCCTTGAGGAAGAACCTAAAAACTTGAAACTAATCCACGAATGCTCATCACCAATCTTAGAAGGTAAGAGATTTTTTTTGAGAGATCATAATAAAAAAAAAGATAAAAAAAATCTCATATTCTAAGATTGGTGATGATTATTCATGGATTATTATAATGTTTTTAGGTTCCTCAAGGATGATGGAGATCACTGTTGATATTGAGATGTTGCACAATAAGTAGAACAAGAAATTCTATTTCTAATTTCTCATATAAATTGAATTATATTTTTTTCCCATCACAAACTTCTCATTCAGAGAAAAAAAGTAATTCATGTACATGAATTGGATGTTCCTAATCTACAAAAGTGTGAATTTTCCATTGCCAGAATTTTCTCCCTCCTTCCATCTTCATACTCCATTCAAAAGAGAAGTAAGATTGAGGAAGGTATCTTCCCTGCAAGGAATAGTGAGACCACCCATAGGATGACTAAACCCAAATTCTTCTTCAACTTTTTTTAGCAACTCGTGAAATAAAGGTTGGTTCAAGTACGATATTGGAACCAAAAATCTTTTCTTCTGTACCTCTCCAACATAAACTGCTAAATAGCCTTTAGGGGCATGTGCAATTTTGGGGGCTGTTTGGCTTGCAGGAAAAATAGATCGGAGAAGAAAGGCCTTAGCCTGAATAGTACCAAGAAATCGGATTCCCATGATTTTCTGTTGGGGAGAAATGAAAAATCTAAATGGGATTGTCGAGAACAAAGAGAGATTTGATAGAAGAAAATGTGAAGTCTTGTGTTGGTACTTAGCTAAGCCCTATGCTAATACATAGATATAGAGAGGCAGATAGTAGTCCAGATAAACAGAGGGAGAAGGGTATGTATGCAGCCATATGAACGTGATCAGGAAAGGTTGGTAGGAGAGAAAATTCACAAGGGATGCTCACATGGTTATGTCTTCCGAAATGAAAATTCACTAGGGTGGGGACAATGGAGTTGGAATATGTGCTATTGGTAGTGCACTGCCTACCCCACAACATGGTTTTGATCCAAAGACGATTTTTTTTTTTTTTGAAGGGAAAACTCGTACGAAGATAGTGACGAATAAGTCTCAGAAAGGTCTACAGAAGAACATTGAGAAAGAGGCATCACATGCAGTTGCCTCCCTAGTAATCTTACATGGCTTTGAAAATTTTGTTACCATTTATTATGGCCAATCATCAACTTAAAAATACTAATCAGGCCCAAATGTGGGGGTTGCAAAATTGACAGAAGCCTATATCAATCTAGCATGTGAACTTGTTCTATGCTCCTAGTAGGCAATTTTCTTTAGTAGGCCCCTTTGTAGACTTCTCCTCACCACTTGTTACCCCCAAACCAATCCTTCAATCGTTGTCTGTTTGTTGTTTGATGTTTGTGTTTATTGTCAGGAAAATTTCTTCCAATCCAATCCAGTGCTTTGATACCAAGTTGTGGGGTATAAGGAGTATACCACTGTTTGCTGGCATATCTACAGGAATAATACAAGGATGGTGACAGATTTCAAACAATTGAGGTTTCTCTTCTCAACCTATACTAATTTTGACATTAAAAATGTGTATCTATTTTACATGGGATTGGGTATGAGTATCAGGTGCGGATACAACTGGTGGAGTCATCTAATATCCATCCCAAGCGCACGGGGATATGCTGAAATATTCAAAATTGTGTATATTTCTTTAGTTTCTCTGATAAATATTGTTTGCAAGGTGCCTTATATACCATTTCATGCATACTACAGGAGCTTCACGCATAGTCCATGGTAACTTGGAATTAAATAAAATACATTTTCTAGGTGAATGTCAAACTCAAAAAGTAAGAATGTAAGTATATCCAACACGGATACTATAGTAATTTAGAAGGATCCCTGTAACACAGATGCTTTATGTTACATTGTAATATTTTACAAGGAAATGGGAGGAGTTGGATGTTTATCTCTTGAATTTTGTGGGGGACCCTTTTTTGTAGGTTTTGTCACTAAATGTGGTGGGGATTCGATGGTTTCCAATTAACTTACAGTTTGGCCCATCTGTTAATACAACTTCATGTGATGGCTGAGTAGGAAAGCAAAAGCATGTGATTCTTCATGTGGTGGTGTCTTTGAGTAGACCCCATCCTTAGTTCCTCTTCATCACTCATTGTATATTTCATACAAATTTCCACATACATTGATCATCTATATATGAGCATATCGGTGAGACTAAAGCCAACACACGTTTCCAGTTCTTCCCTTGATAAAATTTCACTTGTTCTGCAATCCTTTTTCTTGTTTTTTAGGTGAGATTAAACCAATTGAAAACAATGGCTATTCGTATGCCTCGGATTACTCATGCCAAGCAAGTCCTTCGCCAGTCTTCATTGACATCAGCAAACAAAGCAGCTTCACCATCTGCAGATGTTCCAAAGGGTCACTTTGCAGTATATGTTGGAGAGAGCGAAAAGAAGCGATTTGTGATCCCGATATCGTACTTGAACAATCCTTCATTTCAAGACTTGTTAAGTCAAGCTGAGGAAGAATTTGGGTTTGATCATCCAATGGGTGGTCTCACCATTCCCTGCAAAGAAAACGTTTTCATCGGTCTCACTTCTCGATTGGGTGGATCATGATTCTTTGAAAGGACATTTAGCGTGTTTTGACAAACACAATTTTGTAAAGCAGTAATTACATTTCCGTGTACAAATCTATTTATCACCCTTTGTTAAAACGAAAAAATTCAGTCTTGAGAAGGCAGAAAAAAATGTCGCCGGTGTGTTACAAGTTGAGACTAATTACATTTCCTTGCTGCAATTATCGGCAAAAGCTTCAAGGCTTTGATTTGATTTAATTTATTTGTTTCTACTGTTTCTGCACTTTTTGGTTTTCTATTTAATTCTCAGTTGATTTCTTTAGGGTGTGCTTTTATCTTCGACTGAATTGAACAAGGTGCATTTTAATTAGTACATATCAATATATCATGTTGGTCATTGCAGTTTAAGCAAGAAAGGAGCTGAATCAATACTTTATAAATCTATTCTATCCAAGATCTACCATCAATTACCAACTGAAGCATTAAAATAACAGAAGCTAGAGTACAAAAATCTCCAAGCACTGAAGAAACTTCATGCACACCTTCTTTTAGAACTGGCTTATTATTTCTCACTTGGCCTTCACACCCAACTCATTTTTACATACAGTACATGCCTCCACAGAACTCTGGGGTGAGCATGGATTGGATTAGCATGGTTTTGTGGTAAACTAAGAACCAAACCACTATTTATGAATTTTAAATTTGGAGAAACAAACCAAACCATAAAATTCATTGAACCAAACCATTAATAAACGGTTCAATTTTGGTTTTGAACCACAGTTTACTTGAGATTGAGATATCATCTTCATAAACTATTTAAAGTACTTAAAATTGCAAAAATAAATTAAATCAAAAGTTGTATTAAAATTGATTCTATTAAAATTACCTAAACTCCTAGCATCGACCAACTACAAGAAGAGTAGAGCAATGAATAGAGCACTAGAAGGGAAAATTAGTTACTGAGAAAAATATTAATAGACTAACCTCAACAAGCTTGTATGTTTAGTATCTTCAAATCATAGGAATATATTATGATCATATATAGAAGCTTACGAAATTACTCTTGGAAGTGAAAGAATAGGTCAATAAAGCATTAGATTATTAGACTAATTAACCATGGAAAAAAGTTTATTTAGTGTACTCAAATCGGATTCTATATCTATATGTAAATATGTACACACACACACATATGGGCGAATTTTTCTATCCGGACCCTCGGATTTAAGGAAAATTGCATTTTTTTCATTTAAAAAAAATATTTTTGGAAAATCCGAACCGTCCAATGTGTTTAAAAGGTGATTTCAAGGGTTCAAGCGGGAAATTATAAAAATAAAAAAAAATATTGGGAAGGGCTTGATCCAAACAGTTTTTCGTAAAAATTGTATATTTACAGTTTTGCGAAAACTGCTTGGATCAAGCCCTTCTTGATATTATTATTTTGATGATTTCCCGCCTAGACCCTTGAAATCACCTTTCAAAAACATTGGACGGTTCGGATCGTAAAAAAAATGCTCGGATCATGGAGGTCTGGAAGTCCGGAGTTCGGAGGAGAAGTGATATATACGGTTCGGGTTGGTTTGAAACCGGAACTATCAATGTAAATCTATTGACCAAACCATTTAACACGGTTTTTAATTTTTTAAAACCAAGACCAAATCACATTACTAAAAAACCAAACCAATCATTCGGTTTGGAATGGACTCGCGGTTTCACGGTTATTTTGCTCACCCCTACACAGAACCCACCTCCAAACTCTCACCAACTTCTTCACCTTCATGAACACAACAAACCCACTATCCTTTTCTGGATTGAGATCGGATTTTCGGCTCATTAACCGTTTTGCGTTTTTCTTTTTAACTTTATTAATTAAAACGTGCATTTTCCAACTTTATTCTAAAACTACATGAAAACATGTATGAGAAACACGTTTTCTATGTTGGTTAAGAGGGATTGACTAAACAATAAAGTTGATCCAAAACCTGTTTCGAAAACACGCTTTCTTCCTGGGGAAAAAACCCACAAAAGTGTGATAACTTTCTGAAGCGGTGATGGCAGAGCCAGATGTTGTTTGCATGGTTTGACAAAGATGTGAAGGCTTAGCCGGAGGTCTTTTAGGAGTAAATCCACTGGATTATCCAGGGTGGAGCGTCTGAGACGTGCTCAACGGAGCTTGCTGGACTTCGTTGAAATTTGAAAGCCGTTCATGTTTACTGACAGATTTTCTGTGGTGGCCGAGGTGAAGGGGGTCCGATGAGGGGTTGGGGAAGATGGCAGTGGGATTTGATGGGCAAATTGAGGACTTCATTTGGGAGGCTAGGTATTGAAAAGGGGATAGAAGAAGAAGAAGAAGAAGAAGAAGAAGAAGAAGAAGTCGAGTTAAAAAGAAAAACGAGCTACAATATCACTTTCTTTGCATACACTATTTGAAACTCAAGAGCAACAGGGGCCAGAGAATGCAGAGATGGAGTTGGACTAGTGATCGTCGGAGCTATGACTGGCGGCCGTGATGCGCCCGGCTGAGATGGAGTCGAGCGGCGTTGGGCGGGCGGTGTCACAGAGAGCGAGCGTGCTGTGTAAAATTGTAAACGAGGGAAAATTGCTAAGTGTTAAAAAAGCCCCAGGCGTTATTGGTATTTAAGGAAACAAGCGTTGTTGCTGAACACGCTTTTATAAAGGCGTGTTTGAGTATAATGATAGGTGCTCAAAAACACCCATTTAATCCTCTAATTTACTTTTTAATAGCCCAATCATAGAGTTACTTGATGAATTATAATGGTTGAATTATGTTTGTAGGCTTTGGAGAATGCCGAACTATTAAAAATGCTAATTGGAGTTGATATAAGGCATGAAACACAAAGTAGACGTATAGAGCTTCACAACGATCCAAGAATTGCGTCATTTCGAGTTTGAATGAAGCCGGGTTGAGCCCGCAAAGTTTGAGCTACAATTTGGAATTTCCGCTCGGGTGGTTTTATCCGAGTCAAACATGGATTAGGGCGTTGACCATGTTTTTTTAGGTTTTGTTATAAATAGGTCATTATATTTTGAGGCAAGTTTAGAAGGAGAAAAACAAGTCAATCCATGGGTTCTTCAAGCTCTTCATCAAATCAAGTGTTCATCTCCATCTCCATGGGCGGCTAAACATCTTCTAGAGGAAAGATGAAGTCCCATTCCAAGTAACTTTGTTTATGTGTAGGCCTAGGTATTCTATTTCGAATCGATTAGTTAACTAAGAATTAGT
Organism: Vaccinium macrocarpon; assembly: GCA_022606695.1. NCBI lineage: Eukaryota > Viridiplantae > Streptophyta > Magnoliopsida > Ericales > Ericaceae > Vaccinium > Vaccinium macrocarpon. The sequence continues at coordinate 30,551,465 of CM040172.1, forward strand.
TTTCATTACATATGAATGAAATCGTCTCAATTTTTTCTATCTGTTGAGTATTTGTGCGTGCCCTCTAAAATACCTAGTTAATCAATGGTTTTCTTTGCTTGTGCTTGGGTAATTGAGATGGATTATGCTTGTATGACGGATCATGTCACTAGGCAGTTCGTGAAAGAGACAGTTTGTGCCAGCGAGACGGTCTGTGCTATGGGATAGTCTTTGCCTGTTAACAACTCAATTATTTTCTTGACAAATTGTGATTCGAGTAGAAATCCTAACCTATGCATAACCCAGTTATGTGGTTGGGGTGGATTAGAAACCCTAGATTTTTCTGTCATTAGTTTTTCACCAATTTAATTACCTGTTCTTTTAATTCATTCAGTTTCCAAAATCGATCAAACCAATCCTCTTTTTACAGAACTAAATTAGAAACGAATCGAAGTTAACTTAGCTCAGCCAAATTGTCCCCGCGGATCGACACTCGGACTTAACCACTATTCTTTTGAGTAATAGTTACTTCTATGTTTTTATAAATTTAATTTTGATAAGGTACGACACGGTTATATAATGTTTTTATAATACGGTTTTTCTTAGGGCTACTTAGCCAAAAATCTAAAACATTTGACATTTTTTAAGAGAAAGACAATGAACTTTTGCAATTGAACATAAAAACATTTTTTTTTTTTTGAAATTTTTAAAGGGAAGGACAATGAACTTTTGGAATCAAACATAAAGAAAAAAAATTAGTGAAATGTTACTAATTTTTAAAAATTCTGAATTCGAACATAAAATTCAAAAAATCTCCAACCAACCTCCGGCCGACCACTACCCCATCTCTGGCCGACCACTTCCAGCGACCAAAAAAATTAGTGTGATGTCACTAATTTTTAATTTCAAACATAAAATTCAAAAAAATCACCACCCCACCTCTGGCCGACCACTTCTGGCGACCAAAAAAATTAGTGAGATATCATTAGTTTTAAAAAATTCTTATTCCGAACATAAAATTCAAAAAAATCACCACCCCTCCTTCGGCCGACCACCACCCCACCTTGCCCAACCACTTTCGGCGACCAAAAAAATTAGTGAGATGTGACTAATTTTAAAAAATTCTTATTTCAAACATAAAATTTGAAAAAATCACCACCCCACCTCCCGATGACCACCACCCCACCTCTGGACGACCACTTTCAGCAACAAAAAAAAGAGGTGAGATGTCACTAATTTTTAAAAATTCTAATTTCGAACATAAAATTCAAAAAAATCGCCTCCCCACTTTCAGCAGACCACCACCCCACCTCTGGCCAACCACTTTCGACGACCAAAAAAATTGGTGAGATATCATTAGTTTTTTAAAAAAACTTATTCTGAAAATAAAATTCAAAAAAATACCACCCCACCTCCGGCCGACCACCACCCCACCTTGGCCGACCACTTCCAGCGACCAAAAAAATTAGTGAGATGTCACTAATTTTAAAAAATTCTTATTTCGAACATAAAATTCAAAAAAATCACCACCCCACTTCCCGCTGACCACCACCCCACCTTTGGCTGACCACTTCCGGCGACAAAAAAAATTAGTGAGATGTCACTAATTTTTAAAAATTCTAGTTTCAAACATAAAATTCAAAAAAATCACCACCCAACCTCCAGCCGACCACCACCCCACCCCACCACCCTAAAAAAATTAGTGTGATGTCAATAATTTTAAAAAATTCTAATTTCTAACATAAAATTAAAAAATTAGCCAACCCAAAAAAATTAGTGAGATGTCACTATTTTTTTTTTAAAATTTATTGTAGCACTCAAAATGCAAATGCATTGTTTATGTGAAAATAATTTATTAAAAGGGTTTCCAGATAGAGGGGAGGGGGAGGAGATGACACAGGGAAGTGATTTGAGTGCATATTGCGCGAAGGATGACAGATTTCAAGGATGACAACATAGATAAGTCGGTTGCAAAGGGAAAATAAGTGGGTTCATTGGATAGAGGATTAAGAATCTGTTGGAAATTATCAAAATAAATGGTTTTTTATTTGGGGGGTTTTTATCAAATATTCCGTGTGCCTTTTAGAAAGCTTTCATTGTTGTGTTTTGGTTTTGTCCCACATTGGCTAGTGAGGAAAAGGTTGAGTGGTATATGTATGAGAACATTTCTATAATGTTCACATGGTATTAAGTGCAAGGCACCTATGGTGTTACGCGCATTACCGGCATAGCCGGTGATGGAACACACTCATACGCACCCGCGCGTGTGCGTGAGCGTGGCAGTGGGCTGTGAGGCGCTTTGATGGGCGCACTTTGCACTTAGCACATCGGCGCTCTTATTGCCATTTGACAGTAAGGTGTTGCTGACAATACGTCTGTTTAGCTGTATCGATACCGGTTGGCTTATAAGCGGATGTTTCACGAACAGAATGATGGGTATCGATACACCATAAAGCTTGTATCGATACCGGTGACACTAGTTCGCATACGGATGCAACTCTGAACGGAGGGTTATGACCCAAACTCAAGTCCTTTCACTAAAGGGCGTGTCCTAAAGTGAAAGGATACTTGGGGCCTATATATAACACCCAGAATTACATTCGTAAATGAGGTGAAAATTAGACGAATTTCTAGCCTTGTTACTCTGCCAAAATTACTACACTTGGTATTAAGGATATCAATGATTGTTAGACGTGAACAATCAAGTTTAACTATTTACTTTCACAACTTATCTAGATTCGATGGTATTCTCGTGCTTAAGCACCTAGCATGTCATCACAAGAGCTACAAGCTAAAACCACTGATGAGGAACAATAGGCTTTATGAGTTAGCAGTATATTCAGGTATGAAGATGTTATTCTGCTTCAGAGACTCCTTGAATCTACTCCCTGGCAAACTTGCCAACCTAGCTAAGAATCTATGCCTGGGTCTAGGCACGAAAGGCTCTATCCCATATGATGAGGTGACACTGTCAAATCTGGCAAGTATGAAAAATAGCTTGATAGACTATATGAAGCAGGACATCCTTTTCCTTGGAGGTGTAATGCAAAAAGCTCAAGAGATATATTGGAAGCTGTACAAGGTGGACATAGAAAGCAAGATCACCCTTTCCTCATTGGCTCTAAGCATCTTTCGTATGAGATATTACGATGCTGCTAATTGGCCAATCCACATCCCAAACAAGAATGAAGACAAGTTTATAAGGCATGCATTCTACGGTGGTCATCTGAGATACATACAAGCCATATGGCGAGGACCTATACTACTACGATGTGAACTCTCTATCCCTTTGTAATGAAGGAATATCAAATGCCGGTGGTGTGGCGATGCGGCATGAAAATCTGGAATGCAAGGACTTTGATAGCATCTTTGGCTTTATTAAGGCATATGTGGTATGTCCAAAGACTATCAAGAAGCCCTTTCTACCCTATCGAGACAAGAATAACACTCTCATCTTTCCAACCGGGCAATTCATTGGTGTGTACTTTAGCGAGGAGTTAAAGTATGCAAGAGAACTAGGCTACACTGTGATCCCAATCAATGGCTACCTCTTTGAGAGGAAGGAAAGCCCTTTAAGGACTTTGTTAGCTCACTCTTTTTGAGGAGCGGGTTAGAGGCAAGGAAGTCCCGTGAATGAGTCCTTGGCCTATGTGTACAAGATCCTTATGAATTCGCTATACGGTAGATTTGGCATTAACCCAAAAAGCACACAACCGAGGGTCTGCGATAATGATCGATACAATTATTTGATCGGGCATAGTGAGTTGATATTAGGTGAAATGCTTAACGAGAACACCCACATCGTTGCCTACCATAGCAATACCGATAAGGGGCCCCGATTATTGGAACCCTTCAAGAACTCTGTTTGTCCAACTAGTTGCTACGATCCATGACCTATGCTAGGATCTATATGTACCCTTATATCTCAAGAGAGGATCTGCTACTACATGGACATGGACTTCGGTTGTGCTTGGTCACCACTACCTAATGAAGTGATTTCTTCCAAAGAATTAGGTAAGTTTAAGCTAGAGGACAGAGTCATGAAAGGATACTTTTAGCACCAAATGCTATTTATACAACACAATAGAAGGCACCGAGGTACTCAAGTTCAAGGGAATGAAACTTAAGGCGATAGGGTTTGGCTAGTCACAGTACATGATACACATTGGTACTCCAAAGGTGCCTTTGAGTCGAGAATAAATATGTTTTCAAGAAATGAAAAGATATCATACTAAGCCCTTACCCTATTCTTTGTTCCTGGGCTAAAGCGGGGAAATGACCGAAAAGAAGGGTAGAAGGCTTGGATTTAGGATTATTGGAATCAAGTTATTAATGACTGTACTTAGGGTAGGGGATTCCCGGTTGGAAGGAAAAGGAGTTACAGGGCCCGTTAGTTACAGATGCAGGGAAGTGTGTAGTGCTAGCATTATCGGTCTTGGGGATACCAATACTTGGCGGTGGCTCCCATCTTGAGGAAAGGTTGTGAGGGCCTATCTACCGCTTTCCAATGCACTGTCTATGCTTACTTTGCTCGGTTAGTCTTTGCTTTCGGGCAACAAGATGGTATACTGGATTTCACTGGTGGATCTTAAACAACCTTCGCTTCTATTGCGTCTACGAGTCCTTATGTATTTAGCATGCTCTTCCTTCTTGCTATGCTATGCAGAATCCCCTGCGGGCTTTAAGGGAAAATTAGAAAACAGAAGGGAAAATCCTACGTTTCACTTTAAAAATCTAAGAATAAATCACCATGTGGATCAAAAAATGAAATATGAGTTATGAAGTAGAGAAAAATGAGATTGAGAGGTTTTGGAATGAGTTTTTCAATGCTATACAAAATACAATGGTACAAGAAAATGGTAAAACAAAAGGAGAACAGTATAAAAATGAAGTATTCGACATTTTACAGAAAGAAAAAGATAGATTTCCATTAAGTGAAGGGGAATTACTTAAGATGCAAATGAGGATTGAGGATCTGTCAATGAACTTTGACGAGGAATCTATTTGTAAGACAACACCCAACATAATTAAAATATTAATCAAAGATAATAAAATAAATGCAAAGGATTATCTCAAGGATAAGGTAGACAATAATGATGATATTGAATAGCTTTCTGAGTTCGGTCAATATACGATTGAGGCATTAATAGTTCATGTACTTGGTATGGTTTTTCACTCAGTTGAATATAACTCAATAGTTCGTGTTGCTACTTTGGTTCAACAACTAGAGACAGCTGTCAGGATGCAAGCAAAATACTTGAAATCCCGCAGGTGTAAAAAAAAGGATTCAATGTCTATTGCCACGGTAGAGGATCCTCAAGTGAATGGTAAGGTGAAAAAAAGATCAAAATTGGAGAAGAAGTTTCCCTTCGGTACATGTTTAGTTCAATTCATGGAGGAAAGGAAATTAATCAAATTAATGTCAGATTTGAACGGGTCTACTCGAGTTGAGAAGAAGAAAGGACATTATTATCTTCCAAGCCATCTCTACGCAATCTGCATCATTGATATCTCATTACTAACGATCAAGCTTAACCTGCCAATGGTATGCAAACCTCTAGATTGGACGAGTGCCCACCTGCAAGATCAAAAACCAATGACACTATCCGATCTATCAGGTGGTTACTTAAGTAGTCCAACAGGGGAAATATATGAGCGTTACCACCTGTTAAGTACCGGTAACATTAATAATTTTTATATTGATATAGGAAAAGAGGATAATTACGAGAATTTGTGTCTTGTAATGAACAAGCTACAGGGTCAGGCCTTTCAAATCAACAATGATTGGTTGAAATATATTGAAGACAATGAGGAGATATTAGTTGAATCTGGTTTACTCATGCCTAGCTTTCTAGCCTCTCTAAATATAAATGATGTATACATCTTACTTAGAGATTTTTACATGAAAGATGAGGTTATTAAAAAATTATGTAGCTTTAACGAATTGATTAATGCTTTATGTAAGAGCATACATCGTGCTCGTTATGAGAAATTGATTATCAAGCTGGCAAAGCCATACGATGGTTATCATTTTTATTTGCCGGCATTTGTCGACTTCTGAGGTCGAATCTACCGCAGTGGGATCATGCATCTCCACGAGCGTGATCTAGCAAGAAGCATGATTGTCTTTGCGAATTACGAAAGATTGCTTTCTTGTATTGCTGTCCCGTTACTCTGCAGAAACGGTGGTAGCAATTCCTTGGTTCTTTTGATTCTTTTTTGACTCGGTATTTTGTCTGTCCTTCGTTTGTGCGGACGCAGACAGAAGATCATTGAATTGATTAGGCTTCGTTGTATCCTCTGACAGATTCGCTATCAACCCGGTGCACACCAAACGGTGGGGGCGAATACTGTTTTCGGAAAACGACATAGTAACGTGCCTTAAAGCAAGTTCCATCATCAACAAGTTCAGTTTCCCGAAGACTCTCGGATTTTTGCACCAACAGAATCTGTATGAGTCTCCATGAGAGTCTAAAAGCTTTTAGGGAGTGAGGGTACTTCTGATCAAAATAAAGGGAGAGTGGGTGTGTTTTATCCTTTTATTAAATCTTAATTGCAAATAATTTCTTTATATTTGATTGCAAAAATTACTTATCCTTCTCTTCATATAGGAAAAATATTGTGTATTTATGACTAATTATTCCCTTTTTCTTAACACGCTTTCCTGGAATGCGAAAGCGTGATTAGTGAACACGCTTTCAACCCAGATTAAGCTTCACTTAATTTTTTTTGTTAATCCGTCTTAATCCAATGTAAAAATGTGTTTGCCAAACGCGTTTTCAAGGAAACGTGGTTGCTAACCACGACTTCACGAAGTCAGAGAATAATGTTAAAAAACGCGCATTTTATTTAATAAAGTTATAAAAAAAACGCAAATCGGTTAATCAGCCCTTTTCTAGCTCTAGAGACCTTTGCCTTTACCCACATTAATGGGATTGATATAAACTTGTTCACTCTTTGTAGCTCGTTAACAGCTTCTTCTGATATCAAAGCCGTTGAATTTGGCAAACAGCTGCATACCCGTGTGGTGAAATCGGGTTGGCCATCTAGTGTGTTTGTGGGAAGTGCTCTGATTGATTTCTATGCGAAATTGTTGCTGATCAATGATTGAACTGACTTGTTTGATGGAATGCCTGTTAGAAACTCAGAATGTGCAAATGCACTTTTGTCAGGCTATTCTGAGGCTAAATTGTGGGTTCAGGGGCTTGAACTTGTTTGAAACATGCCCATGTTGAGCTTGAATTATGATAATTTCACTTTATCAGCTACTTTCCGTGCATATGCTGGGCTGTAAGCTATTGAAGTGGGTGGCCTGGTGGATGGGAAAATTATTCGAACGGTTCGTAGTGTGGGAAATGCTGTGTTTTTGCGGGTTCATTGATTGAAATGTAAGGCAAGTGTGGGCTAGTACAAAAAGCTAAGCAGGTCTCTAGCATGGTGGGGTTTAGTTTAGAACAGGAGAGGGAAGAGGAATATTGTTTTGTGGACATGGTGCGTGTGGAAGAAATGACCATTTTAAAGAAGTGATTACTGATTAGGCTGTACCACAATTCTTAAAAATGGCCATTTCAATTGATGGAATAATGGCTTGTACATTTTTGGAGACTCAGATGTAGAACCGATGAGCTGCTCTATCGAAGAGAGCATTACTCAAGTTCGGCCGGAACACGATATGTTGATCGAATCACATCTTCCTTGTTTCAGATCTGTTGTACGTCAAATCTCTTGTAGATTGGTGATTATATAGATGCATGAGTTTTATGTTTTTAGGTTCTCACTTCTCATACAAATAGACTTGTCTCTTTTCCCATTTTAAACTTCTCCTACTCAAAAACTAGATATTATGTACAAGGAATTGAATGTTCTGAATCTACAAAGAGTCTGTGATGAAACTTCTATTGCCAGAGCTTTCTCATATAAATGGAATTGTTTCTTTTTCCCACCACAATCTTCTAATACAGAATTTCATGTACATGAATTGGATGTTCTTAATCTACAAAGTGTCTCTTGCGAATACTCCTTTGCCAATTTGCTAGAGCTTTCTCCGTCCTTCCACTCTTATAATCCATTCAAAAGAGAAGTAAGAGTGAGGAAGGTATCTTCCTTGCAAGGAATAGTGAGACCACCCATAGGATGACTAAACCCAAATTCTTCTTCAGCTTTATGTAGCAACTCTTGAAATAAAGGTTGGTTCAAGTATGATATTGGAACCAGAAATCTTTTCTTCTGAATCTCTCCAACATAAACTGCTAAATAGCCTTTTGGGACATGGGCAACATTCGGGACTGTTTGGCTTGCAGGAAAAATAGATCGGCGAAGAAGGGCCTTAGCCTGAAGAGTACCAAGAAATCGGATTCCCATGATTTTTTGTAGGGGAGAAAGAAAGAGTCTAAATGAGATTTTGAAGAACAAGGAGGGCTTTGACAAAAGAAAATGTGAAGACTTGTGTTGGTACTTTGTTAAGGCCTATACTGTCACGCGTATATATAAAGTGACAGATAGAGATAGAGAGACAGAGGGAGAATGGTATGTATGCAACTATATGAATATGATAGGGAAAGGTTGGTAGGAGAGAAAATTTCCAAGGGATCATCACATGGTTATGTCTTCCCAATTAAAATGTAGGGAGGGGACAATGGAGTTGGAATGTGTTCTGTTGGTAGTGTACTGCTTACCCCACAATTGGGATTGAAATTTCAAACTAAAGCAGCAGATTTGATCCAAAGAAAATGCAAACATTAATTTATGGATTTGTGGTGGATAATCAAATCTGTCAAATAAAAAAAAAAATTAAAAAGCAAATAGTAGTCAACTAGCTCTCATAAGCCCCCTTTTTTTTGCCCTTTGCTCTAACTATTATGAAATGTCCATTTCAAGGTATATGCAGCACCTGAGGCATCATAATTGTATGATGCAGCACAGAACGTTCTTCGAAAAGGCACAGGCTTCAAGTTTATATTGTTGTTGATTAATGTTTTCCATTCATTACGTGCTGATGCGAGATAATTGATTGGTTTGTTTGGTAAGTTTTAAGGCATTGCAGTGCAGTAATGTTGAACATTGTAGTGCTGTATTGTTGAGCATTGCAGGAGTAAAATCTGGCCCTCCATCTAAAATTGTTAACTACAAATGAATCTTCTGTAGTTCCTCACTTTCTGGTTGCTTGAGGAAATTCGTCATTGTTTTGTTCCAATTACACTGAGCTTCATGGTTTTGACAAAATTAACCTCTTGTGATGTTTGCATAACTGTAATCCTTACTCATATCCAGACAAGTTGGTATTCTTGTTTGTGAAAAGGGGCCTACAAAGAACATTGACAAAGCTGCATCACATGCATTTGCATCCACAGTATATATAACTTCAATTACTTTGATTGTTTGTTTCCATCTCTTATGGTCAATCATCAATTCAATTGGAAAGACTAAAAAAGGCCCAATTGAGGGGGTTGCAAGATTGACATATGCCTATATCAACTTAGCATGTGAACTTGTTATATGCTGTTAGTAGACAATGTTTTTCAATAGGCCCCTTTCTAGACTTCTCCCGACCACTTGTTACCCATAAATATGCCTATTTCTTGTTATATGCCTATTAATTGTTTGGTGGTTGTTGGATGGATCAACAGAACAATTTCTATGAATCCAATCCGACTTTGAAACCAAGTTCGGGTACAAGGAGTATACAACTGGTTTATCTACAAGAATAATGATGAGGACAGATTTCACAGAATATTGGCTTATCATCTCAACATGCGCTAAATTCGACATTTAATACTTATATCACTAAATTTTAGTGCGGTACGTGTCCAAATAGGATTCATCTAATTTTGATTCGAAGGATGCGAGGACATGTTTTATAGTCAAAATCCTTAATATGTCATTTTGATTTTCTAGCTTAATGGTGTTGAGTCGTTGTCCAAGACATTTTCATGCATATTAAACGACTTCATTCCATGCATAGCTCGTAAGAAATTTAAGTTGAAAATATGATTGCTTAGTTGTTATCAACGTAAAATTTTCTGACACTAATTCCATCTCATATCTGAGTGCCGAATGTCTAATATGGGCAATTTATACATTTTGAATGATGCATACAAACTCATAGTAAAAGGAAATGGGAGGAATTGGATTCAAATCCACTTCTAAATTCTAATCCAACTGGATATATCTTTGAGTTTTAAGGGGGACCCTTTTGTAGGCTTTGTCACAAAAAAATGTGGTAGGGAATGTGATGGTATCCAGCTAACTTATTGTTTGGCCTATCTATTAATGCAAATTCATGTGGTTGCTGAGTAAGAAAGCAAAACCATGTGATTGTTCATGTGGTAATGTTTCTCAGTAGACCCCATCCCTAATTCCCCTTCACCTCGCATTCTTGATTTCATGCATTTTCCCACCTACTGTTGATCATCTGTATATAAACATATTAGTGAGTTTAAAACCAACACATCAAAAGCTTCAAATTCTTCACTAGTGTAAAACTCCTACTTGTTCTGCACATTCTTCACACCTTTTTCTTGTTTGTTAAGTGAAATATTCGAATTGAAAACAATGGCTATTCGGATGCCTCTGATTATCCATGCCAAACAAGTTCTTTGCCGGTCTTCATTGACAGCTGCAAACAAAGCAGTATTAGCAGCAACAACAGATGTTCCAAAGGGCCATTTTGCAGTTTACGTTGGAGAGACCGAAAAGAAGCGCTTTGTGATCCCGATATCGTTCTTGTGCAATCCTTCATTTTAAGACTTGTTAATTCTAGCTGAGGAAGAATTTGGGTTTCATCATCCAATGGGTGGTCTTACTATCCCATGCAGAGAAGACATCTTCATCGATCTCACTGCTCGATTGGGTGGATCTTGATTCCTTGATAGCATACTTTGATAGATAGAATTTTGTGTGTAATGCACTAATTAACCATTTCTGAGTACAAGGCTATTTGTTTGCCTTCGCTAACCCAACAAAATCTGGTCTTGAGAAAGGAGAAAAAAAGTCTGCCGGCATTGTATAAGTAAAGACTAATGACATTTTCTGACATTTGAAAGCAAAAGCTTCATGGCATTGATTTTTTTTCTTTGTGTGTGTTTGCATGGATTCTCCTGTCCATTTATCAGTTCATGCTTTTATGTTTTGCTTGGATTTGTGAGGGGTATGGTTTGTGGGTTTTTTCCAATTGTCAAATTGGACTATTGGAGGGTATTGTTTCTACCACCGCCCGTTGTGAGCTCAACCGTACATTTATTGTCATAATCTAAACTGTTAATTTTGTAGGTCCCACCTAGTAGTATACTCATTCAAAACATCAGTTTGATCGGACATTGAAGGATATATCGAAAAATGAATTTTGATTTATAAAATCGATGGTTAATAATTTAAAGTTACCCTTCATTATATAAATTAAAATTAATATTAATATTTTGATACACCTATGGATGTTTGGTCAAGCCGATTTTTTTGTAAGGATGTACTACTCTACAAGCTCTACAAGTGAACAATTCAGATTAACAAAAATTGCATGATGGTACCGATAATGATGGTGGCGGCAAATGGTTTACACTGCTGGCGTATTTAATCTTTTTCCCAAAAAGTTGATCAAACATTAGAAGTTTGTCAGTGATAGTGTTTTTGGCACAATAGAGATCCATGATCTAGGATTTTTTTGAAGATAATTTCTCCTAGAGCAATGATATGCCCACAACTTTAAAGCACAGATTTGGACACAATTGTGTTCAAAACTGTCTAATCCACATGGGTTCTCATGCATCGAACGAGTACGGACGCAATTGTTTCCAACGATTTCTGTTTTCCTTAAAAGCGTGATGGATGATTTCTCTTTGCCTTATGTTTATTTTCTTTTTTACTCTTTCTCTGTTTTTTGTTTTCCTTTTGCTCAAGCTAGAGAAACCACGTTGACTTTCCTAACATCTCATTGGTATTGCACCAAAAATAGTTTTAAGTACAAAAGCATTCATGAATGAACTTCATCAAACTGGTCTTTCACTTGTATATTTTGGTGCCAATTCTTTTTTGAAGGTTTATCACCAGATATTTGGATAATGAGGTGGGATTTCCACGAGGGAACGGATGTTGGTGAAAAAGAATGAAGGAGACGATTGCATTTAGTGAATTAGAGGATGTTTTATAAAATTAATTTATTGCGCTTTACAAGACATGTCATTCTCTCACAATATTTTAACCCAAAGTTGTCCAATAAGCCAATTGAAGGGCGGAATTGGCGCAGCTGTAAAGCTGCCCCATTGTGGTTTGAAGGTCGTAGGTTCGAGTCTCGGAAACAGCCTCTTTGCTTGCAGAGGTAAGGCTGCATACATTAACCCTTCCCCAGATCCCGCATATGCAAGAGTTTCGTGCACTGGGTACACCCTTTTTTTTTTTTATCCAAAAACCAATTGGAATAGTAAGTTAGGAATGGGAACAACCTATTAGAAGGTTAAAAAGATTTCTCAGGTTAAAAAGACTTCTCAGGTTTAAGATAAGAGACTTCTTAATTCGAGTATGAGATGTATGTTTAGATACCTTGGCCAAACCGCCATGGTGGACAATGACACATCAAACAAAATTCCAAGAGGTTACTTAGGTTGAGAATGAGAAGTGAACTAACTTCTCAGATTGAAACTGAAAAGTAGAAAAGAAATGTAATAATAAATTGTTTCAAAACAACGGTAGTTCGATGAATTGTTTCGAAATCAAATTCAGTTTGATACTTTTTTAATTGTTTTGAATACTTCAGGTTGGCTGAATTATTAAGGGAAAATTTTAAAAAACCCCCCAAACTTTGACCTGAATATCAAAAATACTCCCAAACTTTCAATTTTTTCAATCGTACTCCCAAACTTCACTTCCGTAATCAAAATTGCTCCCACCATCAGTATCTGTTACCTAACTAACGGAAAATGCTGAGGTGAAGGTTAACGGAGCCAAAAACCATTAATAATTTGGTACAATTTCATAAAACCCCCCAAACTTTAAACCAAATATAAAAAAACCTCCCAAACTTTCAATTTTTTTTTTAAAAAAGCTCTTTCTTCCTCCTCCCTCCTCCAATTCACAGGAACACAGAGAGGAGAGAGAGAGAGAGAGAGGCCTCCCCCACCGCCGCTGCCGCAGCCTACAAAGTCCTCCCTGACTGAGGTTATGATCGCGTCTACTGCACATTCTCTCCACGTCGGCCACAATGGCTAGGGGGGTAAACTCCTCCTCCTCACCTCCACCAACGGCGGCAGTGACACTAAATTCAAAGTCACCGACATCACTATAGCCCTGACCGAAAAACCTAAAGCCCAAAACCCAAATTTCTTCTCTTCTCCCACAAGTAAGACTACATGTACCGCGGCTCGTCATTATACGAACAATTAAGCCCCCAGAGGATACGCTAGCTGTTAGCTTACCACGTGACACTGCTCGGGTCTCTCTCTCTCTCTCCCCCTCTGTTTTCTTGTGAATTGGAGAAGAAAGGAGGAAGAAGGAGCTTTTAATTTTTTTTTGAAAGTTTGGGAGGTTTTTTGATATTTGGTTCAAAGTTTGGGGGTTTTTATGAAATTGTACCAAATTATTAACGATTTTTGGCTCTGTTAACCAAACCTCAGCATTTCCCGTCAGTTAGATAACAGATCCTGACGGTGGGAGCAATTTTGATTACGGAAGTGAAGTTTGGGAGTACGATTGAAAAAATTGAAAGTTTGGGAGTATTTTTGATATTCAGGCCAAAGTTTGGGGTTTTTTTTTGAAATTTTCCCATTTATTAAGCAAGCCTAAAATTGAGGGTCAAGTTTGGTTCGTCTAGTACCTGAATCAAACTCAAACAAACCTTTACTGAGTCTAACTCTCGAATAGTTCATGAAAGCTTAGTTCATTTGTAGCCCTATACACACCCAACTTTATTTTATAGACAATACATGCCACCATAAAACCCACCTTCAGACTCTAACCAACTGCTTCACCTTCATCAACCCAACACCCATCATCCTTTAATGCTTTTATATTGGATTTTCTTCGTTGCCTTTTCTAGCTCTATATAACTTTGCCTTTACCCATATTATTGGGGTTAATATACACTCTTTATAGCTCGTTAACAGCTTCTTCTGATATCAAAGCTGTTGAACTCGGTTAGCAGTTGCACACCCATGTGATCAAATCTGGTTGGTCATCTTGTGTGTTTGTGGGCAGTGCTCTGATTCATATTTAGGCAAAATTGTGGCTGATCAATGATGCGGCAGCATTGTTTGATGAAGTGCCTGTGTGGAACGTTAGTATGTGCAAATCTTTTATCATGTTACTTTACTTGCGTTGTGCTGGACTACATGCTATTGAATTGGGTAGACAGGTGCTTGCAAACATGATTTGTATGGTTCTTAATGTGGGAGGTGATGTCTTTTACTCTTTTTGCTAAGTTCATTGATTGAAATGTACGGTAAGTGTGGGCTAGTACAGAAAGTTAAGCAAGTCTTTAGCATGGCGGGGTTCGGGGCAGAAGGAGAAAGAAAGAGGGATTATTGTTTTGTGGACTTCAATGCTTGGTTTATACAGAAGAAATGGCCATTTTAAATGAGTGATTTGGTTGTACCAAGAAACACTGATGGAGGGGATTAAAAAGGCTGAGAGGGCATTTGTAAGCTTGTGGTCACACGAGCCAAGTGAATTTAGAGTATCTAGAATCTATGGTTTTTGATTTTGCATTGGATCCAACCCTAAAGCACAGCTGCCTAATTGATTTGCTTTGTCGAGTTGGTGAGGTGGAAAAGGAATGGGAGGTGGTAAATGATTGTTGCACAGTTTCCATTTTGGGAGCCCAGCTTAGCGCATTCTACCAATGTGGGAAATGGATCTGGCAAAATTGGCTGCTCGACGGACCCTTGAATTGGATCCCCAAAATATGGGGATTTATGTTTGAAAATAGAATGTGTATGTGAGGTACGGCATGTGGAGTGAGATGGGCAGTTGAGGAAGGTGATGAATGAAAGAGGGCTGGTGAGATATGTTGGTTGTAATTGGATAGAGGTCGTGAGTTACATTGGTAAGAGATTGACTGATTTTGCTTATGGATGCCTATCTGTGGAAACTTTATATCTATCTCAAAACCAATTGGCAATGAGTGGAGAGGTCCCAACATATATAAAGCGATCACCCATTCCACTCCTAAGCAATGTGGGACAATTTTTCCTTAACATCCCCTCTCACGTGCAGCCGCATTTTGTGGTCTGTCACGTGTGGCCACTTTTGGGTCCTATCATCGTGCAGCTTTTTTGCTGGTCTGTCATCGTGAGGCATGGATTGTGAATTTTTTTTTATTTTAATGTGGAGTGGAATAGGCCCCGCTCTGATACCATGTGGAAACTTTATATCCATCTCAAAACCAATTGGTAATGAGTGGAGAGGTCCCAACATATATAAAGTGATCACCCATTCCACTCCTAAGCAATGTGGGACAATTTTCCTTAACACTATCCACACCCGATTCTATTACCAAAATCCAAATCCCTCGTTCATCCTAATCATTTGTGCTCCATTGAGCTTGACTACGAGGCAACAAAAGTTTTCCCATCGCAAGAATGAAACATTTGAAGGAAATAGAAATTTCAAATGCTGGAATGATGGTTTATTCATATTTAGAGACTTGGACTAGAGCAAATGAGCTGCTCTATGGAAGAGGGCATCACTCAAGTTCAACTAGGAAATGATTGGAATGATGGACTCTCATTTCCTTGTTTCCAATCTGGTATACTTCCAATCAGTACGACAAATATGGCATTTAATGGAAGTTTTTTTTACCTGCGGTAATGAAAATTGCCAGTAATGGGTGCTATTATGGGAAATAATTACAAACTGCCTGCAATAGCACTATTACCGGCAGTAATGAAACTGGCAGTAAAAGTTACTATAACGGTGATAAACCTAAAAACCACAGGTAATAATAGTGAGTTATAATATAAATATTATTATTTTCCAAATAAAACCGAAAACTTTGTCTAGTTGGTTGGTTGAGTGCCAGGGCTCCATATGAAGGGTTGCGGGTTTGAGAATCTCAGGAGAATTTTTTTTTTTTTTCGAAAAAACTTTTAGCGGCAATAATAAGGCCACCGGTAGTAGTGATTTTTCATTCCCGACGGTTGTGTAGACGGTGGTAATAAAGACCGTCGGTAAAAGTATTTCCGGCGGTTTCATGCCTTTAACAAACCCCAGTAATAGCATTTTTTGGCCTTGAGAATGTCCAGTGAATTTTATAAACCTTAGCTCATCAAGAAATAAGATACCTATTCACCTATTTTTAGGAGTTTTGTGTTCTCTCTTTGGGCCTTAGGAAGCTCACATATCGCTTTGCTCACATAATCCCTTTGAAGGAACCCAAACTCATAAAACTAATCCGCGAATACTTGTCACCAATCTTAGATTGTAAGAGATTTTTTGGTCCAAGTTATTATAAATTATTGTTTTCTACATTCTAAGATTGGTGATGAGTATTCGTGGATTAGTATAATGTTTTTAGGTTCTTTCTCATGGATGATGGATATTTCTGTTGACATTGAGATGTTGCACAATACACAAAACAAGAATTTCTATTTCTAATATGCCATATAGATTGAATTATCATACAGAAAAGAGAGATTTTCATGTACATGAATTGGATGTTCCTAATCTCGAAAAGCGTCTATCATCAATACTCTATTGCCAGAGCTTTCTCCAACCTTTCACTCTCATAATCCATTCAAAAAAGAAGTAAGATTGAGGAAGGTATCTTCCCTGCAAGGAATAGTGAGACCACCCATAGGATGACTAAACCCAAATTCTTCTTCCGCTTTTTGTAGCAACTCTTGAAATAAAGGTTGGTTCAAGTACGATATTGGAACCAAAAACCTTTTCTTCTGAAATTCCCCAACATAAACTGCTAAATAGCCTTTAGGGATATGTGAAACATTTGGGGCTGTTTGGCTTGCTAGAAAAATAGATCGGTGAAGAAGGGTCTTAGCCTGAAGAGTACCAAGAAATCTGATTCTCATGATTTTCTATAGGGGAGTAAGAAAGAATCTTGATGGGATTTTGAAGAACAAAGAGGGATTTGATAGAAGAAAATGTGAAAACTTGTA
Source organism: Vaccinium macrocarpon (assembly GCA_022606695.1). Classification (NCBI taxonomy): domain Eukaryota; kingdom Viridiplantae; phylum Streptophyta; class Magnoliopsida; order Ericales; family Ericaceae; genus Vaccinium; species Vaccinium macrocarpon. The sequence continues at coordinate 30,568,540 of CM040172.1, forward strand.
TTGGTACTTAGCTAAGCCCTATACTAATACATATATATAAAGAGAGGCAGATAAAGATAGAGAAACTGAGGGAGAAGGGTATGTATGCAGCCATATGAATGTGATAGAGAAAGGTTGGTAGGAGAGAAAATTCCCAAGGGATCATCACATGGTTATGTCTTCCCATTTGAAATAATGGGAGGGGACAATGGAGTTGGAATGTGTGCTATTGGTAGTGAACTGCTTACCCCACAATCTCCTCCTTTTTTACCCAAAATGTCATTTTGGTGCTGCTCTGATTGTTATGAAATGTCATTTCAAGGTATATGCAGCACCCTAGGCATCAGGATTGTATGATGCAGCACCTGAGTACGCATGATTCTATGATGCAGCACCAAAATGTTCTTCCAAAAGGCACAGGCTTCAGGTTTATTTATTTTTTTCAACGGCATGGGCTTCAGGATTATATTGTTGTTGATGAATGTTTGCCATTCAATACATACTGATGCTAATTTATTGGTTTTTTTGGGCGAGTTTTAAGGCATTGCAGTGCCGTATTGTTGAGCATTGCAGGAGTAAAATCTGGCCCTCCAGTAGTCTAAAATTGTTAATATTTCTTTGCTACTTATGAAATCTTTGTCCAACTCCTGAAAAGGTATTACCAATGTACCTCTGAAAAATGGGATGTTTACAAATGAATCTACTGAAAACAGGTTTCAATAGTTGTTTGGTCCCCAAATAAGTTCCCTTTATTTCTGGGAAATGTGGATAGGGAACAAAAAATGAAATTGGTTACCTGCGGAAATTCGTCATTGTTTTGTTCCAATTATACTGAGCTTCATGGTTTGAAAAAATTAACCTCTTATGATGTTTTTGACAACTGTAATCCTTAATCATATCCAGACAAGTTGGTATTCTTGTTGCGAAAGGGGCCTACGAAGAACATTGACAAAGAGGCATCGCATGCATTTGCCTCCATAGTATAACTTCAATTGCTTTGATTGTTTGTTTCCATTTGCTATGGCCAACCATCAATTCAACTGGAAAAACAAAAGAGGACCCATTGAGGGGGTTGCAACAGATGCCTATATCAACTTAGCATGTGAACTTGTTACATGCTGTTAGTAGACAATGTTTTTTCAATAGGCCCCTTTCAAGACTTCTCCTGATCACCTGTTACCCAAAAGCAGATCCTTTATTTCTTGTTTTTGTGTTGTTGGATGGATCATCAGAACAATTTCTTTGAATGGAATCCCGCTTTGAAACCAAGTTTGCGTACAAGGAGCATACAACTGGTTTATCTATAAGAATAATGATCAAGATAGATTTCGAACAATATTGGCTCATGTTGTCAACATGTACTAATTTCAACATTTAATACTTATATTACTAAATTCGTGAGCGGATTTGTCTCCAAATATCTTATTCATCTAATTTTGATTTAAAGGATATGGGGACATGCCGGAATAATCAAAATCATTTATATTTCATTTTGATTTTCTAGCTTAATGGTGTTGAATTGTTGTCTAAGTCATTTTCATGCATATTATAGGAGTTCCACGCTTAGCTCATGGGAAATTTGAGATGAAAATATGTTTGCTTAGTTATTGTCAAAGTAAACTTGTTTGACACTGATTTCATCTCTTATCAGAGTGCCGAATGTTAATATGGGTAATTTATACATTTTGAATGATCCATACCAGCTCATAGTAAAAGGAAATAAGAGGAGTTAAATTCAAATGCACTTCTAAATTCTATTCCAACTGGATATATCTTTGAGTTTTAAGGGGGAGCCTTTTGTAGGCTTTGTCACAAAAAAATGTGGTAGGAAATGTGACAGTATCCAACAAACTTAAAGTCTGGCCTATCTATTAATGCAAATTCATGTGATGGCTGAGTAAGAAAGCAAAACCATGTGATTGTTCATGTGGTAATGTTTCTTAGTAGACCCCATCCCTAATTCCCCTTCACCTCTCATTCTTGATTTCATACATTTTCCCTCCTACCATTGATCATCTATATATAAGCATATCAGTGAGTCTAATACCAACACAACAAAAGCTTCAAATTTTTCACTAGTGTAAAACTTCTACTTGTTCTGCACATTCTTCACACCTTTTTCTTGTTTGTTAAGTGGGATATTCCAATAGAAAACAATGGCTATTCGGATGCCTCTGATTGTTCATGCCAAACAAGTCCTTCGCCAGTCTTCATTGACAGCTGCAAACAAAGCAGTATCAGCAGCAGCAGCAGCAACAGATGTTCCAAAGGGCCATTTTGCAGTTTATGTTGGAGAGAGCGAAAAGAAGCGCTTTGTGATCCCAATATCATTCTTGACCAATCCTTCATTTCAAGACTTGTTAAGTCAAGGTGAGGAAGATTTTGGGTTTCATCTTCCAATGGGTGGTCTGACTATTCCATGCAGAGAAGACATCTTCATCGATCTTGCTTCTCGATTGGTTGGATTTTTGATTCCTCGATAGTATACTTTGACAGATAGAATTTTGTGTGTAAAGCACTAATTAACCATTTCTGTGTACAAGGCTATTTGTTTGCCATTGTTAACCCAAAAAATCCTGTCTTGAGAAGGGTGAAAAAATGTCTGCTGGCATTGTATAAGTAAAGACTAATGACATTTTTTGACATTTAAAAGTAAAAGCTTCATGACATTGATTTTTCTCTTTGTTTGTGTTTCCATGGATTCTCCAGCCTTGTTTATCAGTTGATGCTTTTATGTTTTGCTTGCATTTGTGAGGGGTTATGGTTTTGTGGGTTTTTTTTTTTCCAATTGTCAAATTAGACTATTGGAGGGCAAACTGAATTTTCACCTCCTAAATGAGATGCCAATGGTACTCTCTTCCATTTTCTCAAAGAGATAGAATTCTTTATATCGGCAGTGGAAACGATGGGTTTTCCACCATCGCCCATTGTGGGCTCCACCGTGCATTTATTATTATAATCCGAACTGTTTATCTTGTATGTCACATAGAGTAGTGTACTCATGCAAAAACTCAATTTGATCGGACATTCATAGATATATGAAAAACTGAATTTTGTTTTATAAAACGAATGGTCAATAATTTTGAAGTTCAACGCTTTATTACCCTTCATTATATTAATCAAAATTAAAATTTTGATATAGATGGTCTGATTAGGTTGATTTTTTGTAAGGATATATTACTCTATAGGCTCTAAAAATTGAATGATTCTGATCAACAAAAACTGCTTGGTGGCACCCATAATGATGGTGGTGGAAAATCTATGATTTACACTGCTGGTGTAAAAAATTTAACCTTTTTCCCAAAATGTTGATCAAACATTGGAAGTTCAATAGTGATAGTGTTTTTGGCGCAATAGAGATCCATGATCTAGGATTCTTGAAGATAATTTCTCTTAGAGCAATGATACACACACAACTTAAAAAAACTGTTCTAAACACAACTGTGTTTGAAACTGTCTGATCCACATGTGGAGAGTCCTCTTGCATCGAGTGAGTTTGGACACAAATTTGCAGAGATTTCTGTTTTGCTTAAAAGCATAATAGGAAGATGTTGGAGATTTTCAAAATATTAAATTGTTTTTTTTTGTATGGAGATTTTTGAAAAGATATTGAGAGGTTTATGTAAAAGGTTGCAACACATCTTCACATGAGTTATGACTTTACTGAATGATTATAACACCTATTGGATTGGGATGTGTTTATATGGAAGGAGTATGATTGTTAGGAAGGGATGTGATTGTTAGGGAGGGATGTGAAACATGGGGTGCCTCCAAGAGGCATGGCTCTTTATAACAATTAATGTCTACTAGAAACATGACTTTTCAAGAAATGGTGTCTAGTAAGAGGCGTGACTTTTCACGAAATGGTGCCTATGAAGAGGCATGGTTTTTCCTTATTAATTGTCTTTAAAAGACATGACTATTCCTCACTAGTGTCTTCAAAATACATGGCTATTCCTAATGGGTGTCTACTAAAGACACAATCTTTCATGAAAGGGTGCCTATAAGTCTATAAATAGACCCTTTGTAAAGTCATTCATGTGCATCAAAAAAAAAAATTCATAGCGAATTGCTCTCTTTACAAACTCTATTCCTAGATTCTTAGGCATACTGATATTTAGTTATTCTCGAGAAATTTAATATCAATTCTTGGTTCTCTTATTTTCACTTAGTGGATATTCTGTCTGTCTTCGTTTGTGCAAACGCAGTCAGAAAGAACATTGAGTTCGGTTTCGTTGTATCTTGAAAACGGATTTGCTCTTAACCTGATGCACACCTTATGATGGGGGAAAATATTGTCTTTAGGAAAACATTGTTTCAACGTGCCTCGAATGTGATTTATTGTACTAGATTTTTCCCTGTGGAGACGACGCCATCAACACATTATGAAGACCAGATTTCCAACAGAAGAATTCTCTGTCTTGCCCCCCCCCCAGGCAGCAACTCGAGTGATAGTAGCCTAATAGTAGTAGGATCGATGTACTACCATGCATTTTATTGAAGTTGGACCCTCATTAGCTACGTTAACATATTGGTGAAAAATACTGACTTTCGCCGGGAAAAATATTTAAATTGTAAAAAGTCTATTTTGACCTCCATTTTGACATTTAAACCTCACAAGGGAGCGAACCATCTACTTTGAGAGCAAACATTATGTATTGGACTTTATTGCAACCATCTCACTATTTTATGGTTGGAAAGTTTAAGAGCCATTTTAACACATTTGAAAACCATAGCATGAGACCAAACCGTTATACGTCTCTTTGCCTCCCCCGTTAATGTGAAGCTAATGCCATTTCATATGACACGAACCTTTGATGTCTATCTCTCATTTTTTACACGAATGCTCTCAAACTAAGAATCTTCATTCCCCGAAGAAACTTCATGCACACCTACTTAGAAAAGGCTTACTATTTGTCTCTCCAAGCCTCCAGACCCAACTCATTTTTACATACAGTACATGCCTTCACAAAGCCCACCTTAAAACTCTCACCAAATTCTTCACCTTCATCAATCCAGCAAGCCCATTATCCTTTAATGCTTTGATATCAAATTTTCGTCTAAAAGGGTGGCCTTTTCTCGCTCTAGAAACCTTTGCCTTTACGGCTTTACCCGTATTAGTGGGTTTGACATAGACTCATATGCTCTGTGTAGCTCTATAACAGCTTCACCTGATATCAAAGCTGTTGAATTTGGTGAAACAGTTGTATTCCCATGTAGTCAAATAATCAGGCTGGTCATCTAGCATGTTTGTAGGGAGTGCTCTGACGGATTTTTATGCAAAGATGTTGTTGATCAGTGATGCAGCTAAACTGTTCGATGAAATGCTAGTTAGAAACTTAGTATGTGCAAATGCTCTTTTGTCAGGTTATTCTGAGGGCAGATTGTGGGTTTTTTTTTGGTAATTAACCGATGTATTAGAAACCAGAAAAAGAATTCACAGTGTAACAAAAACTAAGGCATGAGCCTGCACAAGAAATGAACCAAAAAGAGACTAAAGCCTATTCAATATAAAAAGCCTAGAAAGGAATGTGCCAATTTTGGCAAAGCTGAGTAGATAAAGGGGTAGGCTTAATGTTCCTACTTTGAGAAGAGTTGACCCTCACTTCAAATATGACTTGCCCGATAATTGCTGAGGGAGACCTATGAATGTCTTTAAAGATTCTAAAATTCCTCTCCTGCCAAACAAAATAAACTGCAGAAGCAAAAGCAAGCCTTCTAATAAGGTTATGGAAACCCTTCCCTTTGAAATGAGAGGAGAACTAGGCAAGCTTTTGAGACCAAAGAGTAGGACCAAGGGGAATGCAACATAGATTTGCAATGGCCGCCCACATTTGACTGGAGAAAGAACACTAAAAAAGAAGGTGATCCAGAGTTTCAGGAAAATTATCACAAAGAGGATAAGTAGAGCTAGAAATGACCCACAATCTGTGAAGTTTATCCCTTGTTCTTAAGCTGCATCTAATAGCCAACCTTAAAATAAAACTATGCCTCAGAATATTTTTTGAGAACCAAACCACCTTGTGCCAGGAGACTAGTGGATTGTGAATTCTAAATGCATTCCAAGCATGGGACGCCTGATACTTGGATGTAGGAGAATGAGCCCAAATAACTGAGTTAGAGACATCGGGATGAGGCAAAAAATTAGGGCAAGAGAGAGAAAAAAAGGCCAAGTCCATACATCATTACATATAATGCATGAGACTTTAGCTACCATACAAATACCAGAAATAGACTGAAAATGATGGCCAAGGTAATCAAGAAGAGGCCCAGCTGGGTGCCAGTTATCATGCCAGAAATGAGTGGTACATCCATCACCAATGATGTGCTTGATAAAAGGTCTCACTTTAGGCCTAAGCTGGAGTAGCTTACTCTAAGTCCAAGAACAGGAGGATGGGATATTCATTGACTAGAGGCTTTGATTCTTGATGACATATTGACATACTGATAACTCCATCTGACCTATAGAGAATTTTGATGAGAACATATAGCCCAAAGATGTTTAACCATTGCAACATAATTCCCATCCGCAATTCTCCTAATGCCAAGACCCCCCCTCATTTTTAGGACAATAGAGAGCTTCCCAAGCAACCTTGTGAGAGTGGTTATACTTCGTAGAACCTGACCAAAGAAAGTTCCTCAAAAGGAGTTAAATATGTTTCCCAACTGCCTTGGGAAGGATGAAATGCATGGACCAAAAAACTTGTAAAATTGTGGGTTGAGGGACTTGAGCTTGAAATATGCCCTTGTTGAACTTGAATTATGATAATTTCACTTTATCGGTGGCTTTATGCGCGTGCCACACATGCTATTGAATTGGGTTGATGGGTGCATGCAGACGTGATTCGTACGGTTCCTAATGTGTGAGGTGATATCTTTTTGCAGAGGTCATTGATTGAAATGTATGGTAAGTGTGGGTTGGTACAGAAAACTAAAAAGGTGTTTAGTATGGCGGGGGTTGGACAGGAGGGAGAAAGGATGAGGGATATTGTTTTGTGGACAACAGTGATTGGTGTATAAGGAAGAAATGGCTATTTTAAGGAAGTGATTCAGAGAGATGCTGATGCATGGGATCAAACCAGATGGGGTGGCCTTTCTGATAGTCATTTTGGCTTCTGGTCACATTTGCAAGTGAATCTGGGGATCAAGTATTTTAATCTATGATTTGTGATTTTGGATTGAATCCAACCTAAGAGCACTATAGCAGCATAATTGATTTGTTTTGTCGAGCTGGTGAATTGGAAAAAGGCATGGAAGGTGGTAAATGAAATGCCGTAGAAAGTAAATGGTCGTTGCATGGTTTCCATGTGGGGAGCCTTGCTTAGCGCCTGCTATGAATGTGGGAATATCAATTTGGCTAAATTGGCTGCTAGTAGGGCCCTTGAATTGGATCCTCAAAATGTGGGGATTTACATTTTACTATCCAATATGTATGTAAGGTACGGCATGTGGAGTGAGATTGGGCAGTTGAGGGAGATGATGTAAGAAAGAGGGCTGGAGAAAGATGTTGGTTATAAGAAAGAGGGCTCAAGAAAGATGTTTGTTGCGAGGTAAATTGGTACAAGGTTGACCGGCTTTGCTTATGCTTGTTATGTACTTGCCGGATTCTATGACCGAATCACCAAATCTATCCTTGCCAATTAAAAAAAAGTCACCAATTCTGTCCCCCTTCCAAATCTCTTGTGCTCCACTGAGCTTGACTACGAGCCAGCAAAACTTTGTAAGAATGAAGCAAGTGAAGGAAATGGAAGATTTCAAATGCTGGAATGATATCTTGTTTAGAGACTTCGGAGTAGAGCCAATGAAGTGCTCTATTGAAGACAGCATCACTCAAGTTTAGCCAGGACATGAATTGGTATGATGGACTCACATTTTCCTTCGTTTCAGATCTGTTATACTTCCAATGTCTTGTGGATTTGATGTGCCTTTTTTGATCAAGAAATAAGACATCTATTCGTTGACATAATTTCTCACATTCTAAGATTGGTGATGAACATTTGTGGATTAATTTCAGGTTTCAGCTTCTTTCTCAAGGATGATGGAGATAGCTTTTGATATTGAAATATTGCACAATGAGAGAAAAGAAATTCTATTTGTAATATCTCATATAAATTGAGTTGTCACTTTTTCCCATCAGAAACTTCTCATACAGAAAAAAAGGAATTTGATGTACATGAATTGGATGTTCCTAATCTACAAAAGCGTCTGTCATGAATACTCTATTGCGAGAGGTTTCTCTGTCCTTACACTCTTATAATCCATTCAAAACAGAAGTAAGATTGAGAAAAGTATCTTCCTTGCAGGGAATAGTGAGACCACCCATAGGATGACTAAACCCGAATTCTTCTTCAGCTTTTTGTAGCAACTCTTGGAACAAAGGTTGGTTTACATATGATATTGGAACCAAAAATCTTTTCTTCTGTGCCTCTCCGACATAAACTGCTAAGTACCCTTTTGAAAATGTGAAACTTTGGGGGTTGTGTGGCTTGCATGAAAAATAGATCGGCGAAGAAGGGCCTTAGCCTGAAGAGTACCAAAAACTCGGATTCCCATGATTTTTGTAGGGGATAAAGAAGGAAAGTCTAAATGAGATTTTGAAGAACAAAGAGGCTTAGGCAGAATAAAATGTAAATACTTGTGTTGGTATTTTTTTAAGCCATATACTGACACATATATATATATATAAATGACAGATACGAGATAGAGACATAGAGGGATAATGGAAATTTGTGTAGCCATAAGAATGTGACAGGAAAAGGTAGGTGGGAGAGAAAATTCATAAGGAATCATCACGTGGTTATGTCGTCCCAGTTGAAATGAAGGGAGGGGACAATGGAGTTGGAATGTGTTCTGTTGGTAGTGTAGGGCTACTTACCCCACCTCTTTGCATTGCAGATTTGATTAGGGACAAAGTTCAGACAATCATTGTAGATAGTGGCGATGAACTCTAAGAAGGGGTTTACTGAAGAACATTGTGAGAGAGAGGCATCGTATGCATTTGCCTTCCTAGACAACTCACCATGACTTTGATTTTTGTTTCTATTTATTATGGCCAGCCATTAATTCAAGTGGAAAAACTAAAGAGACCCAAATGAGGGGATTGCAAGATTGACAGCAGGTATCAACCTAGCATGTGAACTTGTCACATGCTGCTAGTAGAGAATGTTGTTTATTAGGCCGCTTTGTAGACTTCTCCTCTCCACTTGTTACCTGAAAACAAATCCTTCATTTTTTGGTTGTTTTTTTTTATAATTTTTTTAATTTATGGATCACTGCTTGCTTGTTTATTTACAAGGAGTATACCACTGTATGCTTGTGTATTTACAATAATAATAAAAGGATGATGACAGCTTTCAAACAATGGTTGTTTCTCTTCTCAACCTGTACTATTTTGACATTAAATGCTTACCTATGATTACGGCCTTATGGGTGAGGATACGAGTGTCGTAGTCATCTAATCTCCGTCTCAAGGACACAGGATACCCTGAAATATTGAAAATTGTCCGGATATTTCTCTAGTTTCTCCAAGAAATTGGGTTTTCAAGGTGCCTTGGAGCATTTCATGCATACTAGACGAGTTTCTTGGATAGTAAGAGCCGGCCCTATGGATTGTGGGGCCGGAAACTTACAAATTGGGGCCCTATTTATTTTGTGCAAAACAATAATAATATGATCTAGATTAGTAGTGATGTATAATTTTTTTTTTAAGCAAATAAATAAATATCCTAAGGTAAAGCAAAGCAACTAATTATGCAATTTCTACTGTAGTTACTTTCTTTATGTTAATATGTTTGAAATTTAGTTACACGGTAACCTCTTGTAAACAAAAATATTGAGAAATCAGCTGAGCCACAGCATTGAAGTGCAAGCAATTGGGGAAAGATACATGTAACACTCTCCTCTAAATGTATTTTTTGGGCCTAAAATTAGGGCCCTGGTGGAAGCTTCATTTGCCTCTGCCTAGGGCTGGGCCTGCGCATAGTCCATGATAAATTGATATGACAAAAACTTAATTTCTGGTTGAATGTCAACTAAATATGTCAAAACATGGATCCCATCCTCATGGGAGTATCCGACACAAGATTTTTTAGTCATGCAGAAGGATCCATGCAGCACATATGCTTATGTTACAATATTTTAGAAGGAAATGAGAAGTTGGACGTTGTAAGCACATCTAATCCACCTGGGCTATCTCTTGAATTTTAAGGGGGACCCTTTTGCAGGAATTATTTGTACTGTTAACGTGGGAAATGATGTATTTTTGCAGAGTTCATTGATTGAAATGTATGGTAATTGTGGGATAGTACAGAAAGCTAAGCAGGTCTTTAGCATGGCTGGGTTTGGAGTGGAAGGAAAAAGGAAGGCAAAAGGATAGTTTGCTTTGGAGTGGCATGATTGGTGGTGTGGTAACCGGCCTTCGGTTGATAATTGTTAAAACTTGTCCCACATTGGTTAATTATTACCTCTAAAGCTAGTATATGAGCATGAGCGGCCTCTCCACTCATTGCCAATTGGTTTTGAGCTTAGTTGCAAGATCCTTCTAAAATGGGTGTGCTCCCAAGACGGGAGCTCGATCTGTGCTCCCGAGGTTGGAGCTCGCTCTCATCCAGAGGGGAACCCGCTCCTAAATAGGATGGGAGCTTCCACACTAATCTTAAAGACGAAATTCTTACTTCTCTTTTTAAATATATGCAAGGACGAAGAAAAAGAAAAAAAGAAGTAAGAGAATTTAGGACTCTCTCTTTCTCGTCTTGTATTCTACTACTAATCTACGTATTTAGTATATATATTTGCCTTAAAATATTCTATTGGGATGTCATTTCTCACTCATGTTTATATATAATGTTTGTATGGATACTCCTTTTGTAACTATAAAACATATGTACAATATGTAAACATGTATAACTTTTATTTATTAAATATTACCTCACCGCTCCCAACCTAGGGAGCTTTTACATACCCCCGCTCCCCAGCACCTGCTCCTGCCCCTGTCCCTGCTCCCGCTTCATGCAACTTAGGTTTTGAGTTGGATGCTTTAACAATAATTACCAAGGTCAAGCGTCAAATCTGCATGTGTGCTTGATATGGTTAGTTGGATGCCTCCTTGATATGGTTAGTAATTTTATCACTAGTGAGAAGGTTTGGGATGTGGACGCTCTGAATTCTTTGCTCAATCCTGATGATACGAAACTGGTGATTGGTACCATACTACCCCAAGCTACAGACATGGAAGATATACCTTGTTGGATTAGGAATGGTAATAGTAAGTTCAGCGTCAAATCTGCATGTGTGCTGATTGTGAATCATAATATTATTGTGGGTAGTTGGAATTGGCTCTGGAAACTCCCCTGTACACAAAAATTGAAAGGTTTTATTCGGGTGTGCCTCCATGGAAAGCTTTTGACTAATTTCGAGAGGCATGACTCAAAATAGTTCATGTCCTAGATGTAATTTTGATCGATATTTAAAACATGGCTCATTTGTTTATTAACTGTCCCTTCAGTGTGTGTATATGGACTAATGTCTCTGTGCTGCAGGTCTTAGATGGAGACACATCAAATGTGACGGAATGGATATCTTTCCATTGTAGGAAGACAGACAAGGGCAGCGGGGGTTATCCTTGGAATGTCCTTTTTGTTGTCATCCTTTGGCATATTGGGCTTAATCGTAACAAGTTGGTTTTTGATAACACAGTTGGTGATATTCCGAATACCATTAGGGTCATTCACACACTTATGCTAAAGAAATTTTTTGCGTGTTCAAGACTAACTTTAGAAATTCTGACATGAGCACTAGACTAATTAAAAATTTCCCGTTGCAAGAATGAAGCAGGTGAAGGAATTGGAAGATCTCAAATGCTGGAATGATGGTTTGTTCATATTTAGAGACTTGGCGTAGAGCCAATGAGCTGCTCTATTGAAGAAGGCATCAATGAAGTTCAACCGGTAAATGATTGGTATGGTCAGATCTGGTATACTTCCAATGTCGTATGAATTTCTTATTTTTTAGCTCAGCAAGAAATAAGACACCTATTTTCGAAGTGGGTGGACAGGTGCCTGCGGAAATTATTCGACCGGTTCGTAATGTGGGGAATGATGTATTTTTGGAGAGTTCATTGATTGAAATGTACGGTAAGTATGGGCTAGTACAGAAAGCTAAGCATGTCTCTAGCATGGTGGGATTTAGTTTAGAGGAGGAGAAAGGAAGAGTGATACTACTGTTTTGTGGACTTGGTGTGTGCAAGAAATGGCCATTTTAAAGAAGTGATTAGGCTGTACCAAGAAATGTTGATGGAGGGTATCAAACCAGAAGGGGTGGCATTTATGTCAGCCATATCTGCTTGTGGTCATATGGACCAAGTGAATCTGGGTATTGATTATTTTAAGTCTATGGTTTGTGATTTTGGATTGGATCCAACCCCAGAGCACTATGGCTGTGTTCGGTTTCTGTTTTGCACTTGTTAGTTTACAACTTTTTTTTGGTAATGCATTGAAAGTTTAGTCAACAATTGGTCCACAAAAATTTGACCCAAGTAACCTGTTCAGCTTTGGGCCAACCTCTAGAAATGCATTGAACTTTCGTCCTTTCCCCTTGCCTTATCTCTCTCTCTCTAACAACATTTTGGGCCCACCTCTAGGATTCTGTTATCCCAATAACCACTCATGCTCAAGAAAGTAGTCAACCTGCACATGGTGGGCCCACCTCTGGAAAGAATATCACTCTACCAAAATGAAAAAGTTTGGTTCACAAAACCGAACACAGCCTATGGTTGCCTAATTGATTTTTGACTAGGTTGTACCAAGAAATGTTGATGGAGGGGATCAAACCAGATTGGGTGGTATTTGTTACAGTCATCTCTGCTTGTGGTCACATAGGCCAAGTGAATCTGGAGATCTAATATTTCAAATCTATGGTTTGTGATTTTGGCTTGGATCCAACCCCAAAATACTATAGATCCCTAATTGATTTGATTTAGCGCGCTTGCAAGTTGGAAAGGCATGGAAGTTGGTAAATGAGATTTTGTATAAAGCAAATGGCCATTGCATAGTTTCCATGTGCCCTGCTTTGCCCGCTACAAATGGAGCAATATTGATTTGGCTAAGTTGGCTGCTCAAGAAAGATGCTGGTTATAGTTGGATAGAGGTCACGAGTTAAATCGGAAGGTAAATCTCTAGAGTATGGTAACAGATTGATCCACTTTGCTTAAGATCATGCATGCTATGTCCACACTGATTCTATTACTTTATCACCAAATCCTTTGTTTTTAGGTTCTCACTTTTCATACAAATAGACTTGTCTCTTTTCCCTTTTTAAACTTAAACTAAAAAACTAGATATTATGTATATCGAATTGAATGTTCCTAATCTACAAAAGAGTCTTGTAATGAAACTTCTATTGCAAGAGCTTTCTCATATAAATGGAATTGTCTCTTTTTCCCACCACAATCTTCTAAAACAGAATTTCATGTACATGAATTGGATGTTCCTAATCGACAAAAGCGTCTCTCATGAATACTCCATTGCCAATTTGCCAGAGCTTTCTCTGTCCTTCCACTCTCATAAGCCATTCAAAATAGAAGTAAGAGTGAGGAAGGTATCTTCCTGGCAAGGAATAGTGAGACCACCCATAGGATGACTAAACCCAAATTCTTCTTCAGCTTTATGTAGCAACTCTTGAAATAAAGGTTGGTTCAAGAATGATATTGGAACCAGAAATCTTTTCTTCTGAATCTCTCCAACATAAACTGCTAAATAGCCTTTTGGGACGTGGGCAACATTGGGGGCTGTTAGGCTTGCAGGAAAAATAGATCGGCGAAGAAGGGCCTTAGCCTGAAGAGTACCAAGAAATCGGATTCCCATGATTTTTTGTAGGGGAGAAAGAAAGAGTCTAAATGAGATTTTGAAGAACAAGGAGGGCTTTGGCAGAAGAAAATGTGAAGACTTGTGTTGGTACTTTGTTAAGCCCTATACTGTCACACGTATATATAAAGTGACAGATAGAGATAGAGAGACAGAGGGAGAATGGTATGTATGCAACTATATGAATATGATAGGGAAAGGTTGGTAGGAGAGAAAATTTCCAAGGGATCATCACATGGTTATGTCTTCCCAATTGAAATGAAGGGAGGGTACAATGGAGTTGGAATGTGTTCTGTTGGTAGTGTAATGCTTACCCCACAACTGGGATTGAAATTTCAAACTAAAGCAGCAGATTTGATCCAAAGAAAATGTGAAGATAATTTGATGGATTTGTGGTGGATAATCAAATCCATCAAATAAAAAAAAATTAAAATAAAATAGTAGGAATTAGTCAACTAGATCTCAATAGCTTCTCCTTTTTTTTTACCCTTTGCTCTGATTATTATGAAATGTCCATTTCAAGGTATATGCAGCACCTCGAGGCATCATAATTTTATGATGCAGCACATGACGCATCATAATTGTATGATGGCTGATCAGAACGTTCTTCCAAAAATAAATCTTTTATTTCTTGTTTGTTTGTTGTTGGATGGATTATGAGAACAATTTCTATGAATCCAATCCGACTTTGAAACCAAGTTCAGGTACACAGATTTCAAAGAATATGGGCTTATCATCTCAACATGTGCTAAACTCGACATTTAATACTTACATTACTAAATTTGTGCGGATACGTGTCCAAATATCTGATTCATCTAATTTTGATTCGAAGGATGCGGGGACATGCTGAATTGTCAAAATCCTTAATATGTCATTTTGATTTTCTAGCTTAATGGCGTTGAGTCATTGTCTAAGACATTTCATGCATATTAAACGAGTTCATTCTATGCATAGCTCATGAGAAATTTAAGTTGAAAATATGCTTGCTTAGTTATTGTCAGCGTAAAATTGTCTGACACTGATTTCATCTCTTATCAATGTCCAGTATGGATTCAAATGGGAGGAATTGTATTCAAATGTACTTCTGAATTCTAATCCAACTGGATATATCTTTTGAGTTTTAAGGGGGGCCTTTTTGTAGGCTTTGTCACAAAAAAATGTGGTAGGGAAAGTGATGGTCTGGAAATTCATGTGGTGGCTGAGTAAGAAAGCAAAGCCATGTGATTGTTCATGTGAAAATGTTTCTTAGTAGACCCCATCCCTAATTCCCCTTCACCTCTCATTCTTATTTTTATGCGTTTTCCCACCTACCATTGATCATCTATATATAAGCATATCAGTGAGTTTAAAACCAACACAGCAAAAGCTTCAAATTCTTCACTAGTCTAAAACTTCTACTTGTTCTGCACATTTGTACACCTTTTTCTTGTTTATTAAGTGGAATATTCGAATTGAAAACAATGGCTATTCGGATGCCTCTGATTATCCATGCCAAACAAGTCCTTCGCCGTTCTTCATTGACAGCTCTAAACAAGGCAGTATCAGCAGCAGCAACAGATGTTCCAAAGGGCCATTTTGCAGTTTACGTTGGAGAGAGCGAAAAGAAGCGCTTTGTGATCCCGATATCGTTCTTGAACAATTCTTCATTTCAAGACTTGTTAAGTCGAGCTGAGGAAGAATTTGGGTTTCATCATCCAATGGGTGGTCTTACTATTCCATGCAGAGAAGACATCTTCATCGATCTCGCTTCTCGATTAGGTGGATCTTGATTCTTTGACAGCATACTTAGACAGATAATTTTCTGTAAAGCACTAATTATCCATTTCAGTGTATAAATCTATTTGTTTCCCTTGTTAACCCCAAAAATTTCAGTCTTGATAAGGGAGAAAAAATGTCTGCCGGCATTGTATAAGTTAAGACTAATGACATTTCTGACATTTAAAAGAAAAAGCTTCATGGCATTGATTTTTTTATTTTTTATTTTGTGTGTGTGTTTCGATGGATTCTCCAGTACGTTTATCAAGTCTGAATTTTCATCTCCTAACTGAGATGCCAACGAGACTCCCTTCCATTTTTCCAAAATGTTGATCAAACATTAGGAGTTCTTGAAGATAATTTCTCTTAGAGCAAAGCTACACGCATAACTTTAAAATACAACTGTGTCCAAAACCGTCTGATCCACATGGGTCCTCAATCATCGAACGAGTTTGGACACAGTTGTTTCCGGAGATGTGTTTCAAAATTGTGCGTGTAGACTCACTATTTTTCTTAAAAGCATGACAGAAGATTTCTGTGTCTTGTGTTTAACTCTTTCTCCTCTGTTTTTTTCCCCCCTTTTGTTCTTCTTCTTCTTCTTCTTCTGCTCAAGCTATAGGTAAAAAGTCAGAAACTGGAGTAGGAGCCCAATGATGGGCTCGATGTACTCCGATGCATCTTATTGAGATTGAACCCTTGCTAACTCAACCAACAATGCTGATTTTCTCCGAGAAAAATATATAATACTTAAATTGTAAAATGTCTATTTCACCCTCCATTTTGACATTAAAACCTCACAGCGATCAAACCGTCTAGTTTGAGAGCAAACATTATGTACTGGACTTCATTGCAACCATCTCCGTATTTTAATGATAAAATAGGATCGAGCCAATGCCATTTCATATGACATGAACCATTGATGTCTATCTCTCATTTCTTAAACCAATGCTCTCAAACTAAAAATCTTAAAGCCCTGAAGAAACTTCATACACACCAACTTAGAACAGGCTTACTATTTCTCTCTCAAGGCCTCCGCACCCAACTCATTTTTACACACAGTACATGCCTTTACAAAACCCCCCCTTCAAACTCTCGCCAAAATTTTCACCTTCATCAACCCAACAAGCCCATTATCCTTTAATGCATTGATATCGGATTTTCGCGAAAAGGGTGGCCTTTTCTCGCTCTACAAACCTTTTCCTTTACCCATATTAATGGGTTTGAAATGTATGGTAAGTGTGGGCTGGTACAAAAGTACAGAACTTAAAAGGTCTTTAGTATGGCGGGGTTTGATGGAGGATATTGTTTTGTAGACTTCAATGCTCGGTGTATATGGAAGAAATGGACATTAAGGAAGTGATTGAATTGTTCAGAGCGTTGCTGATGCATGGGATCAAACCAGATGGGGTGGCATTTCTGATAGTCATTTTGGCTTGTGGTCACACAGGCCAAGTGAATCTCAAGTATTTTGTGATTTTGGATTGGATCCAACCCCAGAGCACTATAGCATCCTAATTGATTTACTTTGTCGTGCTGGTGAGCTGGAAAAAAGTCGTGGAAGTTGTTAAACTCGGTAAGCTATTGCACACCCATGTGATCAAATCCGGTTGGTCATCTAGAATGATTATATTAGGCAAAATTGTGGCTGATCAATGATGCGGCAGCATTGTTTGATGAAGTGCCTGTGTGGAACGTCTCAGTATGTGCAAATGCTCTTTTATAAGGTTAATACGAGGCTAGATGGTGGTTGAGGGACTCGAACTGTTTGCAACATGTGTTAGAGTTTTTTCCAAATAAATAAGCTTTTATTTTTGGTGTTTTAAAAATATTTCTATTCCTATTTTTAGTCTCTTTTATTTGTGGAGAGTTGCAATTTTTGTTCTTTAGCCTAAGAGTTGTGTTGGTTATTTTGTGGAGAGAAGTGACTCTTAGTTTTTTATGCTAAGAGTTGTGTCTATTAATTTACGCTAATAGATGTGTTGATTGGATGGAACCCAAATGTTAGTCTCCGAAAAGGTGGCAGTAAATAGTTGCATCCTTATACCAGCTGTTTTGGCCGAATGGTTGCCTTCACTGAAGGTTGTCTTTTTAATCCAAGAGGTGCTTCCATATTAAGGGGTGTAATTCTCTTTACAAATGGTTGCATCCATTTGTGAGGGGTGTATATCTTCGGTACAGGTGAGCAGGGATGGAGCCAAGGAGGGGCCAGTAGGGGCAGTCACCCCTGCAAAGAAAAAAAAAACCTCTAGTTTTATACATAAAAAATAAATTTTCCTATGAATTATATTGGCTCGCCTCTGCAAAGTATCTTGGAAAAAAATTCGCCCTTACGTAGTGAAATTCCTGACTCCGTCACTGCAGGTGAGGCCTACAAATAGGCCTAGACACAAACCATTTGGCATCCAATTTTTCACTCACAAAAATTCATCATCTCCTGTCCAAATAATTTGAGTGTTTATTTTGTGTTTTGTTGCCTTGCAAGAAACAAAACACAGTGGTTCTTGATTTTCTTATTTACAACACATAACAGATATTCTGTTTGTTTTTGTTTGTGCAAACGCCGACACAAAGAGCTTCAAGTTCGGTTTCGTTGTATCTTGAAAGCGGATTTGCTGTAACTCGGTGCACACCAATTGGTGGGGGCAAATACTGTCTTTAGGAAAGTGTTGTTTCAACGTGCCTTGAATTGTTTTTTGTGGAGCAAATTGGAGTAGAAGAGACGACGCCATCATCAACAAATTTTTGAAGACGGAATTTCCAACAACATGTCCATGTTGAACTTAGAGCCAATGAACTTCTCTATGGAAGAGGGCATCACTTAGGTTCGAATCCGGGTGAGGCGATGTGCGGTAGGTAATGAGCGCCATGTTATGCGGCAAAACTACGCCGTTTTGCTCATATTTTTAGTATATCCAAGGGCCCTGTTTGGAGAGTTAAGTGTGAGATTTAATTTTGGGGTTCAATTTTAGGGGATTTAGGCTTTTTGGGATAGGGTATAGTGGGTTTTAGGCACTTGGATCTTGGCACTTTGGGTTTAGGCACTTCAGGTTTAGGGTTTATGCACTTTGGGTTCAAGTACTTTGTAATGATTTTTTCTTCCTCCAAAGAAGGTCCTTAGAAGCTTTTGAAGTGTGCACAAAAGTCAAGCAAAATGACGTAGTTTTGCCGCACAATATAGTGCATAACACCTACAACATGTCAACCACCCTAGATCCCTTAGGTTCGAGCAGGAAACGATTGGTCTGCTGGACTCTCTTTTCCTTGTTTCAAATCGAGTATACTTCCAATCACTATGACAAATATGGCATTTACAGACAGTTTTTTTTACCCTTAGTAATGAAAATTGCCAGTAATGAATGCTATTTCTGGCAATAAAGACAAACCGCCAGCAAAAACACTAGTACCGACGGTAATGAAACTGGCAATAAAAGTTACTATTAATGGCGGTAAACCCAAAAACCACAAGTAATAATAGTGATTATAATATAAATATTATTATTTTCCAAATAAAACCAAAAACTTTGTGTAGTTGGTTGGTTCAGTGTCAAGGCTCCCTATAAAGGATCATGGGGTTGTGGCATCGAGAATATCAGGAGATTTTTTTTTTTCCGAAATTTTTTTTAGCTAAAATAGTAAGACTGCCGGTAATAGTGATTTTTCATTTCCGACGGCTGTGTAGACGGCAGTAATAAAGACCGCTGGTAAAAGTTTTTCTAGCGGTTTTCATGCCTTTAACGGCAGTTAAAAACCGCTGGTAATTGCATTTTTTTGGCCTCGTGAATGTACAGTGAATTTTATAAACCTCAGTTCATCAAAAAAATAAGACACATATTCTCTATTTTTAGGAGTTTGTGTTGTCTCTTTGGGCCTTAAGAAGCTCTCATATTGCTTTGCTCACATAATCTCTTAGAAGGGGAATTTTTTTGAGTACTGAATGGGTACAACGTGGCCATGCCTATCACAATCTCAGCCATCTAAAAGTGTTTTGGACGGCCGAGATTGATTCCCTCTCTCTCCTCTCACCCGAACACTCTCTCTCCTCTTTCGGACCATCGGATCGTGTTTTGGACGGCTGAGATTGCCGAGTTGGTACCACGTGGGCAATACCCAACCGGCACTGAAAAATTTCTTCTTAGAAGGAACCCAAACTCATAAAACTAATACACCAATACTCATCACCAATCTTAGAATGTAAGAGATTTTTTGGTATGAGTAAATGTTTTCTACATTCTAAGATTGGTGATGAGTATTCGTGGATTAGTATAATTTTTTATTTTTATTTTTATGTTCTTTCTCATGGATGATGGATATTTCTTTTCATATTGAGATGATGCAAAATACATAGAACAAGAATTTCTATTTCTAATATGTCATATAAATTGAATTATCGCTTTTTCCCATCACAAACTTCTCATACAGAAAAGAAAGAATTTCATGTACATGAATTGGATGCTCCTAAGCCAGAAAAGCGTCTGTCACGAATACTCTATTGCCAGAGCTTTCTCCAACCTTCCACTCTCACAGTTTGTTCAAAACAGAAGTAAGATTGAGGAAGGTATCTTCCCTGCAAGGAATAGTGAGACCACCCATAGGATGACTAAACCCAAATTCTTCTTCAGCTTTTTGTAGCAACTCTTGAAATAAAGGTTGGTTCAAGTACGATATTGGAACCAAAAATCTTTTCTTCTGGAATTCCCCAACATAAACTGCTAAATAGCCTTTAGGGATATGTGCAACTTTTGGGGCTGTTTGGGTTGCTGGAAAAATAGATCGACGAAGAAGGGCCTTAGACTGAAGAGTACCAAGAAATCTGATTCCCATGATTTTCTATAGGGGAGTAAGAACGAGTCTTAATGGGGTTTGAAGAACAAAGAGGGCTTCGATAGAAGAAAATTTGAAGACTTGTGTTGGTAGTTAGCTAAGCCCTATACTAATACATATATATAGAGAGGCAGATAGAGATAGAGAAACAGAGGGAGAAGGGTATGTATGCAGCCATATGGATGTGATAGGGAAAGGTTGGTAGGAGAGAAAATTCCCTAGTGATCATCACATGGTTATGTCTTCCCAATTGAAATAAAGGGAGGGGACAATGAAGTTGGAATGTGTGCTGTTGGTAGTGAAGTGCTTACCCCACAATAGCTCTCGATAGCTCCACCTTTTTTTTTTTTTACCCTTTGCACTGATTATTATGAAATGTCCATTTCAAGGTATATGCAGCACCCTAGGCATCAGGATTGCATGATGCAGCACCTGAGGACGCATGATTGTATGATGCAGCACCAAAAGTTCTTCCAAAAGGCACAGGCTTCAGGTTTATTTATTTATTTTTTGAAGATACAGGCTTCAGGTTTATACTGTTGTTGATGAATGTTTGCCATTCAATACGTACTGATGCTCATTGATTGGTTTGTTTGGTGAGTTTTAAGGCATTGCAGTGCCGTATTGTCGAGCATTGCAGGAGTAAAATCTGGCCCTCCAGTAGTCTAAAAGTGTTAGTGTTTCTGTGCTATTTATGAAATCTGTGTCCAACTCCTGAAAAGGTATTACCAATGTACCTCTGAAAAATGGGATGTTTACAAATGAATCTACTGAAAACAGGTTTCAATAGTTGTTTGGTCCCCAAATAAGTTCCCTTTATTTCTGGAAAATGTGGATAGAGAACAGAAAACGAAATTGACGCAGCTTCTAAAATTTGTCACTTTTTCGTTACTTGAGGAAATTCGTCATTGTTTTGTTCCAATTAAACTGAGCTTCATAGTTTGACAAAATTAACCTCTTACGATGTTTTTCACAACTGTAATCCTTAATCATATCCTGACAAGTTGGTATTCTTGTTGCAAAATGGGCCTACAAAGAACATTGACAAAGAGGCATCACATGCATTTGCCTCCACAGTATAACTTCAATTGCTTTAATTGTTTCCATTTGTTTTGGTCAAACATCAATTCAGCTGGAAAAACAAAAGAGGACCCACTGAGGGGGTTGCAAACAGGTGCCTATATCAACTTAGCATGTGCACTTGTTATACGCTGTTAGTAGACAATGTTTTTCAATTGACTACGTTTTACCCAAAAGCAAATCCTTTATATCTTGTTTGTGTGTAGTTGGACGGATCATCAGAACAATTTCTATGAATGCAATCCGACTTTGAAACCAAGTTTGGGTACAAGGCGCATACAACTGGTTTATCTGCAAGAATAATGATGGAGATAGATTTCAAACAATATTTGGCTCATGTTCTCAACATGTACTAAATTCGACATTTAATACTTATATTACTAAATTAATGTGCGGACATGCTGGAATGATCAAAATCCTTAAATTTCATTTTAATTTTCTAGCTTAATGGTGTTGAGTTGTCGTCTAAGACATTTACATGCATATTAAAGGAGTTCCACGCTTAGCTCATGAGAAAGTTGAGTTGAAAACATGCTTCCTTAGTTATTGTCAAAGTAAACTTGTCTGACACTGATTCTATCTCTTATCCGAGTGCTGAACGTTCAATATACGTAATTTATACATTTTAAACAATGGCTATTTGGATTCCTCTGATTATCCACGCCAAACAAGTCCTTCGCCGGACTTCATTGACAGCTGCAAACAAAGCAGTATCATCACCAGCAAGCCATGTTCCAAAGGGCCATTTTGCAGTTCACGTTGGAGAGAGCGAAGAGAAGCGCTTAGTGATCCCGATATCGTTCTTGAACAATCCTTCATTTCAAAACTTGTTAAGTCAAGCTGAGGAAGAATTTGGGTTTGATCATCCAATGGGTGGTCTTACTATTCTATGCAGAGAAGACATCTTCATCGATCTCGCTGCTTGATTGGGTGGATCTTAATTCCTTGATAGCAAAGTTAGATAGATAGAATTTTGTGTGTAAAGTACTATTTAACCATTTATGTGTATGGGGCCATTTGTTTGCCTTTGTTAAAGGGAAAAGCACGAATAGGTCCAGTTTTTTGGGCTGTGCACGCCAAGCTCAATCAGTTTTTTAAAAATGCATGAAAAACTCCACTCATCTCTCTCTCTCTCTCTCTCTCTCTCTTCCTATTAATTTTACATTATAAATTTTGAACCCCCAAACCGTATGAAAGTATCTAAATCCTAAGGTACCCTGTGAGGCTATGAAAGTGCCTTTAATCTAAACCTTAGGGTATCCATGAAAATGTCTAAACCACTAAAATCCTACAATAGGAAAATGTAACCTAAACCTAAACCTAAACCTTAGAGTATCCTATGAAAATGCCTAAATCCTAGAGTATCCTATAAAAGTGCCTAAACCTAAACCCTAGGGTACCCTATGAAAGTGCTAAATTCTAAATTCTAAATGTATGGTCTAAATTTCAAATGTACGGTCTAAATTCTAAATGTACAGTCTAAATTCTAAGATGTAAGGTCTAAATTCTAAATGTACAGTCTAAATTCTAAATACACGATCTAAATTCTAAATGTACAGTCTAAATTCTAAATGTAAAGTCTAAATTTAGGGTACCTATGAAAGTGTCTAAAATCTTAAGGTACCCTATGAAAGTATTTAAAGCATTAAAACACTAGAACATGAGCGTGCACCATAAACATAACCCACCCCCCAAAAAAAAAAAAAAAAAAAAAAAAAAAAGAGAGGGATTAACCTTAATGGTAATTAAAAAGAGTGATTGACCGTAATGGTAATAAATATTTGTTTTGTGACCTTAATGGTAATAAACTCTTTGTTAAACCAAAAAATCCGGTCTTGAGAAGGAAGAAAAAAATTCTGCCGCCATTGTATAAGTAAAGACTAATGACATTTTCTGACATTTGAAAGCTAAAGCTTCCTGGCATAGGTTTTTTTTTTTTTTTTCCTGTGTGTTTCCATGGATTCTTCTTTATCAGTTGACTCTCTATTACCCTTAATTATATAAATTAAAATTAAAATTTTGATACACCTATAGATGTTTGGTCAAGTTGATTTTTTTTTGAAGGACATATTACTCTGCAAGCTCTACAAGATGAACGATTAAGATCAACAAAAATTGCATGGTGGTACCCGTAATGATGGTGGCGGAAAATGGTTTACCCAAACGTTGAACAAACTTTAGAAGTTTGAGAGTTATATTTTTTTGGCACAATAAAGATCCATGATCTAGGATTTTTTTGAAGATAATTTCTCTTAGAGCAATGATACACACACAACTTTAAAGCACAAATTTAGACACAATTGTATTCGAAAGTGTCTAATCCACATGGACTCTCATGCATCCAACGAGTACGGACCCAATTGTTTCCAGAGATTTCTGTTTTTCTTAAAAGCGTCATGGATGATTTCTCTTTGCCTTATGTCTATCTTTTTGACTCTTTCTCTGTTTTTTGTTTTCCTTTTGCTCAAGCCAGAGAAGCCACGTTGATTTTCTTAACATCTCATTGGTATTGCACTAAAAATAGTTTTAAGTACAAAACAGTCACGAAGGAACTTCATCATACTGGTCTATCACTTGTATATTTTGGTGGCTGATAGGATTTAGGGATTTATTACAATTGATTGTAAGTAAGAGGGGGTAAATGCAATTCATTGCCGTTTTCTGTTATTCTGTTACGGATGGGAGCATAAAGGGGGTAGCAGGGCAGCAGAGGGGGGTGTCGAATTTGAAACTGTCTTCTTCTTTCCTTCTGAAACTCTCTCTCTTGTTCTCTCTCTTTCTCTCTCTCTTTCTCTCTCTTGCTCTTGTAATTCATTTCCAGTTTGTAATTCGTTTCACAATCAATAATACAATCTGTGTTCATTTCTTGAATACATTTCTAGTGAAAATTTCCCAGTTCTATCATTAATTGGTATTAGAGCCCCTTTCCTCTGACTGTGGGTAATCGAAGACATGGCAGACAACACTCGATCTCAAGATGTCAAGCGATTGGATGAGTCCATTCGGAAGTTGTCAGAATCGACTGGTGAATCAATTAAACGACTGACGGAAGTTATAGATCGTCAAGCGGCTTCAATAGAAGGATTCAATGAAACAATGGAAGGAATCAAGAACCTAATCACTACGCTGAACGCGAAGTATGAACAGATTCAAGACAAGGCAACTTCTTCGTCAACCCCTCCACTACTCCCTAACCCACCCCAGAATTTAGGCAATTAAGGGTTTTTCAACCAAAATTGGATTTTCCAAATTTTTTTGGGGAAGATCCAGAGGCTTGGATCTACAAATGTGAGAAGTATTTTGAACTGAATACAATTGATGAAACCCAGAAATTACGCTTGGCTTCCTTACATATGGAAGACAAGGCGATGCATTGGTATAGATGGTACGAAAAATCTCATACCTTTCGTAACTGGAGAGATTTCTCTAGGGTTTTACTTCTTAGGTTTGGGGATGGTGTCTTTGACGATGCTTCAGGACAGTTGACTAAGCTTAAGCAGTGGTCTACAGTCAAATCTTACCAAGAAAAGTTTGAGGAACTGGCTAACAAAACTACTGGGCTTTCGGAAGAATTTTTCATTAGTTGTTTCGTCAGTGGTTTGGAGGAGATCAAAGGGGGAGTCGTCATGTTTCAACCAAGGACTATATCCCAAGCCATGGGATTGGCACGATTACAGGAGGAGACTGTAGAAGCCATGTATAAGAAAAATAGAGGTTCAATGAAATCTGTCTCATCTTTTACTGCAACCACCAAACCGCAGGAGTTTGTGCCCAAACCTACAGAGACAGGAAGCCTAGTAAAAAGACTAACCCATAAAGATTTTGATGAAAAAAGGGCCAAGGGGCTGTGTTTTGGATGCGATGAGAAGTATTACAAGTCATATTTGTAAGAAGAAACAACTATTCATGATTGAAATTGAGGATGAAGAGGATGAGTTTGTGGAGGCACCCCAAGAAATGATTCAAGAGGACAGCTCAGAGGAGTTTCACATTTCAGTCCATGCACTATCAGGGGTCCAATCCTATAAGACTATGAGGATCAAAGGGTGTGTCAAGAGGACTAGAATAAACATACTGGTGGATTCAGGCAGCACACACAACTTTTTGGATCCAAGTATGGCCAAAAGGGTAGGGGCCTTGATCCAAAATACCAGCCCTTTGACTGTAGTGGTGGCAGATGGTACCAAGATTAGTAGTACAACCATGGTACAAGATTTGTAGTGGTTCATGCAAGGGATGGAATTCAGATCTGATGTTAGATTGCTCCCATTGGGGGGTTGTGATATGGTACTAGGGGTGCAGTGGTTATCAACCTTGGGGCCAGTGTTATGGGATTTCAAGAATCTGCAGATGCAGTTTTCAGTTTCTGGTAAGGAGCTTGTACTTAAAGGGGACACTTCTACAGAGATTCAAATCATTGATGTGAAGGAGATGCAGCATTTGCTTAACAAAAAGGGCCATGGAGTTATTGCACAAGTCTATAGCATTCAAGCTGCCTTTCCCAAAGAGGTACAATCTGACCTTCAAATCTTGCATGACTTTGAGGATGTTTTCCTGGAACCAAAAGGGCTACCCCGTTTTAGGGCCCAAGACCACCAAATTCCACTAAAAGCTGGCACTCAATCTCCCAGCATAAGACCCTACCGTTACCCCTACATCCAAAAGAATGAAATCGAGAAAATAGTAAAAGAAATGATGGAATCTGGGGTAATAAGGCACAGTGTATCTCCTTTCTCCTCACCAGTGTTATTGGTCAAAAAGAAAGATAATACTTGGAGGATGTGCATTGACTATAGGGCTCTAAATAAGGACACTATCAAAGACAAATTTCCCATTCTCATTATTGATGAATTACACGGAGCAAAGTATTTTTCCAAGTTGGATTTAAGGTTTGGGTACCATCAAATCAGGATGAGCCCCAAGGATGTGGAAAAGATAGCCTTTAGGACTCATGAAGGACATTACGAGTTCTTGGTTATGCCTTTTGGCTTGACCAATGCTCCTTCCACATTTCAAAGTCTCATGAATGAGGTGTTTAGGCCTTATCTAAGGAAATTTGTGTTGGTATTCTTTGATGACATCCTTATTTTCAGTAGTTCATGGACAGACCACTTGCATCACGTTTCCCTTACTTTGGCTAAACCGAGGGAACATCAACTAGTTGCTAGAATGTCAAAGTGTGCCTTCGGTAAACAACAAATAGAATACCTTGGACATGTTATAAACAGTCAAGGGGTGGGGGCAGATCCCGCAAAGATTGACAGCATGACTAACTGGCCTAGACCACAGTCCATTAAAGCTCTTAGGGGATTCCTTGGTCTTACTGGCTACTACAGGAGATTTATTAAAGATTATGGTAAGATCTGCCAACCTCTGTATTTGTTGCTCAGAAAAGATGCCTTTGGTTGGTCTAATGAGGCTGAGGAAGCTTTTTGCCAGCTCAAAAATGCCATGACTACAGCCCCAATATTGATTTTACCTGATTATACCAAACCTTTTGTCTTGGAATGTGATGCTTCTGGGAATGGTGTAGGTGCAGCTTTAATGCAGGAGGGCAGACCAATAGCCTTCTACAGCAAGGCCCTATCAACCACTAGGTTGGGTCTCTCTACCTATGAAAAAGAGTTATTGGTTGTTGTGATGGCTGTTACTAAATGGAGACATTACCTGCTCGGAAGACAATTTCTTATCAAGACAGATCATCAGAGTTTAAAGTTTTTGTTGGAACAAAGGGTAACCACTCTAATGCAACAGAAATGGTTGACAAAGTTAATGGGGTTTGATTATGAAATAGTATACAAATCTGGTAGGGAAAATGTGGCAGCAGATGCCCTATCGAGAGTGGAGAAAGAGGTCCAATTGATAGCTATGACTGTCGTCCTTTGTCAATGGGTCAAAGAGCTTCAAGAAAGTTGGTTGCAGGACCATGATTTACAAAAGCTAATTGGAGATTTAGAACAAGATCCTACCAGTCATCTTCATTATGCTTGGCACCATCAGATGTTATACTATAAATCCAGATTAGTGGTGGGTAATGACTCTCCATTTCGTCTTAAACTCATTCAGGAGCATCATGCAACACCAGTGGGTGGACACTCAAGGGGGAGAGAGAACCTATCAGAGGATGAAATAGGCCTTTTATTGGAAAGGGATGAAACAAGAAGTGCTCCAGTTTGTGGCAAGCTGTGATGTTTGCCAAAGACACAAGAATGAAACGGTGGCATCTCATGGACTGTTACAGCCTTTACCCATTCCTGACAGGGTCTGGAGTGATATTTCCATGGATTTTGTTGAAGGTTTACCAAGCTCTAGCCACAAGACGGTCATCCTGGTGGTGGTAGACAGGTTGAACAAATATGCCCATTTCTTGGCCTTAACACACCCCTACACTGCTTCTACTGTGGCTCAAGTATTTCTAGATCATATATTCAAGCTCCATGGTATGCCAAAGTCTATTGTTTCTGATAGAGATCCAATTTTTACTAGCACATTCTGGAGGGAGCTATTCAGACTACAGGGCACCACTTTATGCTTGAGCACAGCTTATCACCCCCAGTCTGATGGCCAAACTGAAGTTGTTAATAGATGTGTGGAAAACTATTTGAGATGTCTTACTAGTGACAGACCTACAACTTGGACTAAGTGGCTTTCTCTAGCCGAATGGTGGTATAATACCACTTTCCATATTTCTACAGGGGTCACACCATATGAAGCTTTATATGGCCAGCCACCACCAAATCTGATGCACTACATTCCTGGGGGTACTACAGTTGCTGCCACCGAGGGGATATTGCAAGACAGAGCTACTATACCCCAAGTACTCAAGGAAAATTTGGCTAATTCCCAACATAGGATGAAACAACTTGCAGACAAACACAGATCTGAAAGGAAGTTTGAGGTAGGTGATTGGGTTTTTCTTAAGCTACAGCCTCATAGGCAGGTTACGGTGGCTTTTAAAAGGAATGCTAAATTGGCTCCAAAGTACTTTGGTCCTTACCAAGTGGTACAGAAAATGGGTCCAGTGGCTTATAAGTTGGATCTCCCTCCTCAATCCAAAATTCATCCAGTTTTTCACGTGTCTCTATTGAAGAAAAAGCTTGGTGAGGGAGCTGTGGTTCAGTCTCAGTTGCCTTTTACTGGGGATGATGGCCACGTGCAGTTAGAACCTGTGGCTATCTTGGACATGAAATTGGTTAAACGACACAATAGGCCTCACACTCTTGTTTTGGTGCAATGGTCCAACTCCATCCCTGAAGATGCTACATGGGAAAATTGGTATGATCTGCAGCAGCGGTATCCTGATTTTCAGCCTTGACTGTAGCAGGGTTTCTTCTTTTCAACCTTGAGGTCAAGGTTGCTTTCAAGGGGGCGGTATTGATAGGATTTAGGGATTTATTACAATTGATTGTAAGTAAGAGGGGGTAAATGCAATTCATTGCCGTTTTCTGTTATTCTGTTATGGATGGGAGCATAAAGGGGGTAGCAGGGCAGCAGAGGGGGGTGTCGAATTTGCAACTGTCTTCTTCTTTCCTTCTGAAACTCTCTCTCTTGTTCTCTCTCTTTCTCTCTCTTGCTCTTGTAATTCATTTCCAGTTTGTAATTCGTTTCACAATCAATAATACAATCTGTGTTCATTTCTTGAATACATTTCTAGTGAAAATTTCCCAATTCTATCAGTGGCAATTTATTTTGAAGTTTTGTCACAAGATAATAGAATAATGAAGTGGGATTTCCACAAGGGAAACGGATGTTGGTGAAAAAGAATGAAGGAGACGATTGCATTTAGTGAATTAGAGCATGTTCTGCAAAATCGATTTATTGCCAAAACTAATTGATTGTGCTTCACGAGACATGCCATTCTCTCACAATATATTAACCCAAACTTATCGAATAAGCCAATTCGAATAGTATGTTAGGAATGGGAACAACCTGTTAGAAGGTTAGAAAAACTTTTCAGGTTTAAGATAAGAGACTTCCTAATTCGAGTATGAGATGTATGTTTGGATAGCTTGGCCAAACTGCCATGGTGTAGAATGACACATCAGATGAAATTCCAAGAGGCTTCTTAGGTTGAGAATGAGAAGTCAATTAACTTCTCATAGAAAAAAATAGTAATTTTATACATTGTTTCAAAACAACGGTAGTTCAATGAATTGTCTTGAAATCAAATTTAGTTTGATACTTTTTTTATTGTTTTGAATACTGTCATGTCCAGGTTGGCTGATTTATTTTACGAGCCTAAAATTGAGGCTTGAGTTTGGTTCATCTAGTACCTAAATTGAACTCAAACAAGCCTTTATTGAGTCTAAGTATCAAATAGTTCATGAACGGCTTGGTTCATTTGTAGCCCTATCCACATCCAACTTTATTTTATATACAGTACATTCCTCCACAGAACCCACCTTTAGACTCTAACCTACTGCTTCACGTTCATCAACCCAACAAACCCATCATCCTATAATGCTTTTATATTAGATTTTCACCGAAAAGGGTTGCCTTTACCCACATTAATGTGTTAATGTACACTCACACACTCTTTGTAGCTCGTTAATAGCTTCTTCTGATATCAAAGCTATTGAATTCGGTAAGCAGTTGCACATCCATGTGTCAAATCCGGTTGGTCATCTAGTGTGTTTGTGGGCAGTTCTCTGATTCATACTAGGCAAAATTGTTGCTGATCAATGATGTGGGAACATTGTTTGATGAAGGGCCTGTGTAGAATGTCTCAGTATGTGCAAATGCTCTTTCATCAGGTTAATATGAGGCTAAATGGTGGTTGAGGGACTGGAACTGTTTGAAACACGTCCGATGTTGAACTTGAATTACGATAATTTCACTTTTTCAGCTACTTTACTTGCATTGTGCTGGACTACATGCTATCGAATTGGGTAGATAGGTGCATGCAAACATGATTTGTGCGGTTCTTAATGTGGGAGGTGATGTCTTTTACTCTTTTTGCAAAGTTTGTTGATTGAAATGTAAGGTAAGTGTTGGCTAGTAAAGAAAATTAAGCAAGTCTTTGGCATGGGCATGGTGCGCAAGGAGAAAGAAGAGGGATATTGTTTTGTGGACTTCAATGCTTGGTTTTGGAAGAAGAAATGGCCATTTTAAAGGAGTGATTCAGTTGTACCAAAAAATACTGATGGACCAGATTAAACCAGCTGAGGGGGTATTTGTGAGCTTGTGGTCATACCAGCCAAGTGAATATGAGGATTTAGAATCTATGGTTTGTGATTTTGCATTGGATCCAACCCCAGAGCACTATAGCTACCTAATTGATTTGCTTTGTCGAGTTGAGGTAGAAAAGGAATGGAAGGTAATAAATGGTATGCCATATAGACCAAATGATTGTTGTGCAGTTTCCATGTTGGGAGCCCAGCTTAGTGCATGTGAGGAATGTGGGAATCAATTTGGCTAAATTGGCTGCACAACGGGCCCTTGATTGGATCCTCAAAACGTGGGATTTACGTTTGACTATAGAACGTGTATGCGAGGTGCGGCATGTGGAGTGAGATTGGGCAGTTGAGGAAGGTGATGAAAGAAAGAGGGGGTTGTAGTTACATTGGTAAGAGATTGACTGATTTTGCTTATGGATGCACACCCGATTCAATTACCAAAATCCAAATACCTCTTTCATCCAAATCATTTGTGCTCAACTGAGCTTGACTATGAGGCAACAAAAGTTTTCCCATCGCAAGAATGAAACAATTGAAGGAAATGGAAATTTTAAATGCTGGAAAGATGGTTTGTTCATATATAGAGACTTGGACTAGAGCCAATGAGCTGCTCTATGGAAGAGGGCATCTCTCAGGCTCAATCAGGAAACGATTGGTACGATGGACTCTCATTTCCTTGTTTCAAATCTGCTATACTTCCAATCACTAGGACATATATGGCATTTACAGGCTGTTTTTTTACCTTTACCTGCGGCAATTAAAAATGCCGGTAATGGGTGCTATTACTGGCAATAATGACAAACTACCAGCAAAAACACTATTACCGGTGGTAATGAAACTCGCGGTAAAAATTACTATTGATGGTAGTAAACCCAAAAACCGTAGGTAATAATAGCGAAGTTATAAAAAAATATTGTGATTTTCCAAATAAAACCAAAAACTTTGTGTAGTTGGTTGGTTCGGTGTCGGGGCTCCATATAAAGGGTTGCGGGTTCCAAAATCTCAAGAGAATTTTTTTTTTCCAAAAAGAATTTGAGCAGCAATAATAAGACCTCCGGTAATAGTGATTTTTCATTCCCAATGGTTGTGTAGACGGCGGTAATAAAGGCCGCTAGTAAAAGTATTTATGGCAGTTTTCATGCTTTTAACGGCGGTTAAAAACCTTAGCTCATCAAGAAATAAGACACCTATTTACCAATTTTTAGGAGTTTGTGTTGTCCCTTTGGGCCTTAAGAAGCTCTCGTATCACTTTGCTCACATAATCCCCTAGAAGAAACCCGAAATCATAAAACTAATCCCAGAATACTAATCACCAATCTTAGAATGAAAGAGATTTTTTTGTCCAACAAGTTACAAATTATTGATTTTTACATTCTAAGATTGGTGATGAGTATTTGTGGATTAGTATAATGCTTTTATGTTCTTTCTCATGGATGATAGATATTTCTGTTGATATTGAGATGTTGCATAGTACACAGAACAATAATTTCTGTTTAAAATATGCCATATAAATTGAATTATCGCTTTTTCCCATCACAAACTTCTCATACAGAAAAGAAAGAATTTCATGTACATGAATTGGATGCTGCTAATCTCAAAAAGCGTCTGTCATGAATACTCTATTGCCAGAGCTTTATCCGACCTTTCATTCTCACAATTCCTTCAAAACAGAAGAAAGATTGAGGAAGGTATCTTCCCTGCAAGGAATAGTGAGACCACCCATAGGATGACTAAACCCAAATTCTTCTTCAGCTTTTTGTAGCAACTCCTGAAATAAAGGTTGGTTCAAGTACGATATTGGAACCAAAAATCTTTCTTCTGTACCTCTCCAACATAAACTGCTAAATAGCCTTCAGGGGCATGTGCAATATTGGGGATTGTTCGGCTCGCAGGAAAAATAGATCGGAGAAGAAAGGCCTTAGCCTGAAGAGAACCAAGAAATCGGATTCCCATGATTCTCTGCAGGGGAGAAATAAAGAATCTAAATGCGATTGTCATTAACAAAGAGGGCTTTGATAGAAGAAAGAGAAAATTATTGAAATGGTCCCTGCAGTTTTACCCGAGTCTCGATTTAGTCCCTCTAGTTTCAATTGCACTTGCAAGAACCCTGTAGTTTCAATTTTGGTCGAATTGAGTCCTTGTCGTTAACTTCCGTTAGCAAATTAGACGGAAAACTCAATTTGGGGATTTTTTTAGGGTCAAACTTGTCTTTTCACCCACCATTCTTCTTCCCCAATATGTAACCCTAACCCTAATCTGAGTTAAAAACCTAGAAATTTCTTCAACCCATCGCCGATTCCGGCCAAACCGAGCCACAAACAGCCTCCACAGAGGCAGACAACGGTGGTACAAGGGTGGAAAAGCTCCCATCTGAGTTAAAAACTCAGACCCATAGTCCGGCTGGACTGGTTAGGCCACCAAGCAACATGACTAGTCGGGTGGTGATGGAAAACGAGCAAATCCAGCGCTTAGGGGGTGCCAGAACTTGTTGGTGCTGACCGAACTGCAATGAGAAGAGGTGATGAGGCTCCGACGACGACGGAGAGAGTGGGTGGAGCTCCTATGACGGTGGTGGAAGTACCAGGAGTGACTGACGGTGACCCAACGGTAGTGGGTATGGCAGAAACAGGTGGTGGTGCGGTTCAAATGACGATGTGGATGGGCAGTGAAGGTTTTTTTAGGGTTAGGGTTACATATTGGGGAAGAAGAAGGGTGGGTGAAAAGATGAGTTTGACCCTCAAAAAATCCCCAAATCAGGTTTTCCGTCTAATTTGCTAACGGAAGTTAATGGTAGGGACTCAATTCGACCAAAATTGAAACTACATGGTTCGTTAGAGTTCAATTGAAACTAGAGGGACTAAATCGAGACCTGGGTGAAACTAAAGTGACCATTTCAATAATTTTCCCTAGAAGAAAATGTGAAATCTTGTATAGGTACTTAGCTAAGCCCTATGCTAATACATATATATAGAATAGACTTCCCCTCACCACTTGTTGTCATTTATTATGGCCAATCATCAACTTAACTTAAAAATACTAAGCAGGCCCAAATGTGGGGGTTGCAAAATTGACAGAAGCCTACATCAATCTAGCATGTGAACTCGTTATATGCTGCTAGTAGGCAATTTTCTTTAGTAGGCCCCTTCGTAGACTTCTCCTCACCACTTGTTACCCCCAAACCAGTCCTTCAACTATTGTCTGTTTGTTGTATGTGTTTATAGTTTGGAAAATTTCTTCCAATCCAATCCAGTGCTTTGATACCAAGTTGTGGGGTAGAAGGAGTATAACACTGCTTGCTGGTATATCTACACGAATAATACAAGGATGGTGAATTGAGGTCTTTCTTCTCAACCTATACTAATTTTGACAATAAATGCATATCTATTTTACATGGGATCAGGTACAAGTATCAGGTGCGGATACTAGTGGCAGAGTCTTCTAATCTCCATCTCAAGCGCATGGGGATATTCTGAAATATTCAAAATTGTGTATATTTCTTTAGTTTCGGCGATAAATATTGTTTGCAAGGTGCCTTATATACCATTTAATGCATACTACAGGAGCTTCATGCAGAGAGAGAGAGAGAGAGAGAAAGAGAGAGCGTGCGGTGTAAAACTGTAAATGAGGAAAAATTACTAAGTGTTAAAAAAGCCCTAGGCTTTATTGCTATTTAAGGAAACAAGTGTTGTTGCTAAACACGCTTTATAAAGGCATGTTTGAGTATATCGTACGCTTTATAAAGGCTTGTTTGAGTATAACGTTTTTATTAAGCAGTTTTTCTTAGGGCCACTTAGCCAAAATTCCAAAACATTTGACATTTTTTAAGAGAAGGACAAAGAACTTTTGCAATTGAACATAAAAACAAAAAATATTTGACATTTTTAAAGGAAAGGACAAGGAACTTTTGCAATTGAACATAAAGACAGAAAAAAAGTAGTTAAATGTTACTGGCTATGTTCGGTTAGGGGTTTTGGTTTAGTTTAGTTTAGTTTTGATGATGTAAGCAGGTGTAATAAGTGGAGAGAGATAGAGAGAAAAGTGAGAAAAAAAATGACGATGTCAGCAAAATCAAAAAGTCCCCAAAACCGGAGCAAAATGGGTAACTGAACATGGCCACTAATTTTTTAAAATTATGAATTCGAACATAAAATTCAAAAAAATCTCCACCCCACCTCCGGCCGACCATCACCCCACTTCTAACCGACCACTTCCGGCGACCAAAAAAATTAGTGAGATGTCATTAATTAAAAAAAATTCTTATTCTGAACATAAAATTCAAAAAAATTACCACCCCACCTCCGGCCGACCACCACCCCACCTTCGTTGACCGCTTCCGGCGACCAAAAATCCGGGGGAGGAGATGTGCGGTGGGTAATGTGCGCCATGTTGTGCGGCAAAACTACGCCGTTTTGCTCATTTTCTTAGTATATCCAAGGGCCCTATTTGGAGAGTTAAGTGTGAGGTTTAATTTTGGGGTTCTATTTTAGGGGATTTAGGTTCTTTGGGGTAGGGTATAGTGGGTTTAAGCACTTGGATCTTTGGCACTTTGGGTTTAGGCACTTCAAGTTTAGGGTTTAGACACTTTGTAATAGTTTTTTCTTCCTCTAAACAAGGCCCTTGGAAGCTTTGGAAGTGTGCACAAAAATCAAGCAAAATGATTTAGTTTTACTGCACAACACGGCGCACAACACCTATTGCATAGCACCCACCCCGGATCCCTTAGGTTCGACCAGGAAATGATTGGTATGATGGAATCTCTATTCCTTGTTTCAAATCTAGTATACTTCCAATCACTATGACAAATATGGCATTTACAGGCAGTTTTTTTTGTTACCTTTGGTAATGAAAATTGCCAGAAATGAATGCTATTACTAGCAATAATGACAGACCGCCTACAAAAACACTATTACTGGCGGTAATGAAACTGGCAGTAAAAGTTACTATTAACGGCGGTAAACCCAAAAACCACAGGTAATAGTAGTGATTATAATATAAATATTATTATTTTCCAAATAAAACAAAAGACTTTGTGTAGTTGGTTGGTTCAGTGTCGAGGCTCCCTATAAAGAGTCGTGGCTTTGAGAATATCAGGAGAATTTTTTTTTTTCGAAAAAACTTTTAGCGGCAACAATAAGACCGCTTTTAGTGATTTTTCATTTTTGACGGTTGTGTAGACGGCGGTAATAAAGATCGCCAATAAAAGTATTTCTAATGGTTTTCATGCCTTTAACGGTAGTTAAAAACAGCTGATAATTGCATTTTTCTGGCCTCGTGAATGTACAGTGAATTTTATAAACCTTAGTTCATCAAGAAATAAGACACCCATTCACTATTTTTAGGAGTTTGTGTTGTCTATTTGGGCCTTAAGAAGCTCTCATATAGCTATGCTCACATAATCTCTTAGAAGGGAATTTTTTTTGGGTACCGAATGCATACCATGTGGCCATGCCGATCACAATCTCAGCCATCTAAATGTGTTTTGGACGGCTGAGATTGATTCCCTCTCTCTCCTCTCACCTGAACACTCTCTCTCCTCTTCCGGACAGTTGGATCGCGTTTTGGACGACTGAGATTGCCGAGTGGGTACCACATGGGCAATACCCACCCGGCACTGAAAAATTTCTTCTTAGAAGGAACCTAAACTCATAAAACTAATACACCAATACTCATCACCAATCTCAGAATGTAAGTGATATTTTTGCACGAGTAATTATAAGTTATTGTTTTCTACATTCTAAGATTGGTGATGAGCATTCGTGGATTAGTATAATTGTTTTGTTTTTAGGTTCTTTCTCATGGATGATAGATATTCCTGTTCATAGTGAGATGATGCACAATACATAGAACAAGAATTTCTATTTCTAATATGTCATATAAATTGAATTATCACTTTTTCCCATCACAAACTTCTCATACAGAAAAGAAAGAATTTCATGTACATGAATTGGATGCTCCTAAGCCAGAAAAGCGTCTGTCACGAATACTCTATTGCCAGAGCTTTCTCCAACCTTCCACTCTCACAGTTTGTTCAAAACAGAAGTAAGATTGAGGAAGGTATCTTCCCTGCAAGGAATAGTGAGACCACCCATAGGATGACTAAACCCAAATTCTTCTTCAGCTTTTTGTAGTAACTCTTGAAATAAAGGTTGGTTCAAGTACGATATTGGAACCAAAAATCTTTTCTTCTGGAATTCCCCAACATAAACTGCTAAATAGCCTTTAGGGATATGTGCAACTTTTGGGGCTGTTTGGGTTGCTGGAAAAATAGATCGGCGAAGAAGGGCCTTAGACTGGAGAGTACCAAGAAATCTGATTCCCATGATTTTCTATTGGGGAGTAAGAACGAGTCTTAATGGGTTTTGAAGAACAAAGAAGGCTTTGATAGAAGAAAATTTGAAGACTTGTGTTGGTAGTTAGCTAAGCCCTATACTAATACATATATATAGAGAGGCAGATAGAGATAGAGAAACAGAGGGAGAAGGGTATGTATGCAGCCATATGGATGTGATAGGGAAAGGTTGGTAGGAGAGAAAATTCCCTAGTGATCATCACATGGTTATGTCTTCCCAATTGAAATAAAGGGAGGGGACAATGGAGTTGGAATGTGTGCTGTTGGTAGTGAAGTGCTTACCCCACAATAGTTCTTGATAGCTCCTTTTTTTTTTACCCTTTGCACTGATTATTATGAAATTTCCATTTCAAGGTATATTCAGCACCCTAGGCATCAGGATTGTATGATGCAGCACCTGAGGACGCATGATTCTATGATGCAGCACAAAAATGTTTAAAAGTGTTAGTGCATTGCAGTGCCGTATTGTCGAGCATTGCAGGAGTATAATCTGGCCCTCCAGTAGTCTAAAAGTGTTAGTGTTTCTTTGCTATTTATGAAATCTGTGTCCAACTCCTGAAACGGTATTACCAATGTACCTCTGAAAAATGGAATGTTTACAAATGAATCTATTGAAAACAGGTTTCAATACTTGTTTGGTCCCCAAATAAGTTCCCTTTATTTCTGGGAAATGTGGATAGGGAATAAAAAATGACATTGGTTACCTGCGGAAATTCGTCATTGTTTTGTTCCAATTATACTGAGCTTCATGGTTTGACAAAATTAAACTCTTTTGATGTTTTTCACAACTGTAATCCTTAATCATATCCAGACAAGTTGGTATTCTTGTTGCGAAAGGGGCCTACGAAGAACATTGACAAAGAGGCATCACATGCATTTGCCTCCATAGTATAACTTCAATTGCTTTGATTGTTTGTTTCCATTTGCTACGGCCAACCATCAATTCAACTGGAAAAACAAAAGAGGACCCACTGAGGGGGTTGCAATAGATGCCTATATCAACTTGGCATGTGAACTTGTTACATGCTGTTAGTAGACAACGTTTTTTCAATAGGCCCCTTTCAAGACTTCTGACCACTTGTTACCCAAAGGCAAATCCTTTATTTCTTGTTTTTGTGTTGTTGAATGGATCATCAGAACAATTTCTTTGTATGGAATCCGACTTTGAAACCAAGGTTGGGTACAAGGAGCATACAACTTGTAATACCCAACTTTTAAATTATTTTTTTGTGTTAGATTTGTGGGTATTTATCTTAATTGTGCACGATACTCGCGTTAATTGGCATTAATTGAAAGTATGCGAAATGGAATGTTTTTATTGGGTGGAGCATCGAAAACTTGAGGGAGCTGTAGCGTGGAATAATTTTCCTTAGGAAGCCCATATGACTTCCACGTTTTCTTGTTTCCTGCTGAGTCACAAACACACATTCACACACAGAGAGAGAGAGAGAGAGAGAGAGAGAGAGAGAGAGAGAGAGAGAGTAATGCCGAGAGAGGGAGAAGAAGAAGAGGATTCAAGAGGGTTCTCTTATTTAGAGGTTATTGAAAAAAACCCAAGTAAGCACATGAGTTAGACATGATTCCAGTTTTGCAGGTTAGAGCTGTTGTCCTGGTATGTCGTTTTTTGTACCAAAAATATAATTTATAAAATAGGGAATTAATTATTATTCCGAAGAACAGTGGTTAAGTCCGAGATCGTCCACGGAGAGTAAAAAGCTAAGTTGCAGTGCTTTCAACTAATTTCTAATTTAATTCAAAAATAAATTGGATGATTGGATTTGATTTGATTAAATTAATGATTAAGCTAAAATTTAAATAAAAAGTGATTGCGGTTTGAAAACAAGTGAGAGAAGGGACTAGGGTTTCCGATTCAACCTCCCCTTGTAATATAATTGTGGCGAAATCTAGAGTTTCATTCAACTAATAACCAGACCACCGTAGGGTAGCAACTCCTAGCGATAATCCCCAAAAGTATTATCAAGATTCGTACTCCGTATAGACTATCTCAACACGGCACGGACCGTCTCACCGGACTTAACGGGCGGCACGATCTGTCTCACGTCGGATAGTCTATCTCAGAAACTATCCCGAAGCATTAATAACCATTGTATGACGGTATTTAACAACGCGCATATAAATACGGTATGAAAATTGGAAGAATAAAAACTTCATAAAAATTATGAATTATCCAAGTCATGCAATCAAACGTTGAATTTGAAACTGTAGAAATCTAAATAATTACATTACTCGGAGAGGCATCCTCGTCACCCTAGTCAAATAATTTAGCTGTTCATGGAGTTAGAACAAATAAACATGAAATAAATAAACTCCATCGAAACAGATTCAAAGCATGCAAAGGAATGAAAGATTAAACCCTAGTCTTAGTTTTAAAATTTTGAAACCAAACTTAAACTGCAGCAATCTGGGTTCTCTATTTGCTCCTGTTATGTGCCACAACTATTCTCTGTTATGCGCCAAAATCAATTCCGCCGCTTCGTGATAATCCCAAAGTCTGCCTCCCTCCCGTGCGTGCAGCCTTCAACTTCTTCTTTTGTTTTTCCTCCGAAAAAAAAAAATGTCCTCAAACAAAACCCTACGTGCCTTATTTATACACCCCACTGACCGACTTTGATAGGGCTAGCATAAGGCCTCTTTTGATTGTAATTAATTGGCTCCAATCTCAATTACCCACTAGTATACCATGGGCTTTAATTGCACCCAATTCACAAATCACGTGAATTACAAGTCGGTCGGCAAATTCTTATTTAAGAATTTGATTCGGTGCTTCTCGCTTTCGTAATCGATAATAAGCTTGGTCCCATCTCTCAATCTATTTGATCGGCACCGTATGAGATTCTCAATTTTTAACACCGTGTTCCATTCAATTGTTCCACTAGTCCTGAAACAAAAAAAAACGAGTATCAAGCTCCAAGTAATATACTAAAAAGGACATAATAACCATAAATTAAGGGCCGCCAACGGACACATTTGCGCCCCTATCATGTCCGCTGTGAGGCGTCTGTGTGTTGTATCCTTGCTCAGGGCTCTTAGACTGGAGCATCACGCTAGTAGTTGACATGGAGGTTTAGCATGGTTTGTACATGGTCTTGTTAAATGGTTTGTCTAGTTGTATTGTTATTAAATTTTCAAAAGCCTTTCGCTGTTCTGTCATAAAATAGTAAATTCTGAAGTTGCTTAGGAAGTGAGTTTGTTATATTAGTTGAACTAATTTACTAGCATTGTGAGCTGGTTACGGGGATTATAGTTGCTTGTTTGGACTTGTTAGGGTGCAGCTCCGGGTCGGGTCGTTACACAACTGGTTTATCTATAAGAATAATGATGAAGATAGATTTCAAACAATATTGGCTCATGTTGTCAACGTGTACTAAATTCGACATTTAATACTTATATTACTAAATTCGTGAGCGGATATGTGTCCAAATATCTGATTCATCTAATTTTGATTTAAAGGATATGGGGGCATGCCGGAATAATCAAAATACTTTATATTTCATTTTTATTTTCTAGCTTAATGGTGTTGAGTTGTTGTCTAAGACATTTTCATGCATATTATAGGAGTTCCATGCTTAGCTCATGGGAAATTTGAGATGAAAATATGCTTGCTTGGTTATTGTCGAAGTAAACTTGTTTGACTCTGATTCCATCTCTTATCAGAGTGCCAAACGTTAATATAGGTAATTTATACATTTTGAATGATCCATACCAGCTCATAGTAAAAGGAAATAAGAGAAGTTAAATTCAAATGCACATCTAAATTCTATTCCAACTGGATATATCTTTGAGTTTTAAGGGGGAACCTTTTTTAGGCTTTGTCACAAAAAAATGTGGTAGGAAATGTGACGGTATCCAACAAACTTATAGTCTGGCCTATCTATTAATGCAAATTCATGTGATGGCTGAGTAAGAAAGCAAAACCATGGGATTGTTCTGCACATTCTTCACATCTTTTTCTTCTTTGTTAAGTGGGATATTCCAATAGAAAACAATGGCTATTCGGATGCCTCTGATTATTCATGCCAAACAAGTCCTTCGCCAGTCTTCATTGACAGCTGGAAACAAAGCAGTATCAGCAGCAGCGACAGATGTTGCAAAGGGCTATTTTGCAGTTTATGTTGGAGAGAGCGAAAAGAAGCGGTTTGTGATCCCACTATCATTCTTGACCTATCCTTCATTTCAAGACTTGTTAAGTCGAACTGAGGAAGAATTTGGGTTTCATCATCCAGTGGGTGGGCTGACAATTCCATGCAGAGAAGACATCTTCATCGATCTCGCTTCTCGATTGGGTGGATCTTTGATTCCTTGATAGTATGCTTTAACAGATAGAATTTTGTGTGTAAAGCACTATTTAACCATTTCTGTGTGCAAGGCTATTTGTTTGCCATTGTTAACCCAAAAAAATCCTGTCTTGAGAAGGGCGAAAAAATGTCTGCCGGCATTGTATAAGTAAAGACTAATGACATTTTTTGACATTTAAAAGCAAAAGCTTCATGGCGTTGATTTTTCTCTTTGTATGTGTTTCCATGGATTCTCCTGTCCGTTTATCAGTTCATGCTTTTATGTTTTGCTTGCACTTGTGAGGGGTTATGGTTATTTGGGTTTTTTCCAATAGTAAAATTGGACTATTGGAGGGCAAACTGAATTTTCACCTCCTAAATGAGATGCCAATGGTGCACTCTTCCATTTTCCCAAAGAGATAAAAAAATTTGTATCGGCAGTGGAAACGATGGATTTTCCACCATTGCCCGTTGTGGGTTCCACCGTGCATTTATTATTATAATCTGAACTATTCATCTTTTATGTCACACAGAGTAGTGTACCCATGCAAAAACTCAACTTGATTGGACATTGATAGATATATGAAAAAAAGAATTTTGTTTTATAAAATGAATGGTCAATAATTGAAGTTAAACTCTCTATTACCCTTCATTATATAAATCAAAATTAAAATTTTGATATAGATGTCTGATCAGGTTGATTTTTTGTAAGGATATATTGCTCCACAGGCTCTAAAAGATGAATGATTCAGATCAGCAAAAACTGCATGGTGGCACCCATAGTAATGGTGGTGGAAAATCTATGATTTACACGGCCGGTGTAAAAAATTTAACCTTTTTCTGAAAATGTTGATCAAACATTAGAAGTTCAATAGTGATAGTGTTTTTGGCGCAATAGAGATCCATGATCTAGGATTCTTGAAGATAATTTCTCTTAGGGAAATGATATACACACAACTTTAAAACACAATTCTGAACACAACGGTGTTCGAAATTTGTATGATCCAAATTTGGAGAGTCCTCATGCATCGAACGAGTTTGGACACAAGTTTGCAGAGACTTCTATTTTGCTTAAAAGCATAATAGGAAGATGTTGGAGATTTTCAAAATATTAAATTGTTTTTTTTTTGTATGGAGATTTTTGAAAAGATATTGAGAGAGGTTTATGTAAAAGGTTGCAACACATCTTCACATGAGTTGTGACTTTACTGAATGATTATAACACCTATTAGATTGGCATGTGTTTATATGGAAGGGGTATGATTGTTAGGAAGGGATGTGAAACATGGGGTGCCTCCAAGAGGCATGACTCTTTCTAACAATTAATGTCTACTAGAGACATGACTTTTCATGAAATGGTGCCTAGTAAAAGGCGTGACTTTTCACGAAATGGTGCCTATGAAGAGGCATGACTTTTCCTTATTAATTGTCTTTAAAAGACATGATTCTTCCTTACTAGTGTCTTCAAAAGACATGACTATTCCTAATGGGTGTCTACTAAAGACACAATCTTTCATGAAAGGGTGCTTATGAGTTTATAAATAGACCCTTTGTAAAGTCATTCATTTGCACCAAAAAATAAAAATAAAATCTTAGCGAATTGCTCTCCTTACAAACTCTATTCCTAGATTCTTAGGTATATTGATATTCAGTTATTCTCGAGAAATTGAATATCAGTTCTTGGTTCTCTTATTCTCACTTCGCGGATATTCTTTCT
Source organism: Vaccinium macrocarpon (assembly GCA_022606695.1). Lineage (NCBI taxonomy): Eukaryota > Viridiplantae > Streptophyta > Magnoliopsida > Ericales > Ericaceae > Vaccinium > Vaccinium macrocarpon. The sequence goes on from CM040172.1 coordinate 30,611,571, forward strand.
GTCTTCATTTGTGCATACGCAGTCAGAAAGAACCTCGAGTTCGGTTTCGTTGTATCTTGAAGACGGATTTTTTGTTTACCTATTGCACACCTTATGATGGGGGCAAATACTGTCTTTAGGAAAATGTTGTTTCAACGTGCCTCGAATGTGATTTATTGTACCAGATTTTTCCTTATGGAGATGACGCCATCAACACATTACGAAGATCAGATTTCCAATAGAAGAATTCTCTGTCATGTGTTCATTTTTTTACTCTTTCTCCTCTGTTTTTCCCCCCCTTCTGCTCAAGCTAGAGAATAGGAGTGCAATTTTGTTCACCCTCTTTAAAAGAGGGTAAACAAAACCCTTCCTCCTATTGGTTGGATTTATGTGGATCCCACCACAAAGTGATGTCATGCTTACCTTTGCAATACACTTTTTGGTAAGAATGACATCACTTTATGATGGGACCCACATGTTTGAACCAATATGAGGGAGGGTTTTGTTCACCCTCTTTTAGGAGGGTGAACAAAATTGCTCTCTAGGGATTGACATTTCCCTCTGTAACTTATGTTGTAAAAAGTCAACAGCTCGAGTGATAGTAGCCTAATAGTAGTAGGTTCGATGTACTCTCATGCATTCTATTGAAGTTGGACCCTCATTAGCTACGTCAACATATTGGCGAAAAATACTGACTTTCCCCGGGAAAAATATTTAAATTGTAAAAAGTCTATTTTGACCTCCATTTTGACATTTAAACCTCACAAGGGAGCAAACCGTCTACTTTGAGAGAAAACATTATGTATTGGACTTTATTGCAACCATCTCACTATTTTATGGTTGGAAAGTTTCGGAGCCATTTTAACACATTTGAAAACCGTAGTATGAGACCAAACCGTAATACGTCGCTTTGCCTCCCCCATTAATGTGAAGCTAATGCCATTTCATATGACATGAACCTTTGATGTCTATCTCTCATTTCTTACACGAATGCTCTCAAACTAAGAATCTTCATTCCCTGAAGAAATTTCATCCACACCTACTTAGAAAAGGCTTACTATTTGTCTCTCCAGGCCTCCAGACCCAAGTCATTTTTACATAAAGTACATGCCTTCACAGAACCCACCTTCAAACTCTCTCCAAATTCTTCACCTTCATCAAGCCAGCAAGCCCATTATCCTTTAATGCTTTGATATCAGATTTTCGTCTAAAAGGGTGGCCTTTTCTCGCTTTAGAAACCTTTGCCTTTACGGCTTTACCCGTATTAGTGGGTTTGACATAGACTCATATGCTCTGTGTAGCTCTATAACAGCTTCATCTGATATCAAAGCTGTTGAATTTGGTGAAACAGTTGTATTCCCATGTGATCAAATCATGCTCGTCATCTTGTGTGTTTGTAGGGAGTGCTTTGATTGATTTTTATGCAAAGTTGTTGTTGATTAGTGATGTAGCTAAACTGTTTGATGAAATGCCAGTTAGAAACTCGGTATGTGCAAATGCTCTTTTGTCAGGTTATTTTGAGGGTAAATTGTGGGTTGAGGGACTTGAACTTGAAATATGCCCCTGTTGAACTTGAATTATGATAATTTCACTTTATTGGCTGCTTTACGTTCGTGTGCCCCACGTGCTATTGAATTGGGTAGAGAGGTGCATGCAGACGTGATTTGTACGGTTCCTAATGTGGGAGGTGATATCTTTTTGCAGAGGTCAATGATTGATATGTATGGTAAGTGTGGGTTGGTACAGAAAACTAAAAAGGTGTTTAGTATGGTGGGGTTGGGACAGGAGGGAGAAAGGATGAGGGATATTGTTTTGTGGACATCAATGCTCGGTGTATAAGGAAGAAATGGCCATTTTAAGGAAGTGATTCAGAGAGATGCTGATGCATGGGATCAAACCAGATGGGGTGGCATTTCTGATAGTCATTTTGGATTGTGGTAACACAGGCAAGTGAATCTCGGGATCAAGTATTTTAATCTATGATTTGTGATTTTGGATTGGATCCAACCCAAGAGCACTATAGTAGCCTAATTAATTTTGTTTTGTTGAGCTGGTGAATTGGAAAAGGCATGGAAGGTGGTAAATGAAATGCCATATAAAGTAAATGGTCGTTGCACGGTTTCCATGTGGGGAGCCTTGCTTAGCGCCTGCTATGAATGTGGGAATATCAATTTGGCTAAATTGGCTGCTAGTAGGGCCCTTGAATTGGATCCTCAAAATGTGGGGATTTACATTTTACTATCCAATATGTATGCAAGGTACGGCATGTGGAGTGAGATTGGGCAGTTGAGGGAGATGATGTAAGAAAGAGGGCTGGAGAAAGATGTTGGTTGTAAGAAAGGGGGATTGAGAAAGATTGTGGTTGCGAGTTAAATTGGTACAAGGTTGACCGACTTTGCTTATGCTTGTTATGTCCTTGCCGGATTCTATGACCGAATCACCAAATCTGTCCTTGCCAATTAAAAAAAAGTCACCAATTCTGTCCTCCTTCCAAATCACTTGTGCTCCACTGAGCTTGACTATGAGCCAACAAAACTTTGTAAGAATGAAGCAAGTGAAGGAAATGGAAGATTTCAAATGCTGGAATGATGTTTTGTTTATAGACTTCAGAGTAGAGCCAATGACGTGCTCTATTGAAGACAGCATCACTCATGTTTAGCCAGGACACGAATTGGTATGATGGACTCACATTTTCCTTGTTTCATATCTGTTATACTTCCACTGTCTTGTGGATTTGATATGCCTTTTTTCATCAAGAAATAAGACATCTACTCGTTGACATAATTTCTCACATTCTAAGATTGGTGATGAACTTTTGTGGATTAATTTCAGGTTTCAGCTTCTTTCTCAAGGATGATGGAGATAGCTTTTGATATTGAAATATTGCACAATGAGTGAAAAATGAAATTCTATTGGTAATATCTCATATAAATTGAATTGTGTCTTTTTTCCATCAGAAACTTCTCATACAGGAAAAAAGGAATTTGATGTTCCTAATCTACAAAAGCTTCTGTGACGAATACTCTATTGTGAGAGGTTTCTCCTTCCTTACACTCTCATAATCCATTCAAAACAGAAGTAAGATTGAGGAAGGTATCTTCCTTGCAGGGAATAGTGAGACCACCCATAGGATGACTAAACCCGAATTCTTCTTCAGCTTTTTGTAGCAACTCTTGGAACAAAGGTTGGTTTACGTATGATATTGGAACCAAAAATCTTTTCTTTTGTGCCTCTCCGACATAAACTGGTAAGTACACCTTTGGAAAATGTGAAACTTTGGGGGTTGTGTGGCTTGCATGAAAAATAGATCGGTGAAGAAGGGCCTTAGTCTGAAGGGTACCAAAAAATCGGATTCCCATGATTTTTTGTATGGGATAAAGAAAGAAAGTCTAAAAGAGATTTAGAAGAACAAAGAGGTTTAGGCAGAATAATATGTAAAGACTTGTGTTGGTATTTTTTTAAGCCATATACTGACACATATATATAAAATGACAGATACAAGATAGAGACATAGAGGGAGAATGGAAATTTGTATAGCCATACGAATGTGATAGGGAAAGGTAGGTGGGAGAGAAAATTCGTAAGGAATCATCATATGGTTATTCCGTCCCAATTGAGAAGGGAGGGGACAAAGTTCAGACAGTCATTGTAGATAGTGGTGATGAAGTCTAAGAAGGGGTTTACTGAAGAACATTGAGAGAGAGAGACATCATATGCATTTGCCTTCCTAGACAACTTACCATGACTTTGATTTTTGTTTCTATTTATTATGGAAAAACTGAAGAGACCCAAATGAGGGGATTGCAAGATTGACAGCAGGTATCAACCTAGCATGTGAACTTGTCACATGCTGCTAGTAGTCAATGTTGTCTATTTGGCCGCGTTGTAGACTTCTCCTCTCCACTCGTTACCCGAAAACAAATCCTTCATTTTTTGGTTTTTTGTTTTATTTTTTTATTTTATTTTTATGGATCACTGCTTGCTTGTTTATTTACAAGGAGTATACGACTGCTTGCTTGTGTATTTACAAGAATAATAAAAGGATGATGACAGCTTTCAAAGAATGGTTGTTTCTCGATCTTATCAACCTTTACTATTTTGACATTAAATGCTTACCTATGATTACAGCCTTACGGGTGAGGATACGAGTGTCGTAGTCATCTAATCTCTGTCTCAAGGACACAGGATACCCTAAGGCCTCGTTTGATTCGCGGACTAAAAAAAGTGGGATTAATAGTCCTGGACTATTTATCCTGGGACTAATTTAGTACTGAATCTCATACAATCTCCTGTTTGATTCATGCAGGATTAACATTGGGATATCTCATGTTTTGGCCAATCCCATGTTTGGTTCCCTAAACTACGTTTCAGGATTAAACAAGTGGCATTTTTGCAATTTGGTGGATTTCGCTTCCGTGTTCATTTTATCCGTGACTAAACAATCCCACCACCCCCCAGGTATTGTGTAATCCCATACGTATTGGATAAAACTTGTCCCGGGATTGTTATCCCATGCCATTTTTGCGGAACCAAACAAGGGATAACGCGGGATTGGACTAAAAATAGTCCAATCCCACCTCCTAATACCCGAATCAAACGAGGCCTAAAATATTGAAAATTGTCCAGATATTTCTCTAGTTTCTCCAAGAAATTGGGTTTCCAAGGTGCCTTGGAGCATTTCATGCATACCGGACGAGTTTCTTGCATAGTCAGAGCTGGCCCTGTAGATTGTGGGGCTGGAAACTTACAAATTGGGGCCCTATTTATTTTGTGCAAAACAATAATAATATGGTCTAGATTAGTAGTGATGTATATATTTATTTTTTAATTTTAATCAAATAAAGAAATATCCTAAGGTAAATCAAAGCAACTAATTATGCAATTTCCACTGTCGTTACTTTCTTTATGTTAATATGTTTGAACCTCTTGTAAACAAAAATATTGAGAAATCCGTTCAACCACAGCATTGAAGTGCAAGCAATTGGGGAAAGATAACATATAACACCATCCTCTAAATGTATTTTTTGGGCCTAAAATTTGGGCCCTGGGCGGAAGCCTCATTTGCCTCTGCCTAGGGCTGGGCCTGCGCATAGTTTATGATAAATTGATATGACAAAAATTTAATTTTTGGTTGAATGTCAACTAAATATGTCAAAACATGGATCCCATCCTGATGGGAGTATCCGACACAAGATTTTTTAGTCATGCAGAAGGATCCATGCAACACATATGCTTATGTTACAATATTTTAGAAGGGAATGAGAGAAGTTGGATGTTGTAAGCACATCTAAGCCACCTGGGCTATCTCTTGAAATTTAAGGGGGTCCCTTTTGTAGGAATTATTTGTACTGTCCCTAACGCGGGAAATGATGAGGGAAATGATGTGTTTTTGCAGAGTTCAATGATTGAAATGTATGGTAAGTGTGGGATAGTACAAAAAGCTAAGCAGGTCTTTAGCATGGCTGGGTTTGGAGTGGAAGGAAAAAGGAAGGCAAAAGGATAGTTTGCTTTAGAGTGGCATGATTGGTGGTGTGGTAACCAGCCTTCGGTTGATAATTGTTAAAACTTGTCCCACGTTGGTTAATTATGACCTCCAAAGCTAGTATATGAGCCTGGGCGGCCTCTCCACTCATTGTCAATTGGTTTTGAGTTGGATGCCTTAACAATAATTACCAAGGTCAAGCTGCCTCCTTGATATGGTTAGTAATTTTATCACTAGTGAGAAGGTTTGGGATGTGGACGCTCTGAATTCTTTGCTCAATCTCGATGATACGAAACTGGTGATCGGTACCATACTACCCCAAGCTACAGACATGGAGCACAGAGACTGATTCTATTACTTTATCACCAAATCCTTTGTTTTTAGGTTCTCACTTTTCATACAAATAGACTTTTCTCTTTTCCCTTTTTAAGCTTAAACTAAAAAACTAGATATTATGTTTATCAGATTGAATGTTCCTAATCTACAAAAGAGTCTTGTAATGAAACTTCTATTGCAAGTGCTTTCTCATATAAATGGAATTGTCTCTTTTTCCCACCACGATCTTCTAAAACAGAATTTCATGTACATGAATTGGATGTTCCTAATCTACAAAAGTGTCTCTCATGAATACTCCATTCCCAATTTGCCAGAGCTTTCTCTGTCCTTCCACTCTCATAATCCATTCAAAACAGAAGTAAGAGTGAGGAAGGTATCTTCCTTGCAAGGAATAGTGAGACCACCCATAGGATGACTAAACCCAAATTCTTCTTCAGCTTTATGTAGCAACTCTTGAAATAAAGGTTGGTTCAAGTATGATATTGGAACCAGAAATCTTTTCTTCTGAATCTCTCCAACATAAACTGCTAAATAGCCTTTTGGGACACGGGCAACATTGGGGGCTGTTTGGGTTGAAGGAAAAATAGATCGGCGAAGAAGGGCCTTAGCCTGAAGTGTACCAAGAAATCGGATTCCCATGATTTTTTGTAGGGGAGAAAGAAAGAGTCTAAATGAGATTTGGAAGAACAAGAAGGGCTTTGACAGAAGAAAATGTGAAGACCTGTGTTGGTACTTTGTTAAGCCTTAAACTGTCACACGTATATATATAGAGTGACAGATAGAGAGAGACAGAGGGAGAATGGTATGTATGCAACTATATGAATATGATAGGGAAAGGTTGGTAGGATAAAAAATTTCCAAGGGATCATCACATGGTTATGTCTTCCCAATTAAAATGAAGGGAGGGGACAATGGAGTTGGAATGTGTTCTGTTGGTAGTGTACTGCTACCCCACAACTGGGATTGAAATTTCAAACTAAAGCAGCAGATTTGATCCAAAGAAAATGTGAAGATAATTTGACGGATTTGTGGTGGATAATCAAATCCATCAAATAAAAAAAAATTAAAATAAAATAGTAGGAAGTAGTCAACTAGATCTCAATAGCTTCTCCTTTTTTTTCACCCTTTGCTCTGATTATTATGAAATATCCATTTCAAGGTATGTGCAGCACCTGAGGCATCATAATTGTATGATGCAGCACCAGAACGTTCTTCCAATAGGCACAGGCTCCAAGTTTATATTGTTGTTGATGAATGTTTTCCATTCATTATGTACTGATGCGACATAATTGATTGGTTTGTTTGGTATGTTTTTAGGCATTGCAGTGCAGTAATGTTGAACATTGTAGTGCCGTATAGTTGAGCATTGCAGGAGTAAAATCTGGCCCTCCAGTAGTCTAAAATTGTTAATGTTTCATTGCTATTTATGAAATCTGTGTTAAATCTTGAAAAGGTATTACCAAAGTACATCTGAAAAATGGGATAATTACAAATGAATCTACTGAAAAAAGGTTTCAATAGTTGTTTGTTCCGCAAATTAGTTCCCTTTATTTCTGGGAAATGTGGATAGAGAACGGAAAATGAAATTGATGCTGCTTCTATAGTTCCTCACTTTCTGGTTGCTTGAGGAAATTCATCATTGTTTTTTATACTGAGCTTCATGGTTTTGACAAAATTAAACTCTTATGATGTTTTTATAACTGTAGTCCTTAATCATATCCAGACAAGTTGGTATTCTTGTTTGCGAAAAAGGGCCTACAAAGAACATTGACAAAGCGGCATCACATGCGTTTTCAATTACTTTGATTGTTTGTTTCCATCTGTTATGGTCAACCATCAATTCATCTGTTATTGTGGGGGTTGCAAGATTGACAGGTGCCTATATCAACTTAGCATGTGAACTTATATGCTGTTAGTAGACAATGTTTTTCAATAGGCCTCTATCTAGACTTTTCTTGACCACTTGTGACCCAAAAATAAATCTTTTATTTCTTGTTTTTTTTTTTTTGTTGGATGGATCATCAGAACAATTTCTATGAATCCAATCCGACTTTGAAACCAAGTTCGGGTACATAGATTTCAAAGAATATTGGCTTATCATCTCAACATGTGCTAAACTAGACTTTTAATAATTATATTACTAAATTCGTGTGCGGATATGTATCCAAATATCTGATTCATCTCATTTTGATTCGAAGGATGCGGGGAGATGCTAAATAGTCAAAATCCTTAATATGTCATTTTAATTTTCTAGCTTAATGGCGTTGAGTCGTTGTCTAAGACATTTTCGTGCATATTAATCGAGTTCATTCCATGCATAGCTCATGAGAAATTTGAGTTGAAAATATGATTGCTTAGTTATTGTCAACGTAAAATTGTCTGACACTGATTTCATCTCTTATGAGTGCCAAATGTCCAATATGGATTCAAATGGGAGGAATTGGATTCAAATGCACTTCTGAATTCTAATCCAAGTGGATATATCTTTTGAGTTTGAAGGGGGACCCTTTTGTAGGCTTTGTCACAAAAAAATGTGGTAGGGAAAGTGATGGTACGCAAATTCATGTGGTGGCTGAGTAAGAAAGCAAAACCATGTGATTGTTCATGTGGAAATGTTTCTCAGTAGACCCCATCCCTAATTCCCCTTCACCTCTCCTTCTTGTTTTTATACATTTTCCCACTTACCATTGATCATCTATATATAAGCATATCAGTGAGTTTAAAACCAACACAGCAAAAGCTTCAAATTCTTCACTAGTGTAAAATTTATACTTGTTCTGCACATTCTTCACACCTTTTTCTTGTTTGTTAAGTGGAATATTCGAATTGAAAACAATGGTTATTCGGATGCCTCTGATTATCCATGCCAAACAAGTCCTTCGCTGGTCTTCATTGATAGCTGGAAACAAAGCAGTATCAGCAGCAGTAATAGATGTTCCAAAGGGCCATTTTGTGGTTTACATTGGAGAGAGCGAAAGGAAGCGCTTTGTGATCCCAGTATCATTCTTGAACAATTCTTTATTTCAGGACTTGTTAAGTCGAGCTGAGGAAGAATTTGGGTTTGATCATCCAATGGGTGGTCTTACAATTCCATGCAGAGAAGACATCTTCATCGATGTCACTGCTCGATTGGGTGGATCTTGATTCCTTGATAGCATACTTTGATAGATAGAATTTTGTGTGTAAAGCACTAATTAACCATCTCTGCGTACAAGGCTATTTGTTTGCCTTTGTTAACCCAGAAAAATCCGGTCTTGAGAATGGTGAAAAAAGTTCTGCCGGCATTGTATAAGTAAAGACTAATGACATTTTCTAACATATGAACGCAAAAGCTTCATGGCATTGATTTTTTTTTTCTTTGTGTGTGTTTCCATGGATTCTCCTTTATCAGTTGATGCTTTTTATGTCTTGCTTGGATTTGTGAGGGGGTATGGTTTGTGGGTTTTTCCCAATTGTCAAATTGGACTATTGGAGGTTATGGTTTCCATGCACCACCGCCCGCTGTGGGTGAACTGTGTAGTTATTGTTATAATCAGGTATGTTCTACTAAGGGAGTTTTGTTTTAAAACTACTTTGATTTTTGTGTTCACACCTTTTTATGGGAATTGGGGGCCCTTTAGTGAGCGAGCTCACTACATGTGTGTAGTGAGCTCTCTTGACTGTCCAATCCCATATCAACGGTCCAGATAAATTGGAGTTAAAGTAAATATAAAAGTGCTTTTAAAGTGTATGACGATTAGGACCGTTGATCTCGGATCGGACGGCCGAGAGAACTCACTACACGCATGTAGTGAGCTCAATCACTACAGGGCCCCTGGATCCCTTTTTATGTGATGTATTGTGAGAGGATGACCTATCTTGGTTTTTGGAAAAAACTAACTAATTAGTGGAACACCCCCTACTGTTAAACTTGTAGGTCCCACCTAGTATTATACCCATTCAAAAGATCAATTTTATTAGACATTGAATGATATATCGAAAAATGAATTTTGATTTATAAAATGGACACTCAATAATTTGAAGTTAGACTCTCTATTATCCTTCCTTATATACATTAAAATTAAAATTTTGATACACCTATGGATTTCTGGTCAAGTTGATTTTTTTGTAAGGATTTACTACTTTGCAAAGCTCTACAAGATGAACGATTCAGATGAACAACAATTGCATGGTGGTACCGATAATGATGGTGGCGGAAAATGGTTTACATTGCAGGTATAAAGAATTTAATCTTTTTCCCAAAACGTTGATAAAAAATTAGAAGTTTTGACAGTGATAGTGTTTTTGGCACAATAGAGATCCATGATCTAGGATTTTTTGAAGATAATTTCTCTTAGAGCAATGACACGAGCACAACTTTAAAGCATAAAGTTAGACACAATTGTGTTCAAAACTGTCTAGAGAAAATGTATGAAATCATATGCATCCAACGATTACGGAAGCAATTGTTTCCAGAGATTTCTGTTTTGCTTAAAAGCATGATGGATGATTTCTCTTTGCCTTATGTTTATCTTTTTGACTCTTTCTCTGGTTTTTTCTTTCCTATTGCTCAAGCTAGAGAAGCCACGTTGATTTTCTTAACATCTCATTGGTATTGCACCAAAAATAGTTTTAAGTACAAAAGCAGTCATGAATGAACTTCATCAAACTGGTCTTTCACTTGTATATTTTGGTGCCGATTTATTTTGAAGGTTTAATGAGGAGGGATTTCCACGAGGGAACGGATGTTGGTGAAAAAGAATGAAGGAGACGATTGCATTTAGTGAATTAGAGCATGTTCTACAAAATTGATTCATTGCCAAAACCGATTTATTGCGTTTTACGAGACATGTCATTCTCTCACAATATATTAACCCGAACTTATCCAATAAGCCAATTGGAATATTAAGTTAGGAGTGGGAATGATAAGGGCGCAAATGTGCCCATTAGTGGCCCCTAATTTATAATTATTGCGCTTGTTTAGTATATTGCTTGGAGCTTGATACTAGTTTTTTCTCGTTTTAGGACTTGCGGAACAAGTGAATGAAAAACGGTGCTTAATTGAGAATTTTAGTGTCAATATCAGTCCAACCATCTTGACCATTGATGATAATTGCCAAGTCTAGTTGTGTGGATTACGGAAGTTTACAAGGCATTTGATCAAGGCGAATCCAGTGAGCATAATCGGATTAAACAAAAGTTGGAGTTGGGCTGTTGACCGAGAAGTAAAATAGCAGTATGGAATTGAACTTTGTAAGGGCCCAATAAGAAAACATGTTGGCCAAGATCATATGGTTATTTAAATTGTTAGTGGGCCAAGTCTAATTCGAAAAGGGTTTCCTTTCTTTATGGAGGAAGTCGGTCAGTGGTAATGTATAAAAAGGCTGCGAGGGTTCGGTTCCAGGGCACTATCTTTATTGCGCATAAAAATAGTTACGAAGCGGCGCATAAAACAGGAGGAGAAGGCACAAACAGAGGAAGATCTCGGAGCAAACAGAGAACCCATACTGCTACGGCTTAGTTCGGTTTCAGAATTACAAGACCACGGCTGGGGTTTAATCTTTCATTCCTCTGCATGCTTTAAATCTGTTTCAATGGAGTTTACTGGTTTCATGTTTATTTGTTTTAACTCCATGAGCAGCAAAAGTATTTGACTATGGTAACAAGGATGCCTCTCCGAGTAATGTAATTATTTAGATTTTTAAGGTTTCACATTCAACGTTTGATTGTATGACTTGGATAATTCATAATTTCTATGAAGTTTTTAATCTTCCCATTTTCATACCGTATTTATATGCGCGTTATTAAATAAAGTCATACAATGGTTATTAATGCTTCAGGATAGTTTCTGAGATAGACTATACGACGTGAGACGGATTGTGCCGCCCGTTAAATCCGGTGAGACGGTCCGTGCCGTGTTGAGATAGCTTATATGGAGTACGAATCTTGCTAATGTTTTTGGGGATTATCGATAGGATTTGCTACCCTATGGTGGTCTGGTTATTAGTTGAATAAAACTCTAGATTTCGCATAATTATATTATAAGGGGAGGTTGAATCGGTAACTCTAGTCCCTTCTCTCACTTATTTTCAAACCGCAATCACTTATTATTTAAATTTTAGCTAATCAATAGTTTAATCAAATCAAATCAAATCCAATCATCCAATTTAATTTCGAATTAAATTAGAAATTGGTTGAAAGTACTGCAACTTAGCTTTTTACTCTCCGTGGACGATCTCAAACTTAACCACTATTTTTCGGAATAATAGTTAATTGCCTGTTTTATAAATTATATTTTTGGTACAAAAACGACATACCAGGGAACAACCTCTTAGAAGGTTAGAAAGAATTTTCATGTTTAAGATAAGAGACTTCCTAATTCGAGTATGAGATGTATGTTTGGATAGCATGGCCAAACCGCCATGGTGGACAATGACACATCAGATGAAATTCCAAGAGGCTTCTTGGGTTGAGAATGAGAAGTCAATTAACTTCTCAGATTGAAACTGAAAAGTAGAAAAAAAATAGTAATTTTATATATTGTTTCAAAACAACGGTAGTTCGATGAATTGTTTTGAAATCAAATTTAGTTTGATACTTTTTTATTGTTTTGAATATTGTCATGTTCAGGTTGGTTGATTTATTTAACGAGCCTAAAATTGAGGCTTGAGTTTGCTTCGTCTAGTACCTAAATTGAACTCAAACGAGCCTTTACTAAGTCTAAGTCTCAAATAGTTCATGAACGGCTTGGTTCATTTGCACCCCTATCCACGCCACTTTATTATATATATATATATATATATATATATATATATATATATATATATATATATATATATATATATATATATATATATATATACAGTACATGCCTCCACAGAACCCACCTTCAGACTCTAACCAACTGCTTCACGTTCATCAACCCAACAAACCCATCATCCTATAAGGCTTTTATATCATATTTTCATCGAAAAGGGTTGCCTTTTCTTGCTCGATAGACCTTTGCCTTTACCCACATTAATGGGGTTAATATACACTCATGCACTTTTTGTAGCTCATTAACAGCTTCTTCTGATATCGAAGCTGTTGAACTCGGTAAGCAGTTGCACACCGATGCGATCAAATCCGGTTGTTCATCTAGTGAGTTTGTGGGCAGTGCTCTGATTCTTACTTGGCAAAATTGTGGCTGATCAATGATGCGGCATCATTGTTTGATGAAGGACCTGTGTAGAATGTCTCAGTATGTGCAAATGCTCTCTTATCAGGTTAATATGAGGCTAAATGGTGGTTGAGGGACTGGAACTATTTGAAACACGTCCATGTTGAACTTGAATTACAATAATTTTACTTGTTGGCTACTTTACTTGCGTTGTGATGGACTACATGCTATCGATTTGGGTAGACAGGTGCATGCAAACATTTTTCATACGGTTCTTAATGTGGAAGGTGATGTCTTTTACTCTTTTTCGAAGTTCATTGATTGAAATGTATGGTAAGTGTGGGCTAGTACAAAAAGTTAAGCAAGTCTTTAGTATGGTGGGGTTCAGTGCGGAAGGAGAAAGAAAGAGGGATATTGTTTTCTGGACTTCAATGCATGGTTTATATGGAAAAAATGGTCATTTTAAAGAAGTGATTTGGTTGTACCAAGAAATACTGATGGAGGGGATTGTGGTCACACAGGCCAAGTGAATCTGAGGATAGAGTATTTAGAATCTATGGTCTGTTATTTTGCAGAGGATCCAACCCCAGAGCACTATAGCTGCCTAATTGATTTACTTTGTCGAGCTGGCGAGTTGGAAAAGGAATGGAAGGTGGTAAATGATATGCCATATAGAGCAAATGGTCGTTGCACAGTTTCCATGTTGGGAGCCCAGCTTAGTGCATGCTACGAATGTGGGAATCGATTTGGCTAAATTGGCTGCTCAACAGGCCCTTCAATTGGATCCTCAAAATACGGGGATTTACGTTTTACTATAGAATGTTTATGTGAGGTAAAGCATTGTAGTGAGATTGGCAGTTGAGAAAGAAAGAGGGTTGGAGAAAGAAAGAGGGTTGGAGAAAGATGTTGGTTGTAGTTGGATAGAGGTCACAAGTTACATTGGTAAGAGATTGACCGATTTTGCTTATGGATGCCTGTCCACACCCGATTCTATTACCAAAATCCAAATCCCTCGTTCATCCTAATCATTTGTGCTCCACTGAGCTTGACTATGAGGCAACAAAAGTTTTCCCATCACAAGAATGAAACAATTGAAGGAAATGGAAATTTCAAATGCTGGAATGGTGGTTTGTTCATATTTAGAGACTTGGACTAGAGCCAATGAGCTGCTCTATGGAAGAGGTAATCACTCCGGTTGATCTTGAAACGATTGGTATGGACTCTCATTTCCTAGTTTCAAATCTGGTATGCTTCCAATCACTACGACAAATATGGCATTTACAGTCAGTTTTTTTTACCTTTGGTAATGAAAATTGGAGTTCCATTTTGGTTCACTCTCCTTAAAAGAGGGTGAACAAAACCCTCCCGCTTATTGGTTGATTTGGTGTGGATCCCACCACAAAATGATGTCATGCTTACCTCTACAATATACTTTTTGCTAAATATGACGTCACTTTGTGATGGGACCCACACATTTCAACCAATAGGAGGGAGAGTTTTGTTCACCTTTTTTTAAGGAAGGTGAACAAAATTGTTCTCTGAAAATTGCCAGTAATGGGTGCTATTACTGGCAATAATGACAAACTGCCTGAAAAACACTATTACCAGCGATAATGAAACTGACAATAAAAGTTACTATTAACGGTGGTAAACCCAAAAACCACAGGTAATAATAGTGATTATAATATAAATATTATTATTTTCCAAATAAAACCAAAAACTTTGTGTAGTTGGTCTGTTCAGTGTCGAGGCTCCCTATAAAGGTTCGCGTGTTCGAGAATATCAGGAGAAAATTTTTTCCCGAAAAAACTTTTAGCGGCAATAATAAGACCACTGGTAATAGTGATTTTTAATTTTTGACGGTTGTGTAGACGACGGTAATAAAGGCCACCGGTAAAAATATTTCCAGCGGTTTTCATACCTTTAACGACAGTTAAAAACTGCTGGTAATTGCATTTTTTTGGTCTTGTGAATATACAATGAATTTTATAAACCTTAGTTCATCAAGAAATAAGACACCTATTCACTATGAATAGTGATAGGGACACAAACTTTGTGCCACAACCAACCACAACCCCACTCACATGGGATGTGGGGCCCGCACGTGGGGCCCATGTGGGACCCACACCTCATGTGAGTGGGGTTGTGGTTGGTTTTGACAAGTTTGTGTCACAATCATTTTTGTTTAAGGAGTTTGTGTTATCTCTTTGGGCCAGCTTTGCTCACATAATCCCTTAGAAGGGAAATTTTTTTGGGTACTAAATGGGTAACACATAGCCATGCCGAGCGCAATCTCGGCCATCTGAAAGTGTTTTGGACGGCCGAGATTGATTCCCTCTCTCTCCTCTCACCCGAACACTCTCTCTCCTCTTTTTCTCTCCGCTCTTCCGGACTATCGGATCGCGTTCTGGACGGCTGAGATTGCCAAGCGGGTACCACGTGGGCAATACCCACCCAGCACCGAAAAATTTCTCGAAGGAAGGAACCCAAACACATAAAACTAAAACACCAATACTCATCACCAATCTTAGAATGTAAGAGATTTTTTGGTACGAGTAATTGTTTTCTACATTCTAAGATTGGTGATGAGTATTCGTGGATTAGTATAATGTTTTGTTTTTAGGTTCTTTCTCGTGGATGATGGATATTTCTGTTCATATTGAGATGATGCACAATAAATAGAACAAGAATTTCTATTTCTAATATGTCATATAAATTGAATTTTTGCTTTTTCCCATCACAAACTTCTCATACAGAAAAGAAAGAATTTCATGTACATGAATTGGATGCTCCTAATCTAGGAAAGCGTCGGTCATGAATACTCTATTGCCAGAGCTTTCTCCAACCTTCCACTCTCACAGTTTGTTTAAAACAGAAGTAAGATTGAGGAAGGTATCTTCCCCGCAAGGAATAGTGAGACCACCCATAGGATGACTAAACCCAAATTCTTCTTCAGCTTTTTGTAGTAACTCTTGAAATAAAGGTTGGTTCAAGTACGATATTGGAACCAAAAACCTTTTCTTCTGAAATTCCCCAACATAAACTGCTAAATAGCCTTTAGGGATATGTGCAACATTTGGGGCTGAATGGCTTGCTGGAAAAATAGATAGGTGAAGAAGGGCTTTAGCCTGAAGAGTACCAAGAAATCTGATTCCCATGATTTTCTATAGGGAAGTAAGAAAGAATCTTAATGGGTTTTTGAAGAACTAAGAGGGCTTTGATAGAAGAAAATGTGAAGACTTGTGTTGGTAGTTAGCTTAGCCCTATGCTAATACATATAGATAGAGAGAGGCAGATAGAGATAGAGAAACAGAGGGAGAAGGTTATGTATGCAGCCATATGAATGTGATAGTGAAAGGTTGGTAGGAGAGAAAATTCCCTAGTGATCATCACATGGTTATGTCTTCCCAATTGAAATAAAGGGAGGGGACAATGGAGTTGGAATGTGTGCTGTTGGTAGTGAAGTGCTTACCCCACAACAGCTCTCGATAGCTCCTCCTTTTTTTTACCCTTTGCACTGATTATTATGAAATGTCCATCAGGATTGTATGATGCAGCACCTGAGGACGCATGATTCTATGATGCAACACCAAAATGTTCTTCCAAAAGGCAAAGGCTTCAGGTTGATTTATTTATTTTTGGAAGATACAGGCTTCAGGTTTATATTATTGTTGATGAATGTTTGCCATTCAATATGTACTGATGCTAATTTATTTGTTTGTTTGGTGAGTTTTAAGGCATTGCAGTGCCGTATTGTTGACCATTGCAGGAGTAAAATCTGGCGCTCCAGTTGTCTAAAATTGTTAATGTTTCTTTGCAATTTATGTAATCTGTGTCCAATTCCTCAAAAGGTTGTATAAATGAATCTACTGAAAACAGATTTCACTTTTTGGTTACTTGAGGAAATTCGTCATTGTTTTGTTCCAGTTATACTGAGCTTCATGGTTTGACAAAATTAACCTCTTACGATGTTTTTCACAACTGTAATCCTTAATCATATCTAGATAAGTTGGTATTCTTGTTGCGTAAGGGGCCTACAAAGAACATTGACAAAGAGGCATCACATGCATTGCCTCCACGGTACAACTTCAATTACTTTGATTGTTCCTTTCCATTTGTTAATAAATTCGACATTTAATACTTATAGTACTAAATTTGCGTGCGGATACATGTCCAAATATTTGATTCATCTAATTTTGATTTGAAGGATATGGGGACATGCCGGAATAATCAAAATTCTTATATTTCATTTTGATTTTCTAGCTTAATGGATTTGAGTCATTGTCTAAGACATTTTTATGCATATTATAGGAGTTCCATTCTTAGCTCATGAGAAATTTGAGTGGAAAATATGCTGGCTTAGTTATTGTCATAGTAAGCTTGTCTGACACTGATTCTCTTATCCGAGTGCCGAACCTCCAATACGGGTAATTTATACATTTTGAATGATGTATACCAAATCATAGTATAAGGAAATGAGAGGAGTTGGATTCCAATGCACTTCTAAATTCTATTCCGACTGGATTTATCTATGAGTTTTAAGGGGGACCCTTTTGTCGGCTTTGTCACAAAAAAACGTGTTCTTATATTTGGCCCATCTATTAATGCAAATCCATGTGATGGCTGAGGAAGAAAGCAAAACCATGTGATTGTTCATGTGGTAATGTTTCTCAGTAGACCCCAGCCCCAACTCCCCTTCTCCTCTCATTCTTGATTTCATACATTTTCCCACCTCCCATTGGTCATCTATATACAAGCATATCAGTGAGTCTAAAACCAACACAGCAAAAGCTTCAAAATTTTCACTAGTGTAAAACTTCTACTTGTTCTGCACATTCTTCACAGCTTTTTTTTGTTTTTTAAGTGGGATATTCCAATCGAAAACAATGGCTATTCGGATGCCTCTGATTATCCATGCCAAACAAGTCCTTCGCCGGACTTCATTGACAGCTGCAAACAAAGCAGTATCAGCACCAGCAACAGATGTTCCAAAGGGCCATTTTGCAGTTTACGTTGGCGAGAGCAAAAAGAAGTGCTTTGTGATCCCAATATCGTTCTTGAGCAATCCATCATTTCAAGACTTGTTAAGTCTAGCTGAGGAAGAATTTGGGTTTGATAATCCAATGGGTTGTCTTACTATCCCATGCAAAGAAGACATCTTCATCGATCTCACTGCTCGATTGGGTGGATCTTGATTCCTTGATAACATACTTAGATAGATAGAATTTTGTGTGTAAAGCACTATATAAGGCTATTTGTTTGCCTATGTTAACCCAAAAAAATCCGGTCTTGAGATGGGAGAAAAAAAGTCTGCCGGCGTTGTATGAGTAAAAGACTAATGACATTTTCCGACATTTGAAAGCAAAAGGTTGATGGCATTGATTTTTTTTCTTTGTGTGTGTTTCCGTGGATTCTCTTTTCAGTTGATGCTTTTATGTTTTTCTTGGATTTGTGAGGGGGGTATGGTTTGTGGGTTGTTTCCAATTGTCAAATTGGACAATTGGAGGGTATCGTTTCCACCACTGCCCATTGTGGGCTCAACCGTGCATTTATTGTCATAATATAAACTGTTAATTTTGTATGTCCCACCTAACAGTATACTCATTCAAAACATCAAGCTCTACAAGTGAATGATTCAGATCAACAAAAATTGCACGGTGGTACCCATAATGATGGTGGTGGAAATGGTTTACATTGCAGGTGCAAATAATTTAATCATTTCCCAAAACGTTAATCAAACATTAGAAGTTTGACAGTGATAGTGTCTTTGGCACAATAGAGATCCATGATTTGGATTTTTTGAAGATAGTTTATCTTAGAGCAATGATACTCACACAACTTTAAAGCACCAATTTTGACACAATTGTGTTTGAAACTATCTAATCCACATAGGTCCTCATGCATCGAACGAGTATGGACGCAATTGTTTCCGAAGATTTCTGTTTTGCTTACAAGCATGATGGTTGATTTCTCTTTGCCTTACGTTTGACTCTTTCTCTGTTTTTTGTTTTCCTTTTGCTCAAGCTAGAGAAGCCACGTTGATTTTCTTAACATCTCATTGTTATTGCACCAAAAATTGTTTTAAGTACAAAAGCATTCGTGAATGAACTTCATCAAGTTGGTCTTTCACTTTTATATTTTGGTGGCAATTTATTTTGAAGGTTTATCACAAGATAATAGGATAATGATGTGGGATTTCCACGAGGGAATAGATGTTGGTGAAAAAGAATGAAGGAGATGATTGCATTTGCGTGTTCTATAAATTGATTTATTGCAAAACTAATTTATTGTGCTTTATCAGACATGTCGTTCTTTCGCAATATATTAACCCAAACTTATCCAATAAGCCGATTGATTTTAAGGTTTGTGTCTAGATGTTCCCCTCAACTGATTTAAAGCTTAGTTGTCAAATTGATGCCACGCCAAGTATTTTGAGATCTATCCGTGAACATATAATCATGCTTTAAACATTTGCATTTAGGTTCTTAATTTGGGCTTTGAAATGTCATGATTTAAATCGCCACTTTAAATATTAGGCTAGTTCATTAATCCATACTTGAAATTCCATGATTTTGATCAAGTAGGTTATCTTTCAGCTTCTAGCCTTGGGTAGTGTCCGCATACGCGTGTTTTTGAAAGGCATCTTTTGGCACGTGTCTTAATCTTGACAATTCAGATTTTTAAAAAAAAGTGTTTCCAAGCATCTGCAAACGCGTGTTATTGGACAGCCCTCCTTGTGCCACGTGTCTTAATCGTGTCAGAGCGTTTCCTTTCGTTTGCAAGCGTCTGCTAGCTCTTTTAAATGGTCATGTTTCATGTTTTAAGAGGCCTACTTGTTGCCTAAGAAATGGGGCACTATATAAACTCTTTTTCTCTCATTTTAGGGCGCACACTTCATAAAAAATCAGCCCTTTTTTAGAGAGAGTTTCCTCCCCTCTCTTTTGTGAACTTGATGTTTTTGGTGATTTGAGCTTTGCTCCTTTTAGCTTTGTTCAATCTAGAGCTTTCCTCTCCATGGATTAACTCTAGAAGCCCACAATCTTTATGTGGGCATCATGGAAACTTGATGACCAAGGAAATTTGTACGCATATATATGCCGACCGGTTGCAACGGAAAAGGACAGCTGAAAATTGTGAAAAATCATGGAAAACTCCTCCTAAACTCTGTTCCTAATTCTACCTACATTCAAAATCACCTATTGCCAATACCCTCAAGCTCCATAAACCATTTCCATACTTCCAAAATCAACCCAGTTGCAACCCGTAACCCATTACTCTGTTTTCGGTCCATAACCTTCACCAACCACCATCAATTCCCTTAAGTTTAGAACCAAACCTTCTTCACTGCATTGGGGAGTAAGTTTGCAAGCATCACAGAGGATAGGGGTTGGCACCAAGAGTTCCAGAAGTGTTTCAATCCGCGAGGTTCAAGCTAGAGGTATAATCCCATTTCGCCAAATTTCTTACCTTTGGTACCCTAAGGGGAGGGGTAACAAGTGTGGAATAATCTTCCATATCATCTCCACATTTGGTATACCCATGTTATAGCGAAAACCAGTTTGCTTTAATACCTCCCGATTGCGCTGTACGGTGAAAATATTGCCTTTGTACGGAGTAATCCAGTGAGGAGGAACATTTCCCATTAAAAACTATCATTTTCTAGTTCAAAGTAATCAATTTTAAACAAGTTTCATGCCTTAAATATGCCTTCATTTCATTCTTGTCGAAAAAACTAAGTTTTCAAACTATTTGTGAAATCCTATACCACACGGTACACTAGGAGTGCTGTGCGGCACACTTTTAAAAATTTGATCGTTGGATTCTTGAACAGTGCCGCACGGCACATGTTCTATATTGCATGGTACACTTTGTGTGCCGTACGACACTCTTTTTCAAGTATGAAATTTTAAATCGTTTTTTTTCACGGACAGTTTGAGAAAAATGATTTTCACTTTTATACTTGCTATCATTTACTTGATTGCATTAATTGCTGTTCATTTCAATATTTAAATTACTTGTTTTGCATGATTTAACTGCTTATTTAAATAAAGTTTGGCATTAAAGTATTTTCTAAAAATTCCACAAATATTAAGTAAAGACCAATTTTTAATCGGGCGAGCGCGGTGCCTTAAAAATCTTCCCCATTCGTAACCTGGCTCCCGAATCCAAAACGATCTTCATAAAAATCAAATCTTTTTTCATGCATCATGTTTGGGTGCCTTCAATTTTACTTGGCCGGATGATCCGGAGTCATGGTGATGCGGAGATCAAGATGGTGATTCTCGTGGGTTCATGAATTCAAGAAGAAGCATGGGGTGCTAGTTCAAGAGTTGGAGCTAGGAATATCAAGTGGCTTGTGGGTAAATTCCTTGTCTTTGAATTTCTTCTACCTTTTGAATTATGAAACATGAGTAGAGTAAGGCCGTGGTTTTATGCCTAGGGTGTTAGACCCTAATTAATTTTCACGTATATTGGGTGTTTTGTCTCATAAGTTTAATTACTCTAGATTGAACTGGTTGAGTTGCTTGATTTGCCATGGTGAATGATTAATTGGTTAAAGTGGAAATGGTTTATTTTTAAAGTGGTCGTCCTATTCACCCCCTTTAGGACTTGCAGTGCTTTGTATAATTTCAACTTCGTAATTTCAGTATGAGATGTATGTTTAGATACCTCGGCAAAATCGCCATGGAGTATAATGACAAATCAGACGAAATTCCAAAAGGCTTCTAAGGTAGAAAATGAAAATGAGAAGTCAACCAACTTCTCAGATTGAAACTGAAAAGTAGAAAAGAATTGTAATTTTATATATTGAAATTATGTAATAGCACTACAACTAATAAAAATCAATCACCCAACCTCCTTGTCAAATCAATCAATCACAATAATTTTAATATGGAGAAATTAAACTAAGGAGACAAGACACGCGATATACATGGAAACTACTTAAGGTCTAACACCCTAAGCATAAAACCACGGTCTTACTCTACTTATATTTCATAATTCAAAAGGTACACGAAGTTGAAAGACAATGAATTTTACCCATAAGTCACTTGCTATTCCTAGCTCCAACTCTTGAACTAGTACCCCATGTTCCTTCTTGAATTCATGAACCCACGAGAATCACCATCTCGATCTCCGTATCACCAAGGCTCCGGATCATCCGGCCAAGTACACTAGAAGGCACCCAACATCATGAATGAAAAATATTTGATTTTTATGAAGGATTTTGAAAACTAAAATCAATCTAGAGTCAATCCATGGAGTGGAAAGCTCTAGATTAAATAAAGATTAAAGGAGCAAGCTCAAATCACCAAGAGTATTAAGCTCATAAAAGAACCCACTATCAGACTCTAACCAACTGCTTCACCATCGTCAACCCAACAAACCCATCATCCTTTAATTCTTTTATATCAGATTTTTCGTCATTGGGTTAATAGACACTCAATACACTCTTGGGTTAATAGACACTCATACACTCTTTGTAGCTCATTAACAGCTTCTTTGGATATCAAAGCTATTGAACTCGATAAGCAGTTGCACACCCATGTGATGAAATCCGGTTGGTCACCTAGTGTGTTTGTGGGTAGCGCTCTGATTCATATTAGACAAAATTTTGGCTGATCAATGATGCGGGAGCATTGTTTGATGAAGTGCCTGTGTGGAACGTCTCAGTATGTGCATGTTGAACTTGAATTACGATAATTTCAGGCTAATATGAGGCTAAATGGTGGTTGAGGGATTGGAACTGTTTGAAACATGTCCATGTTGAACTTGAATTACGATAATTTCACTTTGTCGGCTACTTTACTTGCGTTGTGCTGGACTACATGCTATCGAATTGGGTAGAAAGGTGCATACAAACATAATTCGTACGGTTCTTAATGTGGAAGGTGATGTCTTTTACTCTTTTTGCAAAGTTTGTTGATTGAAATGGATTGAAATGTATGGTAAGTGTGGGCTAATACAGAAAGTTAAACAAGTCTTTAGCATGGGCGTGGTGTGGTTCAGTGCGGAAGGAGAAAGAAAGAGGGATATTGTTTTGTGGATTTCAATGCTTGGTTTATATAGAAGAAATGGCCATTTTAAAGGAGTGATTCGGTTGCACCTAGAAAAGTGATTCGGTTGCACCAAGAAATACTGATGGATCATATTAAACCAGTTGAGTTTGTGAGCATGTGGTCACACGGGCCAAGTGAATCTGAGAATAGAGTATTTAGAATCCATGGTTTGTGATTTTGCATTGGATCCAACCGCAAAGCACTATAGCAGCCTAATTGATTTGCTTTGTCAAGTTGGTGAGGTGGAAAAGGAATGGAATGTTGTAAATGATATGCCATACAGAACAAATTAATGATTGTTGCACAGTTTCCATATTGGGAGCCCAGCTTAGTGCATGCTACGAATGTGGGAATCGATCTGGGTAAATTGGCTGCTCAACGGGCCCTTGAATTGGATCCTCAAAATATGGGGATTTATGTTTGACTATAGAATGTGTATGTGAGGAACGGCATGTGGAGTGAGATTGGGCAGTTGAGGAAGGTGATGAAAGAAAGAGGGGGTTGTAGTTGGATAGAGGCCGCGAGTTACATTGGTAAGAGATTGACCGATTTTGCTTACGGATGCCTATCCACACCCGATTCTAGTACCAAAATCCAAATCCCTTGTTCATCATAATCATTTGTGCTCCACTGAGCTTGACTATGAGGCAACACAAGTTTTCCCATCGTAAGAATTAAACAATTGAAGGAAATGGAAATTTCAAATCTTGGAATGATGGTTTGTTCATAATTACAGACTTGGACCAGTGTCTAGAGCCAATGAGCTGCTCTATGGAAAAGGGAATCACTAAGGTTCAACTAGGAAATGATTGGTATGATGGACTCTCATTTCCTTGTTTCAAATCTGGTATACTTCCAGTCACTACGAAAATATGACATTTACAGGTAGTTTTTTTTTACCTGCGTTAATGAAAAATGTCCATAATGGGTGCTATTATTGGCAATAATGACAAACTACCTACAAAATCACAATGACCGGTTGTAATGAAACTAGCGGTAAAAGTTACTATTAACGGCTGTAAACCCCAAAACCGAAAGTAATAATAGTGAGTTATAATATAAATATTATTATTTTTCGAATAAAACTGGAAACTTTGTGTAGTTGGTTGGTTCAGTGTCAGGGCTCCATATAAAGGGTCAAGGGTTTGAGAATCCTAGGAGAAATTTGTTTTTTTTTTTTTTAAAAAAAAAAAATTTAGTAGCAATAATAAGACCGCCAGTAATAGTGATTTTTCATTCCCAATGGTTGTGTAGACGGAGGTAATAAAGACAGCTGGTAAAATATTTCCAGCGGTTTTCATGCCTTTAACAGTGGTGAAAAACTGCCGGTCATAGCATTTTTGGACCTTGTGAATGTCCAGTGAATTTTATAAACCTTAACTCATCAAGAAATAAGACACCTATTCACCTATTTTTAGGAGTTTGTGTTGTCTCTTTGGGTTTTAAGAAGCTCCCATATCGCTTTGCTCACATAGTCACTTAGAAGGAACCCAAAATCATGAAACTACTCCACGAATACTCATCAGCATTCTTAGAATGTAAGAGATTTTTTGTCCGAGTAATTATAAATTATTGTTTTCTACATTCTAAGATTGGCGATGAGTATTCGTGGATTAGTATAATGTTTTAGGTTCTTTCTCATGGATGATGGATATTTCTGTTGGTATTGAGATGTTGCACAATATATAGAACAAGAATTTCTATTTCTAATGTCATATAAATTGAATTATCGCTTTTTCCCATCACAAACTTCTCATACAGAAAAGAAAGAATTTCATGTACATGAATTGGATGTTCCTAATCTCGAAAAAGTCTGTCACGAATACTCTATTGCCAAAGCTTTCTCCAACCTTCCACTCTCACAATTTGTTCAAAATAGAAGTAAGATTGAGAAAGGTATCTTCCCGGCAAGGAATAGTGAGACCACCCATAGGATGACTAAACCCAAATTCTTCTTCAGCTTTTTGCAACAACTCTTGAAATAAAGGTTGGTTCAAGTACGATATTGGAACCAAAAATCTTTTCTTCTGAAATTCCCCAACATAAACTGCTAAATAGCCTTTAGGGATATGTGCAACATTTGGGGCTATTTGGCTTACCGGAAAAATAGATCGGCGAAGAAGGGCCTTAGCTTGAAGAGTACCAAGAAATCTGATTCCCATGATTTTCTATAGGGGAGTAGGAAAGAATCTTAATGGGATTTTGAAGAAAATGTGAAGAGTTGTGTTGGTAATTAGCTAAGCCTTATACTAATACATATATATAGAGAGGCAGATAGAGATAGAGAAACAGAGGGAGAAGAAGGGTATGTATGCAGCCATATGAATGTGATAGGGAAAGGTTGGTAGGAGAGAAAATTCCCTAGTGATCATCACATGGTTATGTCTTCCCAATTGAAATAAAGGGAGGGGACAATGGAGTAGGAATGTGTGCTGTTGGTGGTGAACGCTTACCCCACAACTAGGATTTAAATTTCAAACTAAAGCAGTAGACTTGAGTCAAGCTTAGGAACAAAGTTGAGAAAAAGAATTTTAAAACCAAATAGTAGCAAGTTGTCAACTAGCTCTCAATTCACCCTCTTTTTTTTTACCCTTTGCACTGATTATTATGAAATGTCCTAGGCATCAGGAAGGGCGAAAAAATTGTCTGCCGGCATTGCATATGTAAAGACTAATGACATTTTTGGACATTTAAAAGCAAAATCTTCATGGCATTGATTTTTCTCTGTATGTGTTTCCATGGATTCTCCAGTCCGTTTATCAGTTGATGCTTTTATGTTTTGCTTGCATTTGTGAGGGGTTATGGTTTTGTAGGTATTTTCCAATTGTCAAATTGGACTATTGGAGAGCAAAACTGAATTTTCACCTCCTAAATGAGATGCCAATGGTACTCCCTTCCATTTTCCCAAAGAGATAAAATTCTTTATAATGGCGGTGGAAACGAGGGGTTTTCCACCGTCGCCCATTGTTGGCTCCACCGGGAATTTATTATTATAATCTGAATTGTTTATCTTTGTATTTCACACAAGTAAGAGTACCCCTGCAAGAAATCAACTTGATAGTAGCCTAATAGTAATAGGCTCGATGTACTCCCATGCATTTTATTAAAGTTGGACCCTCATTAGCTACCTTAACCTACTGAACTTTCGCCGGGAAAAATATTTAAATTGTAAAAAGTCTATTTTGACCTTCATTTTGACATTTAAACCTCACAAGCGAGCAAACCGTATACTTTGAGAACAAACATTATGTTTTGGACTTTATTGCAACCATCTCAGTATTTTATGGTTGGAAAGTTAGGAGCCATTTTAACACATTATGCAAACCTACTTAGAGCAGGCTTACTATATGTCTCTCCAGGCCTCCAAACCCAACTCATTTTTACATACCTTCAAACTCTCGCTAAATTCTTCACCATCGTCAGCCCATTAACTGATTTACGCTTTCTTTTAAACTTTATTAAATAAAATGCGTGTTTTTTAAACTTTATTCCCGAAGTACATGAAAATGTGTTTCCCTTTCACGCTTTCACCGTGGGTTAAGACAGATCAACTAAAAAATTAAGTTAGCCCTGATTTCAACCTGAAAACGTGTTTGGTAAACACGCTTTTGGTGTTTTGTTCAGTTATGGAGCTCTAGAGCTGGAGATGAGGAATTACCTGCCACCTGGATGCTTTGGAAGTTGGTATATTGAAAAGAAAGAAATACAAGGAAAGAAGAAGAGATGATTGCTATTATTTCCTCTAGAAATCTATTGGCAGGTCCTATTATTTGGAATTTTGGCCCACTGGGTCCTGGGCTAATATTTATTGCTGGAGAGGTCCTGGGGCACAAATATGGTTGGAGATTTTACTTTTTTGCCCATCCTCGTCGTCATTACTCTTTGTTTTTACTAACCATTTAGGCACTTTCATAGGGTACCCTAGAATTTTAAACACTTTCATAGGGCACCCTACAGTTTAGGGTACCCTAAATTTAGAATGTATATTTTAGAATTTAGACCGTACATTTAAGAATTTAGGGCACCCTACAGTTTAGAATGTACATTTTAGAATTTAGACCGTACATCATCGAATTTAAACCGTATACTTAAAGAATTTAGACTGTATATTTACAGTTTAGGGTACCCTAAATTTAGAATGTACATTTTAGAATTTAGACTGTACATTTTAGAATTTATACTGTATATTTAGAATTTAGGGTACCCTAAATTTAGACCGTACATTTTAGAATTTAGATTGTATATTTAGAATTTAGGGTACCCTAAATTTAGAATGTACATTTTAGAATTTAGAATGTACATTTTAGAATTTAGACCGTACATTTTAGAATTTAGACTGTATATTTAAAATTTAGGGTACCCTAAATTTAGAATGTACATTTTAGAATTTAGACCGTATATTTAGAATTTAGAATGTACATTTTAGAATTTAGACCGTATATTTAGAATTTAGAATGTACATTTTAACACTCAAAATGTACATTCTAATTTTCAGAATGGGGGGTAATTTTGGAAAAAAAGTGTAAAACTTATGTCCAGGACCTAGTGAACTATGCGCATTATTTGTTCCGGACCTTACAAGCTATAAGACTTGTTTATAGGACCCGCCTACAAAAAGCCCTATTTCCTCCCTCGTCTTTCTTTTTCTTAATTTGTTCATTCTTCACCTTCCTGCTTCTTCTCCCCTCCCTTTAACTTTGATTACCTTCTTCGTAACTTTTTTTTCTCAATTCCTGACAGATTGCATGCAGGGATTGTATGAACTTAAACCCCATTTCAGAAATTGGTGATACAGTCCTATATAGCCCGTTTAGCAATTTAGTCCCTTTTATGTCCTTGCATTGTAATTTCCCAATGTATCTCTTGTTTAGAGTTGTATCTCGTTTTTTCTGTTGTATTCGTTAGTAGGAGGAGTGTGGTTAGTTAAGGAGGAGCATATGGAATGGGCGGGAATTTCTATTATCCTGTAGTAGCATATAAGGAAAGGAGTGAGATGTGAGAAGGGGATTATTTTTTTGTAACTAAACAATTAGCATAGTTTGTTGTGAATTGGGACCAAACGATCCCTGTAACTGCTGCTGTATTTCTTGATTCTTGAATCTCAGGCTATCATCATTACACCCCAAATTCCATTTTTTTTCCATTCTTTCAGTAATTCTAGCATTCCTAAATCAAGATTGTGTCATTTGGTATCAGAGCAACCAATCCTTGGACCATTTGATCATCAGTCATGGATACTCGATCGCAGGAACAAAGAAGGAACGATGAAGCCCTAAATCAATTGAAGGAGAGCACAGATAACTCGATCAAGGAATTAAAGGATCTCATCATGGCCATGAGTGTAAAGTACGATCAAATTGCAAAGAATCTTCCACAAATGGCAGATGATGCTGAGCATTCTGATACTCACCTAGGGCATGGATCTCAATCCGTACACTCGATGCAACCCAGGTTCTCCATAATCAACTTTCCAAAATTTCAAGGGGAGGATCCGTCAAGGTGGGTATACAAGTGTGAGCGCTTCTTCGAGCTCAATAGGATTGAAGAATCTCAGAAAGTCAAGTTGGCATCGATGCACTTGGATGATAAAATAATTCAGTGGTTTTAGTGGTTCGAAAAGACTCACACAACTCTAGATTGGAAGGAGTTTGTGGAAGGAATTGTGGCACGATTTGGGCCAAATATATTCGAAGATGCAATTGGGGAATTAACTAAGCTTACCCAGACTTCAACAGTCAAGGCTTATCAGGAGAGGTTTGAGGAGCTGGCTAATCGAACAAATGGGCTGACACAAGAATTCTTCGTAAGCTGCTTTGTAAGTGGGTTAAGGGAAGATATCAGGGCAGGAGTTCAAATGTTCTATCCTGCAAATATCACCCAAGCCATTGGATTGGCTCGATTACAAGAGGAAAGCATTGAAGTAATGCAAAGGAGATCCAAGCTTACAAATAAACCCACTCAAATGACTTGGGGAGCACCCTTCACGCTATCCATACCGCGACCAACCCCCCCAACAGGGGTAAGACTTGATCCCAAAACTCATGTTAATTCTACTACTATTGCTCCACCAGCACCCACCCACCAGAACAATATCAATCAATATCCCATCAAAAAAACTCACCCAAAGGGAGATGGAAGCAAGAAAAGGAAAGGGGTTGTGCTTTAATTGTGATGAAAAGTTTGTGAGGGGGCACAGGGTGTTAAAAAAACAACTATTCTTGATACTAGGGGATGAAGAAGAGGAAGAAGAAACTGGGATGGATATATCAGAAGTGATGCTAGAGGATTTGGAAAATGTTCAAATTTCAATGCATGCACTGGTGGGGAGCAATTCTTTTAGAACTATGAGGATCAAAGGGAATCTTAAAGGGAGAACTATTACAATATTAATAGACTCTGATAGTACCCATAATTTCATAGAACCTAGAGTGGTCAAGTTTTCTGGGTATAAAGTGGATCCAACACCAAGTCTATCAGTGGTAGTAACAAATGGCACTAAGTTGTGTAGCAAGGCAGTATGCAAGGCCTTCAGCTGGGAGATGCAGGGAACGCAATTCAGTACAGAAGTCAGGATATTGCCCATCGGGGGGTGTGACATGGTATTAGGGATACAATGGTTGTCCAACCTTGGTCCAATCCTTTGGGATTTCAGAAATTTGAAAATGGAATTTCAGTTGCATGGAAAGTCCATTTGTTTGCAAGGGGATGGCCAGGTTAAGGTTGAACAAGTTACTCCCAAGAAAATGAAAAAGATTGTGCAACAGACTCATCATGGGCTCATTGCACAACTAAGTTGCTTGACAATGGTAACTGACGACCAGCAGGTACATCCAGACATTCAGCTTATATTAGATGAGTTTTGTGATATCTTTGAAGAACTTAAGTCCCTGCCACCCCAAAAAGATGTTGATCACCAAATACCACTAAAAAAGGGAACAGAGCCTATACATGTTAGGCCTTATAGGTACCCTTTCATACAAAAAACTGAAATTGAGAAACTTGTCACAGAAATGATGCACACAGGAATTATAAAGCCCAGCACAAGTCCTTTTTCATCCCCTGTGCTATTAGTAAAGAAGAAGGATAACACATGGAGAATGTGTGTAGACTATAGGGAATTGAACAAATACACTATCAAGGATAAGTTTCCAATTCCCATAATTGATGAATTATTGGATGAACTCCATGGGGCTAAAGCTTTTTCTAAATTTGACCTACGGGCTGGCTACCACCAAATTAGAGTTTACCCACCAGACATTGAAAAGACTGCATTTAGAACTCATGAGGGACATTACGAGTTCTTGGTTATGCCTTTTGGGCTAACCAATGCTCCCTCAACCTTTCAAAGTTTGATGAACACCATTTTCAAACCATATTTGAGGAAATTTATCCTTGTATTCTTTGATGACATATTGGTTTATAGCCCCACTTGGGATGATCATTTGCAACACTTGACTAGTGCCCTATCAATTCTGAGAACTCACCAACTGTTTGTGAAGTTAAGTAAATGTGCTTTTGGCAAATCAATTCTTGAATACCTGGGCCACATCATCTTCGACAAGGGGGTCTTGGCAGATCCAATAAAGTTAGAAAGCATGCGAAAGTGGCCTAGACCTACTTCCATTAAGGCACTCAGGGGATTCTTGGGCCTGACTGTCTACTATAGAAGCTTTGTCAAAGATTATGGAAAGATTAGCCAACCATTGACAAGGTTACTCAAAAAAGATGCTTTTCAATGGGACCAAAGTGCTAAGCAAGCTTTTCAACTCCTTAAGACTGCCATGACTACTTCTCCTGTACTGGCACTACCAGATTACTCTAAAGAATTTGTAATTGAGTGTGATGCTTCAGGTGTGGGCATAGGAGCTGTGTTGATGCAAGAAGGCCATCCCATAGCCTTCATCAGTAAAGCATTGGCTCATAAACAATTGGGGTTATGTGCTTATGAGAAGGAGTTATTAGCATTAGTTTATGCAGTTCAAAAACGGGGGCACTATTTCCTAGGTAGCCACTTCATAATCAGAACATATCACTTGAGTTTGAAGTACCTAATGGATCAGAAGATCACCACTTTGATGGAGCAGAAGTGGCTCACCAAATTATTGGGCTATGATTTTGAGATCATCTATAAGTCTGGAACTGAGAATAGGGTAGCTGATGCCCTCTCCAGACAAGAATTAGAAGGTCCAGTGACTCTTAACGCCTTGTCCTTGGTTCAAACTAATTGGCTGATGGCTTTAAAACAGTCCTAGGAGGTTGATCCTGAGTTGCAAGCCATCATCAAGGACCTGCTTACAAACCCTTTGTCACATAAACATTACTCATGGCACCATAACCTTCCCACTTATAAAGGGAGGTTGGTAGTAAGCGCCTCTGACACCATTAGAAGTTCAGTTTTACAAGAGCTCCACAGCAGCCCACTTGGGGGACATTCAGGTACAGAATGAACATATAAAAGGACCAAAAGGTCTTTCTTTTGGAAGGGAATGAAACACAGTGTTGCCCAATTCGTGGCTCATTGTGATGTATGTCAAAGGAATAAGCATGAAAATGTGGCTAGCCCAGGCCTACTGCAACCCCTACCCATTCTAGAAAAGTTATGGACTGATATCTCAATGGATTTCATTGAGGGATTACCCAATTCAGGTGGCAAGAGTGTTATTCTAGTGGTGGTCGACAAACTCTCAAAATATGCTCATTTTATAGCCCCCAGTCATCCTTACACTGCTATTGAAGTTGCTCAGACCTTCATGAATCATGTGTTCAAGTTACATGGCAAGCCAATTTCCATTGTCTTTGACAGGGATGCTGTGTTCACAAGTACCTTCTGGAGAGAACTCTTTCGACTTCAAGGCACAACCCTTTGCTTGAGTACTGCTTACCATCCACAGTCTGACAGACAAACTGAGGTGGTTAATAGGTGTTTGGAATCTTACCTTAGGTGCATCATTGGAGAACGACCTAAAGCTTGGTTGCATTGGTTACCATTGGCTAAATGGTGGTACAACACCACTTACCATTCCTTCACCAAGCTCACTCCCTATCAGATTATGTATGGGCAGCCCCCTCCAACCCACATTCAGTACATCCCTGGTACAACCTCTGTGGCAGCACTGGATCAGTGGGGAATAGACAAGGAGTCCACCCTGAGAATGATAAAGGACCACTTGGTACAAGCCCAAAATCGCATGAAGCAGTTGGCTGATCTTCATAGGACATAGAGAGAATACGTAGTAGGAGATTGAGTGTATCTCCGCCTTCAGCCCTACAGACAGTCCAGTGCTCAGTTCAAGTCTAACCAAAAATTGGCAACAAAATTTTATAGTCCCTATCAGATATTACAAAAGGTGGGTTTAGTGGCTTATAAACTCAATTTGCCTCCCACTTCCAAGCTCCACCCAGTTTTTCATGTTTCCCTCCTCAAGAAGAAGTTGGGCCATGCCATTTCACCTTCTACTGTATTGCCTTCCATCTCAGATGTTGGGGTTCTTGATCCTGTCCCTTTGGCTATTTTGGATAGGCGACTAATCAAATACAAGGGCAGACCAGCTACTCAACTTTTGGTACAATAGGAAGGGTCTTTTCCTAAGGATGCAACGTGGGAGTACTATGCTCAGCTTAAAGCCAAGTTTCCAGATTTTTTGCCTTGAGGTCAAGGCTTGTCATAAGGGGCAGGGAATGATACAGTCCTATATAGTCCGTTTAGCAATTTAGTCCCTTTTATGTCCTTGCATTGTAATTTCCCAATGTATCTCTTGTTTAGAGTTGTATCTCATTTTTTCTATTGTATTTGTTAGTAGGAGGAGCGTGGTTAGTTAAGGAGGAGCATATGGAATGGGCGGGAATTTCTGTTATCCTGCAGTAGCATATAAGGAAAGGAGTGAGATGTGAGAAGGGGATTATTTTTTTGTAACTGTTTGGTTCTTTTACTTCTTTGCAATGGAAAATGATTGTGTGCGAGCGTGCCAGAGAGAGTTTCAATCTCCTCCCTCAGATTAACTTTGGAAAAACCAAATCTAATTAGGTGATTGTGTTTTATTGGTTCAATTACCTCAATTAAGGGGATTTTTCTTAATAAGTGAAGAAATGCAAACCAACAAACTTAGGAAATCAAAGAACAATAAAGAAACAAGATACTTCGATTTATGAATCAAAGATAAACTTACTTCGAAATCATCTCCAACTTCAAATACAGAGTAACAGAACTTAGAATGGGTGATTGTTACAAGAACAATCGAGATAAAAGTGATTGTTACAAGAACAATCGAGATATATCCTAACCTACTTCCTAATCTACTTCGAACTGGGTTCGAAATCCTAAACTACTTTGCCAATGAACAAACCAAGCATCAATTTTTTGATAGCTGTTTGTTGAAGATTTGTCCAGGGGTTTTTCACTCTTCAATTTCTTCTATTTATAGACGCTGCTTGTAGTTTGAACTTCCCGCTCAACGAATTTGAACTTTGGCTTACTTCGAACTCTAAATCCCACTCTTTGAGTTGGTAGTTATTCTTCCTCTACGTCTGAATTTGAATTCTTTCTTCCTCCAGAAGCTTTAAATCTGCACGTTTGTTTAAACAAACTCAAATGATAACATGTTAAGGAAATAACTGCCTTCTAGAAGTATTCCACGTGTTCTAATTGCCAATTGCCTTATTTCACAAGTTTACACGTGGAGTTTATGTGTTTAGCAGTTAATATTATGGCTTTGAAGCCAATCTTTATTTTAGCAATGGCTTGTAACTGCCAATAACTGCCTTTCCAATTTGAGAAATAATACGACGTCGTATTTACTCAATTTTATCCCTTGAATCATGTGTATCTTCATTGAGAAGTAATTGCCAACATTTGGCACTTTTTATTACATGTCAATTAGTTATTGGATTGATTAATTTTATATATAAACAGTAACTAAACAATTAGCATAGTTTGTTGTGAATTGGGACCAAACGCTCCCTGTAACTACTGCTCTATTTCTTGATTCTTGAATCTCAGGCTGTCATCATTACACCCCAAATTCCATTTTTTTCCATTCTTTCAGTAATTCCAGCATTACTAAATCAAGATTGTATCAATTGGACTCCAATAACAATCAAATACCAAAGACTTAGTTTAAGAACTCAGATAACAGAGAGAAAGATGGAGCGGGAGACCCGAGAAGGATAGAGCTTTTCCCTAATTTGGACTGGACGCCAGCTGTCGGTGTTAGATCAAGTTGCCGACGCTGGTGATATCGAAGACGTATTCGGTTGATGTTTTGAAGTGAGGGAGTCGTGTGAGGGAGGGAAAACGGAACTGGTGTGATACACATAAAGCGTGACTACGGTGCCCCTTTGCAATTTTGAGTACAAAAGCGTGTCTTCCAATCACGCTTTTTGAAACCATGCTTTGTTACCACACTCTCATGGTTAATTAGGGTTAACTTTAATTACGGCAACAAAGGTGTGTTTGCCAAACATGTTTCTTTGAAAGCGTTATTGCTAAGCACAATTTAATGCATTTTTGGGAATAAAGTTAAAAAACATGTTTTGTAAAAAAAACGTAAAACTTGTAATGAGCCACCATCGTCAAGCCAACATGCCCATTATCCTTTAATGCTTTGATATTGGATTTTTGTCGAAAAGGGTGGCCTTTTCCCACTCTAGAAACCTTTGCCTTTACAGCTTTATCCATATTAATGGGTTTGACATAGACTCCTACGCTCTGTGTAGCTCTATAACAGCTTCATCTGATATCAAAGCTGTTGAATTTGAAGAACAGTTGCATACCCATGTGTTCAAATCAGGCCGGTCATCTAGCATGTTTGTTGGGAGTGCGCTGATTGATTTTAATGGGAAGTTGTTGATCAGTGAAGCAGCTAAACTATTCGATGAAATGCCAGTTAGAAACTCTGTATGTGCAAATGCTCCTTTGCCAGGTTATTCTGAGGGTCAATTGTGGGTTGAGGGACTAGAACTTGTTCAAAATATGCCCCTGTTGAACTTAAATTATGATACTTTCACTTTATCGGCCGCTTTATGCATGTGTGCTGGACTACATGCTATTGAATTGGGTAGACAGCTGCATGCAGATGTGATTCATACGGTTCCTAATGTGGGAGGTGATGTCTTTTAGCAGAGTTCATTGATTGACATGTACGGTAAGTGTAGGCTAGTACAGAAAACTAAAAAAGTCTTTAATATGGCGGGGTTTGGACAGGAGGGCGAAAGGATGAGGGATATTGTTTTGTGGACTTCAATGCTTGGTGTATAAGGAAGAAATGGCCATTTTAAGGAAGTGATTCAGAGAGATGCTGATGCAAGGGATCAAACTAGATGGGGTGGCATTTATGATAGTCATTTTGGCTTGTGGTCACACAGGCAAGTGAATCTCGGGATCAAGTATTTTCATCTATGATTTGTGATTTTGGATTGGATCCAACCCAAGAGCACTATAGTAGCCTAATTGATTTGTTTTGTTGAGCTTGTGAGTTGGAAAAGGCATGGAAGGTGGTATATGAAATGCCATATCAAGTAAATGGTTGTTGCACGGTTTCCATGTGGGGAGCCTTGCTTAGAGCCTGCTATGAATGTGGGAATATCAATTTGGCTAAATTGGCTGCTAGTAGGGCCCTTGAATTGGATCCTCAAAATGTGGGGATTTACATTTTACTATCCAATATGTATGCAAGGTACGGCATGTGGAGTGAGATTGGGCAGTTGAGGGAGATGATGTAAGAAAGAGGGCTGGAGAAAGATGTTGGTTGTAGTTGGATAGAGGTTGCGAGTTAAATTGGTTCAAGGTTGACCGACTTTGCTTATGCTTGTTATGTCCTTGCCGGATTCTATGACTGAATCATGAAATCTGTCCTTGCCAATTAAAAAAAAAAGGTCACCAATTCTGTCCTCCTTCCAAATCACTAGTGCTCCACTGAGCTTGACTATGAGCCAACAAAACTTTGTAAGAATGAAGCAAGTGAAGCAAATGGAAGATTTCAAATGCTGGAACGATGTTTTGTTTAGAGACTTCGGAGTAGAGCCAATGACGTGCTCTATTGAAGACAGCATCACTCAAGTTTAGCTAGGACACGAATTGGTATGATGGACTCACATTTTCCTTGTTTCAGATCTGTTATACTTCCACTGTCTTATGGATTTGATATGCCTTTTTTCATCAAGAAATAAGACATCTATTCGTTGACATAATTTCTCACATTCTAAGATTGGTGATGAACTTTTGTGGAACCAAAAATCTTTTCTTCTGTGCCTCTCCGACATAAACTGCTAAGTACCCCTTTGGAATATGTGAAACTTTGGTGCTAGTGTGGCTTGCATGAAAAATAGATCAGCGAAGAAGGGCCTTAGCTTGAAGAATACCAAAAAATCGGATTCCCATGGTTTTTGTATGGGATAAGGAAAGAAAGTGGTGTTCCACTAACTTGTTTTTTGTTTTTTTAGTTTTTTAGACCTTTAGTTGTAGTTTAAACTTGTTCCACTAAAGTGTTTTTTTGGTTTTTTAGTTGTAGTTTATTGTAAAGGGTAGTTGGTTTTTTTGGGGAGTTTTTTCTTAGTGGAATAGAGTAGTTTTTGAGTCAAAACAAAACTAGTTTTTTGGGGGAGTTTTTTGTTAGTGGAATAGAATAGTTTTTGAGTTAAAACAAATCTAGTTTTTTGTTAGTGGAACATGGAATGAGATTTAGAAGAACAAAGAGGCTTAGGCAGAATAAAATGTAAAGACTTGTGTTGGTATTTTTTTAAGCTATATACTGACACATATATATAGAATGACAAATACGAGATAGAGACATAGAGGGAGAATGGAAATTTGTGTAGTCATACGAATGTGATAGGGAAAGGTAGTTGGGAGAGAAAATTCATAAGGAATCATCACATGGTTATGTCTTCCCAATTGAAATGAAGGGAGGGGACAATGGAGTTGGAATGTGTTCTGTTGGTAGTGTAGCACTGCTTACCCCACCTCTTTGCATTGTAGATTTGATTAGGAATAAAGTTCAGACAAACCATTGCAGACAGTGGTGATTAAATCTGAGAAGGGATTTACTGAAGAACATTGAGAAAGAGGCATCGTATGCATTTGCCTTCCTAGACAACTTACCAGGACTTGATTTTTGTTTCCATTTATTATGGCCAGCCATTTATTCAAGTGGAAAAACTAAAGAGACCCAAATAAGGGGATTGCAAGATTGACAGCAGGTGTCAACCTAGCATGTGAACTTGTTATGCTATAAACGCTGGGTAACTCCTTCATGATTATGGAGATAATGGCAGAATTGAATTTCAATTCAAATTCGGATTGATGGTTGCGGTTACAAGATCTGAAATTCATCGGCAGAAATTCATTTCGTTATTGAATGGGGAGGCTCCCCCATTAATCCCGAATTCATGTTTTCAGCTCCCTTTTCTAGCTATAAAAAGGGCAGCTCCATATTGGTTTTGATCACCAGAAATTCGAGCAACACATTTCAGTATAGAAATCGTTCTTGTGAGAGAGAGGTAGACGAGAGTTACAGTTCGCCAAGGCTTCCAGCGGTGGTGTTCCAGTGGTTGTGGTTTAGCCGTTGTATCTGGGACGAAGACGCCGATTCAATCTACAACACTCACGGTAGGCGGCTAATCTTTGTTAAGGAGAGTGTGGTTACACACGACTCGGCATTCGATCGACTGTTTGTATCTCTGTTTTACCATTTATGTATTTCCAGTTTCTGTAAATTTCGTTTTCATTTTATTGTAATCTGTTCATGTATATATATGTGAGAAGTAATTGTTTTTCAGAATTACGATTGCGGCTGTAATTTTTTCCAACAATTTCTCTTCTCAACCTGTACTATTTTAACATGAAATGCTTACCTATGATTATGGGAGAGGATAAAAGTGTCGTAGTCATCTAATCTCCATCTCAAGGACACAGGATACCCTGAAATATTTAAAATTGTCAGGATATTCTGTAGTTTCTCCAAGAAATTGGGTTTTCAAGGTGCCTTGGAGCATTTCATGCATACAAGAGGAGTTTCTTGCATAGTTGCAACCGGCCCTATAGATTGCGGGGCCGGCGAACCTACAAATTGGGGCTCTATTTATTTTGTGCAAAACAATAATAATATGATCTAGATTAGTAGTGATGTATAAATTATCTTATTTTAAGCAAATCATGTGTATAAACAGAGGAATGTCGATTTGGCTAAATTGTCTGCTAAAAGGGTCCTAGAATTGGATCCTCAAAATATGGGAATTTACCTTTTACTATTGAATGTGTATGCAAGGTACGACATGTGGAGTGAGATTGGGCTGTTGAGGAAGGTGATGAAAGAGAGAGGGCTGGAGAAAGATGTTGGTTGTAGTTGGATAGAGGTTGCAACTTAAATTGGTAACAGATAGACTGATTTTGTGTATGTGTGCATGTCCTCACCCAATTCTATTACCAAATACCAATTTCATCTTCATCCTAATCATTTGTGACTATGAGGCATAAAAAATTTCGCTTTGCAAGAATGAAGCAAGTGAAGGAATTGGAAGATCTCAAATACTGGAATGGTGTGTTCCCTTTCAGACTTGGAGTAGAGCCAATGAGCTGCTCTACTGAAGAGGGCATCACTCAAGTTCAACCGGTAAACGATTGGTATGGTGGACTTGCATTTTCTTTGTTTCAGGTCTGTTATACTCCAATGTCCCTTGGATTTCTCATTTCTTGTATATTAGCTCATCAGGAATACACCTACTTTTAGGAGTTCTATCGTTTCTTTGGGCCTTAAGACGCTCACATATTAATTTGTTCAAATAATACTTGACAAAGAACCTAAAAACTCAAAACTAATCCACAAACACTCATCACCAACCTTAGAATGTGAGTATTCGTCGAGTAGTACAATGTTTTTAGTCCTTCCTCAAGGATGATGGAAATTGCTGTTGATATAGAGATGTTTCACAATAAATAGAACAAGAAATTATTTTTATAATTTCTCATATAAATTGGCTAATCTCTTTTTCCCATCACCATCTCATACAGAAAAAAAGAAAAAGAAATTCCTGTACATGAATTGGATGTTCCTAATCTACAACAGCATCAATTGCCAGAACTTTGTCTGTCCTTCCACTCTCATAATCCATTCAAAACAGAAGTAAGATTGAGGAAGGTATCTTCCCTGCAGGGAATAGTGAGACCACCCATGGGATGACTAAACCCAAATTCTTCTTCAGCTTTGTGTAGCAACTCTTGAAATAGAGGTTGGTCCAAGTATGATATTGGAACCAAAAATCTTTTCTTCTGAAATTCTCCAACATAAACTGCTAAATAGCCTTTTGGAATATGTGCTACATTTTGGGCTGTTTGGCTTGCAGGAAAAATAGAACGTCGAAGAAGGGCCTTGGCCTTAAGAGTGCCAAGAAATCGGATTCCCATGATATTTTGCTGGGGAGAAAGAAAGAATTTTGATGGGATTTTGAAAAACAAAGGGCGTTTACAGAAGAAAATGTGAAGATCTGTGTTAGTACTTTATCTAGCCCTAGACTAACAGATATATATAGACAGGCAGATAGACATAGAGAGAGACAAAGGTTGTATGTGTGCAGCCATATGAATGTGAGAGGTAAAGGTTGGCAGGACAGAAAATTCACAAGGGATCATCACATGGTTGTGTCTTCCCATTTAAAATGAAGGGTGGGTACAATGGAGTTGGAATGTGCTCTGTTGGTAGTGTACTGCTTGCCCTCACCACTTAAGAAAATGTCACGATGAATTGAGTAGGAAAGCTTAGCGACAAAGTTGAGACATCCATTGTGGTGGATGAATAAATACACCAAATATTAACGAAAAACTAAAAAAATAAAAAATAAAAATAACTAACCAAATTGTAGATAGTCGTGAAGAACCCTGAGAGCATGGGCAAGAGACTCACCAAACTCAAAAAAGCAACTAGCTAAATATAAACAAGCTATTTTTTTACTAGTTATTTTACCTAGGACTGATGTGGACGCCCTGAGTATACCGAAGAACATTGATAAAGATGCGTCATATGCATTTGCCTCCCTAGTAAACTTACTTGACTGTGATTTTTGTTTTCATTTATTAAGGCCATCCATCAAAGAAGCCTATATCTATCTGGCATGTGAACTTGTTGGCCTTGTTTGGTTTGGGTTCTTAAGAACCGGTTTTCTAAATTATTATTCAATTATTACCCTTATTTTTAAATATTATCCTTATCTTTCTCTCTATCTCTCTCTAATTATTAATACCTATTTTTTAATTATTATCCCTATTTCTCCTTCTAATCATTACAAAAACCAAAACACAAAACCAAACCAAACACAAGCTTTATATGCTGTTAGTAGGCAATGTTCTTGAATAGGCCCCTTTGTAGACCAACCCTTCGTTTCTTCTTTGTTTGTTGTTTGATGGACATGTATATCATCAGGACAGCTTTCTTTCAATCCAATCCAGTGCTTTGAAACTAAGTTGTGGGGTACAGGAGTATACCACTGCTTGCTGATAGATCTACCAGGACAATACAATGATCAGGACAGATTTCGAACAATGGTGGCTCATCTTCTCAACATGTACTAAATTCAACATTGTATAATTATGTGACAATGTCGTTACGTACGGATCTCGGTTGCGGATACGTGTCAATGTGTTGAATTCATCTAATTTTGAATTCAACGATACGGGGACATATGCGAGAATATAGAAAATTCGTTATGTCTAATTTATAGTTTCTTGCTTAAAATGGTGTTTAGCAGTTGTCTTAAATATTTTAATACGTATTAGTAGGAGTTCTATGCATACCTCATGCGAAATTTGAGTTGAAGATATCCTTTCTGTGTTGTTGTCCAACTGAACATGTTTGACATGGATTCCATACCCTTATCTGGATGTTGAGTGTCTGACCTGGGTGCTTTATACATATTGAAATTCGTAGTAAAAGGAAATGTGAGGAGTTGGGTGTTGCAGTCACTTCTAGTCCAACCAATTTATCTCTAGTCCAACCAATTTATCTCTTTGAGTTTTAAGGGGGACCCTTTTGTAGGTTTTGTCGCAAAAATTGTAGGGAATGTGATGGTAGCCAAATGACTTACAGTTCGGCAAAACTATTAATGCAAATTCATGTGATGGTTGAGTAAGAAAGCAAAACCATGTGATTGTTCATGTGGTAATGTTTCTCAGTAGACCCCATTCTTAATTTCCCTTCACCACTCATTCTAGATTTCATACATTTTCCCACATATCATGCATATATAAGCATATCAGTGTGTCTAAAACCAACACAACAAATTCCTCAGTTTTATAGAGTTTCTACTTGTTCTGCCCACCCTTCACTTCTTTTTCTTGTTTGTTAACTGTAATATACCAACTGAAAACAATGGCTATTCGTATGCCTCGGATTATGCATGCCAAACAATTCCTTCGCTGGTCTTCATTGCAAGCAGTACACAAAGCAGCTTCATCATCATCAGATGTTCCTAAAGGTCATTTTGCAGTGTATGTTGGAGAGAGTGAAAAGAAGCGCTTTGTGATCCCGATATTGTACTTGAACAACCCTTCATTTCAAGACTTGCTAAGTCAATCAGAGGAAGAATTTGGGTTCCTTCACCCAATGGTTGGTCTTACCATTCCCTGCAAAGAAGAGATTTTCGTTGATCTCGCTTCTCGATTGGGTGGATCATGATTCTTTGATAGAGGACACTTGTTAGCACATTTTGACGAAACACAATTTTGTAAAGCTGTTATTACCATTGCTGTGTACGACATTACTTTCCTTTGTTAGCATAGAAAGATTAAGATAAGAGAACAGAGAAAAAATTCCACCAGAATTTTATAACTATTGAGACTAATGACAGTTTCTTACATTTAAAGGCAAAAGCTTCATGGCTGTGAATTTTATTTTCTATGGATTTTGCAGTTTTTGGTTGCCCATTTCTCAGCTGAATTGTTTATGCTATGCTTGGATCTGGGTTCGGAGAAGGTGCTGGTCACATCCCAAGCATATTCCAATCTCAATGGAGCATCATTGATAAGGACATAAATACTGATCCAGCTCTTTTCTTGCTAAAACCATCACCAACATGGTATTTCCAAATTAAAATGCACCATATGTTCAACAGTTCTCTATTTTGGTGTGAAAAAATTCAAAAAATTATGTACGGAAGTACTTCATTTTTTTATTTGAAAATTACACGTCTTTTTGTTGGGGACTATCAAAGTGAGACGGAGGGAAGTGTAGAAGAAGTCAGTTTTTCACAAGTGAAGGATTTGACACTTTGCGGGCTTTAGATACACTGATATGCTTGTGCATAGCTCAAGATATGATGGAAATTGCATGAAATCAAGAATGGATGGTGTAAGGGAGATTAGCCAAGGCGTTTAATGAGAGACATTACATGGTTTTACCTTAAACCATCACATGAATTGGTAGCAGTAGATAGGCCAAATTGTATTTGTATGTCAGTTGGAAAACATCTAGCCCTACCACTTTGGGCTACATTAGCCTACGAACGACCCCAAATGTAATTTGAGGGACAAACTTACTCATAACACAGGTGTCAGCTTACGCGTTGACTAATCTAGGGGACCAAACCCACCGTTCGCATGCAGGGCCTAAGAAACACAAGTGAAATCCTACGGTATAGGAATGAGGCTTGTATGGCCATGTTAACTATTAGGTAGCCAGTTGGACAGGAGAAAGCTAATATCGTCTAAGTCATCCCAACTGTGAAAATGTAAAATGAACATTTAGCACGGAAATTGATCTTTTGTAAAAAGAT
This sequence comes from Vaccinium macrocarpon, assembly GCA_022606695.1. Lineage (NCBI taxonomy): Eukaryota > Viridiplantae > Streptophyta > Magnoliopsida > Ericales > Ericaceae > Vaccinium > Vaccinium macrocarpon. Next base: position 30,654,319 of record CM040172.1, read on the forward strand.
AAATCTGCAGTGCACTAGAAAAACTAGTTCTTTGCCCCTTGATATATCTCCCCTGGAACCCAGATATTGCGTCTCATCCAGCAGGCTTACTCGTCGTACTTCCCAGAGCTTAAGAAGTCAAACATAGCTGAATAGTTGAGACTAATAGAAGTTGTAATCTGACCGAGTTCCCCCATCTTTTTAAAAACCAATTTGTGTTTAGAACTACACTTAAGTTTTTTCATGGCATTGACATCGCCCCTGAAGTCTACTTTGTAGAACGGTGATAGGGAGTGACGTTGTGTTGTATAGGAAGTGTGACTTGCAACGTGGAGATTATAATGTCATGCTATATTACCTTTTGTAATAAGCATCGGAGTGTGGCAGATGGCACATGGGATTACTGAACTGTAGTGAAAATGAAATTAGTGAATGTGATTGGAGAAATTTTTCAATGCCGAGTGGGTACTGCCTACGTGGTACCCGCTTGGCAATCTAAGCCTTCCAAAATGCGATCCAACGGTCCAAAAGAGGAGAGAGAAAAAGAGGAGAGAGAGTGGTCGGGTGAGAGGAGAGAGAGGGGATCAATCTCGGCCGTCCAAAATACTTTTGGATGGCAGAGATCGTGCTCGGCTTGGCCACGTGGTACCCATTTGGTACCCCAAAAATTTTCATGTGATTGGCACTGCTTGCAAATGGTGGACCATTTAAGTTGCAATAATTACAAGTAGTACTAGATAATGAACGTGGACTTGTATCTTCGTAAAATTAATGCAATTTGTACATGTCACCAAAACAGCATACTCAGTGCACGAAACTTCCGTTTATGCATAATCCAGGGAAGGGCTGATATACGTAGTCTTACCCCTATAAGCTGTTTCTGATAATCGAATTTGTGACCTACAGGCTGCAATGGGGCAACTTTACCGTTGCGTTAGGTCCATCCTTCGCATGTCACCAAACATCTATATGAATCGCACATTCATGTATTATATGTAACAAGGTTATAAGTGGACATCTTTTAGAAATTATATACTACAAAATACCGTAAATATTTAGCAATAAGGTCCATCATAACACAACAAATTACAAAATAACTTGAGTAAAAAGTACCAATAATCTTGCTACTATTTTTTGATAGGCAAAAATTTATTAATCTTTCAAAGAAAATCACAAAGATTAAACGGGCCTGAGACTAAGAACACCAAGGACCCAAAAGGGAAAAAAAACCAAGACACTACATGGATGATAAGATCCCAGCCAAAGCGTTAAAAAAAAAAAAAAAAAAGAAATCTCTAGACAACCAATTCTCTTGATCCAGTAACAAAACCAGCAACATCGAACAACCCTTGGGATCGGAAAAGAGAACGTACGTAGCTTGAAGTAACAAACAAAGCAGAGACAACCCAAAACGGAAGCCAACAAAACAACACACCAAGCAAAATACCACCCGACAGAGAAAAAACCCAACCAAAGAAGCTAAACCCAAAAAACCGAAACATCCAGACAACTAACTATCAACAATGGGATTAGCATCAGATAGCTCCCACAAACAATGAAAACTTAATCAGAATTCCACAGAAATGGAGGTGCCTTCCTATACTTAATCTTGCTACTATTCTTCCAAATCCTCACTGAGATTTCTAGAATGAGACCAGTATTCCTTAACAAGTTGCCCAAACAGTGAGCCCTTTTTAGTCATAAGCTTCATCGGCTCATCGTACTCCACTACTTGTCCTGTAAATGCAAACAAAGAATGAGAAAAAGAGAACAAAATCTTCAATTGAGTTCGTCCTTTTTGAGTAACAAAAAATCATTCATGGGATCAGAATATTAAAACTAACTCACCATCTCTCAAGGAAAGCACCCTTGTGCAGTCCATAACAGTTGGTATTCTATGAGCCACTGTGATCACAGTACAATCTGCAAATTCTGTTCTGATTGTTTTCTGGATTACAGAATCTGTTGCATTGTCGATTGAGGCAGTGGCTTCGTCAAGTACTAGTATCTTCCTTCTCTTTAGTAATGCTCGTCCCAAACAGAATAACTGCCTCTGTCCCATGCTCCAATTTGACCCATCTTGCAGAACTGCATTGTACCAAGTTGTCAGCACAAACTTTTTAGTCCGGAGATTGTCTGTGTCAATATTCTCTATAACTGCTACTTACCCAAGGAGGACAAGCCATCTTCTTTCTCTTGAACCGCCTCCCGAAGCTGACATTTTTCAAGAACCTTCCTCGCATCGTTGGAAATGGTATCAATTAGCCAAAGCAAATTAGAAAGTTTGATGCATTATAGTAAACTGCTTACTATTTCGAAAAGGTCCTTTCTATGATGCAATGAATGGTCCTTTCTATGATGCAATGAATGGAATTGAAAGGCAGCACAAGACAGTTACTGGTTTTTTCTTTGGAAGTTTCCTGACGAAGAAAAAGAAGCCATTTTGTTCAAGTAAACCCTTCTACAGAGCTAATGTTCCCGGAAGCCACATTTATATATCGAGGGGGACTAGAATCCCTTTACTGGAAAACCAGATGGTATGTAATATTTACGCGCGATTCATTTGTCTACCAATACAAGAGCATGTAAGCCACTGGAATTATAGTTTGCATGGCTTAGTATAACAGTAGAAAATTTGTATCTTATTATATAAATAGTTCTGCTATCCCGCAGAAACCTTACCTCCCATATTTCCTGATCGGTATGCTCCGTTAACGGGTCAAGATTATATCTAACAGACCCACTAAAGAGAGTAGGATCTTGTGGAATGACCCCAAAGTGTGATCTCAGGTCATGAAGCCCAATTGTACTTATATCAAGATCATCTATAATGATCCTTCCATCTGTAGGTTCGACCAAGCGGAACAAGGCACTGATAAGAGTTGTTTTCCCACTTCCAGTCCTGCCAACAATTCCGATTTTGTCACCTCCTTCAAATATGCAACTTATCCCTCGAAGTACCAAAGGAGAATTTGGTCGATATCTAACCTGCTTGATACCATTTTGTTCTTTAGCACACTACTGTAAAAAAGTTTCAGCTTTGCAAAAAAATTACTGCAATGGCATTTTTACCTTCAAATCACGGATCTCAACTTTACCAACTACCGGCCAGTTCGGGGCAGGGCGATTGCCTTCTATTATTTCGGGGGCTTCACTAGGTATATGCATGTATTGTTCTAGCCTTTCTATGGCAATAATTGAATTTGACCTCGTGCCCTCGCTTTGGACCGACAAAACGACGTATATGTTTAGTGAAAGACCATATGATAGAGCCATTCCAATAAACCCTGCCATCAGAATGTCAACAACCAATTTGTTCATCAGACAACAAAATCATTGATCAGTGTAGTCCTACAACATTGTAAGATATGACTTAGGTGAATTTAAAGCACTCTTGTTGTAGTATCATGTAGAAAAATCTGTAAAGAGTATAATGATCTCTGACCTGATTTAGAAGCATCATTTTGAAGCAAAGATATGCCAAGCGCTGAGCATGACAGAACAACTGCGCACAGGATTTCTAGGCGTTGGATCAACCACTCGTTTGCTGAAAAATTGTGGAAGAATGCACTCGCGTTTGCATCAATAAATTGCGAACTCTCTGTAAAGAACCGGTCTTCCTCGCCAAAAGCCCTGATGGTCACTGCTCCAGCAACGGCTTCAGCAAGACGGCTAGAAACTGAAGACTTGGTTGTGCCCTCTATTCGCATCAGCTCTTTAGAAGAAGCAAAGTAGAATCTCTATTTGTGAAGATGAAACATATCATCAACCGGTTTGTTGTTTTAGAATGTGAGAAAAAACATAGAAGCACTTGCTTTGTTGTATTACCTGTAAGATGATGGTTATATAAACCATAGGCAAGATCACAAACAAGATTGGCCATGTAAGGAAAGCCAATACTCCAAAGCTAAAATATGTGTTCATGGTGGTCCCTGTACTTATGGCGAATATGAAAGCCAATTCAAGGTCCACAATCCTCATATCAGAAGTAACCTATGCAGGAAAAAAAAAAAAAAATGGTCCACAATCCTCATATCAGAAATAACCTTTGCACAAAAAAAAAAAAAAAAAAAAAAAAGTTTCATCAATTCCTTCAAGCATTATTTGCATTAAAGTTGTATATCGTAAATATTCTTACCCGACTTAGTATCCTTCCCAGTGGCGTGGAGTCATAGAATGAGATTGGTGCTCGGAAGAGAGAGGTCATTAACTGGGAAAAAATAGATTCTGAAGTCTTAGTACCTAAAGCAACTATAGAGTAGGATCTTAGGAGCAAGACTATTGGCATGCTACACCCTATCAATGTGTATACTAATACCAGCTCCAATGTGCTTACGCTGGAGTCCTGCAAATCTAAGGCAAACCACAGATTCTGCGCAAACTGCCCAATTATAAAGCCAAAGTGAAAGATAATCAAAAGGGAGAGGTACAAGAACCCCTTGCTGTGATTTAGATACTGCATGTAAGGCTTGAGACCCGTATCTCCTGTTTCTCTTTCTTCTTCCTTGATTAACTGATCTCCCAATGATTCTCTTTGATGTTGTTCAGTATTAATTTTCTGGATCGCTTCTTTTGGTGTTTTAGGTTTTTGAAAACCATAGTCAGATTGCAACTCAGAACCGGACGTGACTTTATGAGCATTGACAAGGGTCTGAAATTGCTGACTAGAAGCTAGCAACTGATCATAGGTAGCTACTTCCACCATCTTCCCTTCAGACAGTAACTGTTGACAAAACCAAATGCCAGAACGAACTGTTTATGCAGTATTAGCTGAAAGATATCTGAACCCACATGTACATCAATGTTAGCAAAAGAAAAATGCAGAAAATGTAAACTATTGAAATCCTAACCAAGATAGAATCGAATGCTGGAAGGAAATCAACTTGGTGGGTGACGAGTAAGACCGTTTTTCTTGCCAGAGCTCCCATGACATATTCCTGGCCATAGTTAATGTTAGTTTCCTCTCTGAAAAAGTATGAAAGTATAAGTAAAATTATCACATTTCAAAGAATTGTTATCACATTGAATAAACTTGTTGCAGTATGAGCATCAACAGCACTGAATGGATCATCCAAGAGATATATATCTGCATCTTGATATAAAGCACGTGCAAGTTGAATCCGCTGCTTCTGCCCACCACTGAGATTAACACCCCGTTCCCCAATTATAGTGTGATCGCCAAACGGAAGCATCTCTAGATCCTTTTTCAGGGAACACTTCTCCAGCACTTCTTGGTACCTATGTTGATCCACGGCAGACCCAAAGAGGATACTCTCTTGTATAGTCCCAGTTTGGATCCATGCTGTCTGAGAAACGTAGGAAATTTTTCCGTTTACTTGTACCTGGAAAATGAAGCAGAAAGCATACAGGTTGATAAAGTATCTGAATGGAATTTAGAGGTTTCATCGTTGTAACCAAATTAACGAGAAGTTAAAACTGCTCGGAAATTTTCTTGAAATAGGTTAAATATGCTGGCAAGCTACAGATATGCAGAGATAAGAGATCAAGAAATCTTCTATTCCTATCTCAATGATTCATAATTTTCTAAAAGTTAATAGTTTAAAAGTTGAGTCTCCCACTTACATGCTGAATGCAATTTTTCTAAATTTCAATGTGGGACCAAGCTTTCTTTGCAAAACAAATGACATCCTTAATTGATCATTGTAGCCTATCCAATATGTGTGCACACATATACAACAGCTAATTCATACTTTACTGAATTCCCGGGTTCAAAAGGACATAATTTAATTGAAGACTCACCGTGCCATTGATGTCTGGAACCTCCCCAAGAATTGTGGATATAAGAGTCGATTTACCGGAGCCAACCTCTCCACATATAGCTATCTTCTCACCTTGTTGAACCACCAAATTTATATCAGTTAGAGTTGCCTTTAAAGAACTAGAATCCCATGAAATTCTGCTGGTATTGATCAATATAGACTGGTTGAGTCCCTTTGCATCAAAATTTTTCTTGCTATATCTATTCTCCAACTCAGGCGCATCAAGAAACTTCACTACTCGAGAGAAGGAAACCTTTGCTTCAATAAATGCCACCGCAACATCAGGGATCAACCTTATGGGCTCTTGAAGAATGCGGAAAGTTGCAAGAAATGTGAATACATTACTGATAGTGAGAGGAATCCCAAGTAAGTAGCAAGCCCAAAAGGTAGCAGTTGACACAATAACCGGGGATAGCCAAAATAGAACCAGATTGTACCCTCTTTGTAACAAAACTGCCAATATATAGTTTGATTCTTCTCTCCTTACCTCTTCTACCACATTCTTTAAATGAGTCTCCCAAGCATACAATTTTAACACTTTCATGTTTGTCAGTGCCTCCGCGATAGCCTTGAGCCTCCTGTCTTGTGCCACCATAAGCTTTGTCAAATGCTTATGCTGTATTTTGGCTGCTGGATAATTTCCAAACACAGTCAATACCATCACTACCACCGCTACAATAGCTGCAGTCCCCATAGCATAGTATATGATTAAAAATGCAAGGCATATCTGAAGTCCTGTTGTCCATATCTGATGAAACCAATATGGGAATTCTCCAATTCTGTAAGCATCCACCGTGACATAATTTGTTATCTGACCAGGAGAATGAGTTGTCTTTGCCGCATTTGAGAGTTTCAGTTGCTTCTGATAAATTGCTGCAATTAGGAATGACCTTATTTGGAGCCCAATTAGTCTAGTTCTAAAGTTCAATTGCCTCTCTGACAGTGACTCGAAGAATTTCCCAAGAAGGAGGCCTGCAGTTAGTGCATATCCCTCGTATTTAAACGATTCTTCTCCTTCTGCAACCAAAATGAAAGCTTTCAGAAACAATGGGCCAGTAGCCAGTGTGAGTACCTTGATCAACGCAAAAAACCCAGAAATTAAAGTAGCTTTCCACTGCCAGAGAAATATTGTTTTCAAAACTGAAGGATTTGGTGTTCCTTTTTCTCTCTGTTTGCTTTGCTTCTCCATAAATTCCAAGTAACATGTCTCAGCTCGATCCTCGTGCCTCAACTTTGGAATTTCTTTGTTCTCAAGAACTTTCTCCCTACCCTTTTTAAGTAATGGGTTCAACCACCAAAACGATAGTTTGCTTAGACATCCAGCCTTGGCGAAAGGAGTAATGTTTTCATCCCCACTATCAGCTGATTCACCCTGTAGAGGTTCAAAGAATGCATCAATATTGGTTTCTAGATACTTTCGTTCCCCAAATGCAGAGAAGAGCAATAGAATTGCTGCAGGAAAAGATAACACATCTAGCACACACTTTACTGAGACCACTCTGTCCACAATAGATACCCAAAGTGATGGAATGCAGAGAAATCCTGAAAACAAGAAGGCAAGCACAGAACAAAGCCTTATGGTCATGATATGTCGAGACCGCCGGAGGCTCACAGTTATACCCAGAAATGACCATGTGAACCCCTGGAATAACACCGTTAGCCAACAGTGCAGAGGTATTACGTTATCAACTGATATCAATTTCTCGACAACTATCCAAATACCTAATCCAAAATAAACGAACCCGAAGCCAACATTGAGAATGGCTGAAGAAATTCGCAATGTGAAGTAGCGTTGAGTGTCTGGTAAGTCTAGGATGTTGCTTGAGGATGGTTTATAGATGAACGTAAATGAGCAGATCAATATGACAAGAATATCAACAGAAATGACCAAAACATTGTTGATGCAGGAATATGGATTGATGATGGGCGAAAGGCTAGATTTGTAGTTGCTTCCAAGTTCATATGAGCACACTGAATTCCCACAGAAAATGGTCCATGGACTCTCTTCCATTCTACGTTCCAAAGCCTCCAAAATTCTGCAGCTCAGAAACAACGCATTAGTAGAAGATGAACAAACTCGTGATTAATGATAAGATTAAGCCGTCACCAGATTGATTTAAATATTATGCGCAGTCCTGAAGTTCAATCAGTTATTGGCAATATTATGGTCAAGTTAATCAGTAATGATGATAGCAGTGAATGAAATCTGAAACTGAAGGTACTACACGATAAACATGTTAATCAGTACAACGTTCAAGCAATGGAACTGATAATAAGTAGTAGCTAGCTGATTTGTAAAGGGGTTTAACTCAAAAGCTTTCTAAAAGAAAGGTGGTTAGGTAATGGGATTGCTTACGTATCGGCCTATATATGGCTTTATCACTGATACCGTTATGTTTTTCCAATACTGCAATTTAAAAAATTGCTCCCAAATCACAACCCATCTCAACTTCAATGGAAAGTGCAGAGATCAAGTCAAAACAAAACACACACACACACACTAGCACAGTGGTCTTGACCAGCAGATCCTCCACTTCCAGTATAGAAAAAGCAAAAAAAAAAAAAAATGTTGCACGGTTTTCTTGTTCATACTTCCGCACCCAAAATTTTTCTGGAAAGTAACTGAAAAATTTTTTCAACAAAACAAGAAAGAGTGTATGATTACAAACCCCAATATGCTTTTAGTGCGAAGTCGTAGAGATCATGCTCCTGGAATCAGTGAACATAGACTTTGAATGTCAATATGACGATGGCATCTCTTCATTGGGAATCCCTCCAGTAACTGTCACGGACACTTGAACAATTTTCTCACAATGCAAAAGTATGTTACCGTGCGCTATGGAATTCTCATTGAGTCATTGAGTTTAGTTGGTTTTTGAGTCTGTTCTTGCTAGCTAGCTAGGTGGTTGTAAGGTTGTTTGTTTTTATTTTGTCTTGGTTGCCCAAGTGGATTTGTTGTATTGTTTTGAGTGTTCTAGGGCTATAAAACTTTACCTTACTAGAAAACAAAAATGTCTTACCGAAAAGATATGTTTGTGTTGTTTTTTTTTTTTTTTTTTTATCGCAAAATGAAATATTATAAATGAAACTCGATAAGGGTAAATTGAGAAGAGGGAGAGGACATTCAACCGAGATTAAATGAAAGAAACAACCAAAACAAAGAATCACAAAAAGCAACCAAAACGAACACCCGACGCCAGCCTCCAAAACCAAAAACAAACCCCCAAAAAGCCACACGACGCCAACTGAAGCCTCCAAAACCAAAAGAACCCCAAAAAGCCACACGACACTAGCCCAAAACAAACCACTTCCAAACGGCTTATGTTTGTGTTGTTAGATAGCTTGATATCCATCATTGGGCTCATTCCCTAATGGCTTAAACTTTTGAGAGAGTAGGTAAATTAATACTCGTATAGTATTAAAGCTCTGGTTGCGAGAGGTTTGGATTCAAGTCTCTCTATTTGCATTGATTCTCCGTTTGCACTCTGATTCTCCCATTTGTATTCTGTTACATTATACCTTTGAAAATTTGCATTTTCACGTGCAAGACGGAGTTTTATGTAATTACCCCCAAAAAAAAAAAAAAAAAAAAAAAAAAAAAAAAGAAGTTGTAGGTTAGAGAGAGTGTGAGATAACTTAACATACATTGTCGGTCTTATTTTCTAACAGCTTAATCTTTTAGGCGAGTAGATAACTCATCATGTGGATCCTACTCACCTACAATGAACACCATTCGACTCGAACTTTTTTGGAGAGGATCCACTCCCTCTCTGCAAGATACACCACAGAAAGAAACAGACACTTTTGACTGATTAATTTACAGTAATGTCTAAATAACACACTTGTGGACAACAATACTCGGGTCAAAACATTTAGAGATCGAAAAGCATATGTTGACTTTTGGCTCTTCATAAACAAATCGTTGCATTTGTCACCAAGTTTTTTTCTGGTGATCAGCCTCTTTAGTCTCTTTATCAATAGTCTATATCCACCGAAACAATTATTCAGTGGCCTTGGCACTATCACGTGGTACTTCAACACCCTTCTCTACCACAAACTTTATATGGAGTAAAAACACACAATCCTTGGTCCCACTTGAATTTGTGGAGGAGTAGGGTGTTGGTGTTACATGGTGTCTTGGTTAGAACTCAACCCCAAAGCTAGCTCATGAAATGAGGATGTCCTAGTGCTTATATACTTCATATTACTTCGGTACACAGGCGATGTGAGACTTCGCTCATTCGGCGACACTTGCCATGTGTAGGCGAGAGACACTTGCAATACCAGCTCTAGTACCTAGCTTTGATACCATGTTATATAGTCCTGATTAGAACTCGACCCCAAGAACTAGTTCATGAAGTAAGGGTGTCTTTATGCTTATACATTTCAAATTACTTTGGTACCCAGGTAATGTGCAACTCCGATTCACACCCTCCCTCGCATGCAGTGTGCTCACTCAGTGGCACCTGCTACTTGCAAACCAGAGACACCCTACTAATCTATAGTAACCTGCTCTAATACCATGTCACAGGATCCTGGATAAAACTCAACTCCAAAGCTAGCTTATGAAGTGAGTATGCCCTCACATTTATATACTTCATATTACTTTGGGACGCAAACAATAGAAGACTTCACTTTACAGTTGGAGCATCACATGGCGGTGTCGAGGACCACCCATGAATCTTTCTCACGAGTGGATCCCACTAAAAACATGTGAATTCCATGTCAATGTGAGAGAGCTCTCGACCATTGCTGCTCTATTTAGTATTCCTCTGTATCAATAATGCAAAAAGAGGCAACCTACTTGTCTAGTAAATGGGTCCAGGGGGTCCCAACTTTGCATGCTAGCCAATAATGTGATATGACTCTATTTGTTTCCTTGTTCTTAGTTTGTATTTACCTTTTGTGGTCATTGTTGTATGGGTTTTTTTAAGGCATTGTATCTAATTTTACGAATACAAGTTGCGTTTGTATCTGTTTAAAGGCATCGCTTGTTTTTAGTCCCCAAGCGATGGGTATTGGCAAGAGAAGTCCGGAGACAAACCTAAATTAGGAGAACATATGCACAAAGTAACTGTTCCTAAAAAATTTTAACCCTAAAATAGAAGTAGCTCTGTACCTCAAAGAATCTAGAATGATGTATAACAAGTGGAGGCTTAATCTATAATCAATTGAACCGGTTAAAGTCTCGGGGCCCAAACAACTTTTAATTGACATTTGCCTAAATTGGGAGTAGCTTATTATCGACAATCCCGGAATCGGCCTAAAATTGGTGGGCTGAAGTACAATTGTAGTGCGGTCTAGACTCACCATGCGCAAAGTTGTTAGTTGGGAATCAACCAAAACGGAATTATACGCTAAGATTAATTAAAATTACTCCCTCTGTCCCAATTTGTTGCGCCTGTTTCCTTTTTGGAACTTCTCAAAAAGTTGTCTATATTTCATAATCTATAATATTTTTTATGATTTCGAAATCTTTGTTTTAAAAAATTAATTAAGATCTATCAAACAAGATCCATATTGACTATACAAAATATTATAGATTGAAAGATATAGACGATTTTTTGAGATGTCCAAAAAAGGAAATAGACACAACAAATTGGGACGGAGGGAGTATAAACATTACCTAAAACGGCAAAAACTTCCAATTGGGAAAGTTTTATTTATCTTTTTAATTTTCAATTTTAGTAGTTTATCTAACTTCTGGGTTACTTTTTTTAGCAATGTTTGCTAGGGTTTCTCTATAAGAGTGGTTGTAATCTCTATTACTATTCAATTAGCAACCCTAAGTTTTACCTCTCTTCTTGTGGTTTCAAGAAATACTCATGGATCTGAGTGTCCATCTCGTTTGGATTAGTGCACTAACTAATCTCTTGTAAATTCCATTGCATCAGAGGAGCTCAAGGGCATTATGACATTCTGAAACCATGACTAGGTCTTAAAACAAGTAGCCATCGTATAAGGCATGGTTAGAGACTTAAGTTCGTATTCAACTCTTTAAAAATCTAAATCAAATATTAATCTAAGAAAATCAAATTGGAATAATTTTGAAATTTGATGAACTTGTCGACTAATTATTTTGAGAACAATTAAAGCTACTCGAGATCAACTGGATTAATGTTGGTTTTAAATCAGCGATCTCAATAAACAAATGAATCATCTTGATCATATTTTCGTACCTAGTTAAGCTTTCAAACAACAATCTATTACTCGGTTCATTTGACCCGTTTATCAGTCCAAACCATAGCAACAGTTTGACTCATTTATCGGTCCCAACCATAGCAACAATAGCTCTGTTAAAATAGTTTTCTGGCAACATGTTCAGTTGGACATGTTCTCTCATTGTCTATTCCCTCCATTATTTTCAGAAAATTTGATGAAATCGGGGGCGCTAGAGGCTGTAGACCCACATCACAGCCGTCTTATCTCGACAATCAATAGTTCAGATATATTTATTAACGCTGTCGCTTAGTGGTAAGAGTTAACTCTGACCTCTAGGTAAATGGAACACGTGTTCAGAATAAGAAATAAACCACCACCCCACATTGCTTCATTCCAACTTGCCACAGCAATTAAAGTGTGGGAAGTTGTTGAGCCTTTATTTTCTGAATACTGTAACAATAATGCACTGAACCGACAAAATCAAGGAATTCTATACCCTTCTACCTTCTTTTTTTTTTCTCTGGGATATGGCAATGAGGGGTGTCCAGCTAACTTACGTGTTGTACGTAAGCTAGTTGGATAGGGGTGGACCTAGGGGCTCTGTAGTGAGGGGGTTTATAACAAGTGTGTATTGAGTTCCTTTGATCGTCCGTTGGCGACCAACTGTCTAGATTATCTTACATTTTAAAGGGTCATTTTATATTTAATTTAACTCTAATTTATCTAGACTGTTGGTTGCCGATCGAAAGGCTAAGGGAGCTCATTGCGCATATATAATGAGTTCCCTCACTACATGCCCCGGATCCAATTTTATGGCACTAGAGTCAAGATTTATGTAGTAATTTGTTTGACGAGCTTTGATGGAATGATAATTAATGTGTTTTACTTGTATTTTCAAATACGTGTAATACAAATTTCTTTGATGATTTTACTTTTCCAAATTTTTTATTTGTGAACTATATTAAAGGTCAGACACGGGTACATGTTGTCCACCTGTCCCCAAAGGGACACCATGCATGTTGTTCGATCTGGGTCGTCCGTGCTCGGTGATGAACGACTTGGATTACATCTTGTCCAAACACATCCGAACCGTCCATTACCAAACAAATCCGAGTCGTCCATTGCTGAGCACAGACGACCCGGATTGGAACAACATGGACAATACCATCCCCCAATTCGTTACAGGTCTAATCTGAAAAAAGGTTCCTTTCCGCTCTCAAAAAGTCATAGCCAATCCTATCTGAACTTACATATAATACTTCATTAATCGCATTATGTTTGCTTCCTACGGGAGATCGTGCCATTTTGAACCCTAATAAAAATACTCATCGAAATAATTTCTTGATTTTTTTTTCTTCGTTCAAAATATCTCAATGAGTACTCTTGAACGGTGTCAATCACTGTGTTCACTTCACATTAATTTCTAAAAAGAATTCCAAAAAGATTCTTTTCCCAACTCTTATCTTTTTAATCATTAATCACATTTCTCTCTCTACTTATATACCTCTTTCTAATCATTATTTTCATTTATTTCTCTATCTCTCTTCAATTATTACACCTCTCTCTAATTATTACTTTTTTCAAAAACTCATCCAAACACTATCTCAAAAAAAAAAAATTCAAAATACTATTCTCAAAATTCTAATCAATAATTTTGGAAAAATATTCTCGGAGACACCTTACATTTATTAAGGTTTGAATGACACGGCCGTGTTAACAAGCAAACAAAATAGTGGAGGGAGCGCAAATTTCACTTTTTCAATTTTACCCCTGACTTATTCTGGTTTTAGAGCTTCCAAATTGGAGGCAATCAATTACCAGATTTTACCTGATATTAATAATGGTGGTTGCTTTCTTTTTTCTTTTTTTTTTTTTTTTTTTTAGTCAATTATGGTGGTACTGTTGCTAGCTTTCCCGGAGGGGAGGGGGGACCTTTGTACTTCTTTTGTCATCATGCTCATCAATGGTGAGTTCGTACCTGAAACACAATGAGAGGAGAGACTCCAAATTGCAATCATGCACAAGTGCCTTTGGGGAGAGAGAAAACTCTGGGTCAGAGTAATTGTTTAGGGCAAGGATTGTAATAGTACAGAGATATACTTCTTTTCTTTTTTTTTTTTTTGTGTAAAGGAATAGATATATACATTTGCACAAAGAATACAATCTCTTGGATCGAATTTACCAAAATATCCAAAATGTATAGCTATCCAGGGGTAATTCCCCACTTAGTGAGATCAGAGCATCTCTAATGGCATGCTATGTGTATTTCTATATTTATATTATAGTATGAAGCTCTAAAATTCTCTTTTCCAAATTGTGTTATATTTACCTATAACTATATATATGTTATACCATATATCGTAGAAAAGATATAGCATAGGTTATAATTTGGCATGTCACATTGTCGCTATCTCTCTCATCGTTGGACCCACTTATAGCAATTCAAATTGATTTTTTCTTTTTGAAAATAAAAGAAATAGCATTTGCAGTTTTGCACCATCGGATCAATGTTGTTATATTGGCAATTTAACACTATTCATTGCTATATTACAACAATAGTTGTCCAATAGCAACTCCACTGTTTAGAGACACTCTCAGTTGACCCTACTTGTCATAACATATGTTTGCCTTTGCCTCCGAGCTTACGAAGAAAGATACATTTGTAAAAAAGAAAAAGATAATTTTAGAATTATTTATTTCTCCACATTATAAATCAAGCTCTTACATCACTTAAGGATAGTTTGATCAATTTGAAATTTATGAAGCAATCTCTCGGTTTTGTTTTTAACACAAAGTTGCTCTTCACTAATATTTTTGGAACACTACCAACATGATAATATTTATGGGGATGAGTTACTGCAAGAACTAAGACATTTGAAAACAATATTACCAAGAGAAATAACAAAATCAATTGGACATCTTTGATTTCTTGAGGTCTTATTGTGAAGATGGTGATTTCCAAATAGTACGGGTTGATTATTGAATTTTGTTGGCGGAGAAGAGTTTTTTATGTTGAGGTCAGACTACGTACCATGTCACGGTAAAGATTAAGTGCATGAATTGGTTATGATCTCAATTGAAGATTACTTGGATAAGTTAAAGCACGATGAATTAATGACATAATTTGATTCAAAAAATGCACCGAGAATTTTTTTTCTTTGAATCAAATTGTGCTAATCATAAAACACTATAATCGGGTTTACGTTTTGATTGTGATATTTCGATATAATTCAAGCTAAAAAAGCACAATGGAATCTTAATTTTTTTTAAAGACTTGTATGTCTTTTTATTTTGTAGGAATAATAGTATGTGGGTAAACATAAGGGCTGACACTACTAACGCCAAGATCTCGACTTGGGCCTCCTCCCCGAAAGCCCCTGGCCAAAGCCACCGACCATTTACGCCGTAATCCGTAGAATTCATGCTAAATTACTTTATTTTGACCCGACCCAAAGAATTATATCATGGATAATGTGTGAGGAGCACACTCACGGGCCTAGGGTCCGGTAAGGCAACCCTATATGGCCCATTTGGACCATGCATCTCTACAATCGACAACCCAGATTTAAATAAAACTCTTGTAGGAAAGAATTACCTCTTACATGGAAGAGTTTTATTTGAATTTGAATTGTTTCAAAAACAGTCCAAATGTGCCATATAGAGAGCCACCCTATAGGACAACGCACTACAGGGTCCCGTTTCCCACACTTACCAACCACTTGGAGACCATTCTCTTTATGATAGCCAATCTTGGCCCACAATCCTTTCCCACACTCACCAACCATCCCGGAAACTCTTTTGAGTTCTCTTTATGAAAGCCCATCTTGGCCCACAATCCTTTCCAACACTCACCAACCATCCCGGAAACTCTTTTGAGTTCTCTTTATGAAAGCCCATCTTGGCCCACAATCCTTTCCAACATTCACCAGTCACCCAGAGATGAGAGAACCCCTTCGAGTTCTCTTTATGATGGCCCAACTTGGCCTACAATAATAATTTCGAGTCAATTAATATGTACATCCCACTACCATAGATATTTCTTAAAAATACGGATAGATACATGAACAAAATTGCACTTTGTACTGTAAAATTGAAAATCGTAGTCTTTTTTCCTTTGAAAAAAAAAAAAAGCGCATTGCTTCGTCAATGTGTGTATCAGTTTAGAGATAAATGGTTCCAAACATAATCGTATGCCTGGGTGAGCCTACAAAATAAGGGGTTGATGCGGGATAGAGTCACAAATTTTGTTTAGTGGGGTAAAAAAATATCATATACAAGATATTTTTTTAAGTAATCTAAAAAATAATTAAATTATAAGGTTATACGCGGATAAATCTAAATTGCTTTATAACTGGTCTCGAAGACTTGTTACATTTTGAAAATATTGGATGAGAGCAACCACTTTAGTGTCATGACGCTGCCTTAATCCCCATGCAATTGGGTTCCTCGTAGAACAAGTCCTGAATTTTCGGGGCCTAAAGCAAAAATAAAACCGGCCCTGAAACAAAAATAAAAAATGAGGCTATTTTTGTTGGACTATTAGGGGATACCAAAGTAGCTAGGAGAGGAAACTAAAGTTTTAGCTCTAGTTTTAGCCCAGGCTAGTTTGGATTCCTCCACTAGATAATTTGATTAGAGTTTTGTTATGCGCACAGTACGCGTTGTGGGGCCCGCTTTAGGATTTCACACGAATAATCCAAACCGTTCATTAGGTTTAAAATATGTTTTTCGAATGGCTATTCAAAAAAAAAATGGTTCAATCAGATAACTCTAAGTACTTGATTCAATTTTTCGAATGGCCATTGAAAGATTGAACCAAACACTCACATTATTCAACTAAACTAATTTTTAACAAGGTCACCCGAAATATATTTTCAAAAATAAATAATTAAGATTATTCATGTAAAACCCCAAAGAAAATCCGACAAAGCGATATGTGCTGAAAGCTTTACTGACTCGAAAACCGATGCATAATAAGGACGGAGTGTTTTTAAGGGGTCCCGGCAATTAGAAAGGCTACTCGAACAACATGGGTAGGTCCAAGAAAGCTAAAGTATGATTAATGATGAATCGAACATAGCTTTATCTCTCAAATTTGTTGACTTGACCACCTCTGTCTCTGAAGATGATCTGCAGCCGGGCCAACCAGCTATGCTGCACACACGACACTCCAGCTATGTCCTTTGTTTTGTACTATTTATTTTCATATATAATATAATTCTGTTTCCTCAAAAATAAAAATAAAAACTTCGAAGCACTATATTTATAGGTGACACTGACAATTTTATACTGTTTGATTTTTGAACTTTGTTAAAAACTATCAAAGCTAAAGAGACGGCTCTCATATCCCTTGTGTCGCAACAGACAGACTACCGTGCCCTTGATATACGTCTCGACTTGAGCTAAAAAAAATATAACTTGAATAGTGCACATGCATGCTCTCATAGACCTAAATGCATTGGCTGAGCCATAAAGGGATAGAGGAATCCCTTGACTCTCTCACTTTAATTCCTCATCAAGAATTTTTGATAGTTTGTGGAATTTTGACCCCTCAAAAATTTCATAAATTGCCCCAACTTGCTTAAAATGCATAGAACTTTCAAGTAATTTTTTTTTTCTTTTTCAGAGTTGATAATATTATAAATGAGGCTATCATACATTACTTTTGAAATATAATAAGTTATTAGGACCAATTATAAAGTAAAAATACATGCATCATTGTATGTCTATGTTATAGTTAACCTCTTAATTTAGTTATTTCATTGGAAGAGAAAATAGAAAAAATAACTTGCATATAGATCTAATTTTTGACCCCGCTAACTTAAAATTCTAGCTTCGCCCCTGCCTAAATGTATGTAATTTAATGGCAATAACTTGAACTTAAGCATTTTGGTGATGTGGTTAAGACTTGATTATTAGGCCAATAGGTAGAGTCTGCAAGCAACAAACAGAATACAAAATTGCATGGTCGATTATACACAACTTAATCACAATATATACTCCCTCCGTCCCAATTTGTTTGCTCACAATGGGAATACGTGCAATTTCAAACCCCTATAAAATATATTTCTCTAGATTATTTTTTAATTTGTTTTATACCAAATTAAAGTGCTCATTGAGTACTTTAATTTGGTGTAAAAAAAAAATTTAAAAATATTATGCAAAAGTACATTTTTTAACATCTATAAAAAAATACACATTTCTCAAAGCGAGCAAACAAATTGGGACAAATGGAGTATATAGACAAAAAAGCATTCAATTTCATCTGGGTTTGTTAAATCAGTCCAATAAAAATAGTCAAAAAAAAGTCTGTTCTACGTTCATCCAGGGCTTTAAATAGGGTATGGTATCTTTAAGGTATTCTCAGTTTCACATCCAGGGCTTTAAATAAAAGTTGTTATGTATCGTATCGGCCGTTACGCAACAGAATTTTTGACCTCTAGTATTGTTAGTTATTTTTGACCTCTGGTATTGTTAGTTACCTATGTATCGGCCAATACCTACCGAAACTATCCGGTATGGACTGAAATATGGCTGTCTCACTGATACAGTTACACTTCCCGATACCATGATTTAAAACCCTGATCACATCTATAACCTTCGTAACCATAAAGCTGGAAGTAGGTAATCACCATTGTAAAGTCATTGTAACGATGCAATCATATGACGTTCTACATTATTCACCCATAATGTTACTCGTAAAGAATGATAAATACAACCGTGGGTACTGGCAAACTCAAAAAATGGAGGTGGCATGGCCAAACTTTCACGACATTGTTTTCCCATGGCCATATTCCTTGGTGAATAACAACCGTCCTAGTAGTACCGGAACAAACCACCACTGTTTTATCATCTGAGCATGGATGCTGAAAGGTTTCGGATACTTTGCTCCTGCTCACCTCCTATTGCTGCTCTACAGACTAATTCGGGTCAATAATGGAGCAAAAAGAAAGAGGAAATGCGTATGTTGGCCATTAATCCAAGAACAGATTTCCAGTTCTAATGTTACGCTGCTGATCACTGATTCCTTTACCCAACCGTGACTGGGATGAAAGGATTGATGGTGTTACTACACCCAAGCCTATTCCTTTCCCGCCAAAAGGATAAGCAAATTTTGGCTGTAACCACTTTTTCACAACAATACCAAAGATACGGATTTTCCCGTATGATTCGTTCCCTTGGTAAACTAGTCCCAGCCTCCTCAACATTGCTGCAATTGCCTGACCTATCCTGCACACCAAGATGAATCAAACGTTCACAACAACATCAAACTCATTACTTCTAAAAAATTTATGGAAAGTGGTGAAAAAGTCTGATTCCTGAACACCCATAGTACATATTACAAATTTGCAGTATTCAAACAAGCATGGATATAGAGGTATCTTCTTCATCCTGGAATCCCCCCGTACTTTCCATTTTTTATACCTAGAAATCGTAATTATGCCCAAGAATACCAAAGTTAAAAAGCTTGGAATGAAAAGAGTAAGGTATATATGTTGCGTTGTCCATGCGTGTCTAACATTCCTGACCACCACTGATAAGTGGTCCAGCAAAGATAGAAACACCTAATGTCCCAACTGACATTGAGAGAAGAATAGGAAGATCGCTTGGAATTTTCTAGGTTTAAATATCTGAGAAAATCCTAATTCCTTCATTGCTAATTGTTCCGTCTATTCCAAATTTTAGTCATCAAAATATGCAAGGTGCTATTAGTTATCGAGGCTGAAGTATCAAACGTAAGCTCTTGCGGAATCTGCTGCATCTCTAGAAATATGTATGGTTCAAATCATCCAAGTTCCAAAATAAGGTAAGTTGCAAAAAGCAACCACATCTCACCTTCCTGCAATACTAATTACTTTCTCGCCCGTTGAAGACTGAATTTGTTTCCTCTCTGTTGGCAGTAAAATGACTATATTGGGCAACTTTGCACCTGCACAAAATCACAAAATGGAAAACTGAGGGTGGAAAGTCACAACCATACTTTCAAACGCACAGTATCATCCACAACTTTTTCTACATTCCCCAGGTAACCCTGACATGACAGACAATGATTAAACAGCTTGAAAGGCTTGTTTCAATTGTTCTGGTGTAGTTACCAATGACCCCAAGAAGAACAATTTTTCAAAAAGAGGGAGAGAACCAAGTTTATTTAAGGTGCCCATGCAGTACTTTTGCCCCAATGGTAAAGTCATGTCTAACTGAAGGAAAGCAAAATTAGTGTTGACAGTGTTACCAGCAGCAAACTGATTCTTGAGGCCCTTCAAAACTGTTAATAGGTATACCTGGCCAGTTATGGAGAAGAATCAGCGACAGGATATTATGATCAGCAGTAGAATGTCTTTTATGAATATAAAAGAGAGATGGTAATAGACTGATAGTTGCTGATTTTTATTATACCTATTATGTAGTATATTGAGCTCATGGCATGGGAAGCGAGCACAGAAGAAGGAACCCAAACGAGAAATCATTCTAGAAAAAAATCCGGGGCTAGAAGTTTTGTCGGTCATTACTAAAACTTACATCAAAGTTACATAGGGTATACAACCTCCAAAATAAAGAGAGAAGCCCAACTCGATTTGCCAAGTTAAGAGATAAAGGCAAGAACAAGAAGTACCAAAATTTAAATGCACTTGTAGTTGTGGATATGATGAAATTCCGTGGTCTGTAATATTAAGATAGCAGTTCAAGAAGAAGTGAAAAGAAATTTTTTTACCTTGGCTGTATGAACCTGTAACTCCCTTGCATCAACTACTATTGTACTTTCTTTGAAGGATACAAATTGTATAATTCCACGGAAAGCAGCTTCCTGAAGTCCAGTTATCTATCAGCTAATTTCTTCAAGAAACTGTGGCTAGAAAACCCAATGAAGAAAGATTACTAATCCACTAACCTCGAACAATGAGAAAGCCCGAGGATCATACTCTCCAAAACCATTGACCAATGAGTAAAGGCTAGACCTTTTAGGTGAATCAGTACTGACTCCGAGATTATCAATTAGCCTATTTCTCAAGGAAGCATCATGTGGAAGTTGCAAGCAACCCAAGACTTGTGAAAATATTTCCACAGTAGGTACAACACCAGCTGCAATTGTTTGCCTATAGACCATTAAGGCCAACCATGCCCTGCAGATGGATTAAGGATCTCGAACCATCAATTAGCAGGGAGACTACATTATACAATAAGATATAAATTCAGACTTGAATAAAGAGAGAACTCTGAAAACTTGCCATGAAAAATAGAGAAGGAAAGAAAATGGTTACTGAACTACAATCAATGGAGTCTCGATTCATATCACGGCAAAGTAACTAACGTCATATCTGGCAAAGTAACTAATTGCTGACAAGACCAGCTTCATTTAGTATTTCTCATTCCTGATTCTAAGAAAAGATATCTACAAGTGTTCCAAAAGGTTTCAAAAATTGGGCAAAACGTAGGACACAATTCTAATTCAAGAAGCAGGTAAACACCAGAACCTTTGGTATTTCAGAGAAAAATAAGTGACGCTGTCAAGGATTTCCAAAACTTGTGAACGTTTTGAATTAGCTTTCTTCATCCTTCTAGTTTTCCGGACTCTTTTGCTGTGATTTATAAAGTGGGACATCAATGGAATTGCTATCAGGATTTATAAAGATTACTACCTTGGCAGTGAGATGTCCAACAAAACAAAATTCTAGCCTCAAACCTTATGGCAGTGGATAATGTATACAAAGTGTACCGACATCTTAGAAGAGTGTACTGATATCCGTGAAAGTACATTGACATCTGTGAAATGCGCATAGATATCCGAACTTGTCTGTCATTATTTGCATATTCGAACTTGTTTGTCATTATTTGCATATTATCCTCCACTATTAGGCGGAGGATAGGAAGACCCCCAATGAAAAGCAAAGAATTAAGTAGAGAATAAGTTAATTCCGCCGGCGGTGGAAACAAATGTTTCCTCCAAATCAATCACAGCAGTCCGCGTGATTGTGTACTATTACACTGGGCCGTTGTGATTGATTTGGAGGACACATTTGTTTCCGCCAATGGTGGAAAGAATGTTTTCTCAATTAAGTAATCACTGAAATAAACCAACCTCTGCCAGGAATCTATTTATTATGTGGTATACTTTCGTTATTCAAAGACACGTTTACAAGGAAATTTCATTTTTAGAAGAAGCACCTACCATTTACTGTCAATTTGAGGCCGTCCAGAGACGAAAGAAAAGATACGCTCACCAAGTGCACAAGCCTTCTCAAACCTCCTTGAGCACAAAGCTGCAAGCAGAGTATGTTTTAATGCATACTTAAATTTTAGACAAAAGAACATAAACCGGTATAGAGAACAAAGAAGGGGTCTATACAAGAAGTAAAAAAGCCATGAAAACTTCCCATGAAGCTGAAAAAAATACGACTACAGGATCAAGCCAGCAAAATGAAGCCAGTTCAGGAACCTTAAGCGAGGGTGTGAGACAACAGAACTACACATCTGCAAACACGCATCCATTCCAATGTCCTTGGACCAGAATAGTTACACGAAATGGTCATTCCCCAGCCATGCAACCGTTTCAAGAAAACAAACAAATTAAACTGTAACAACCAAAAAGTTCCCAATGCCCATTTTGCCAGTAAATAGCAGGCATTGTTCTAGATACCCTCTCTTATGGTGCTCATAACTGAGAAAATTTCAATGTGTGATCATGCTCTAAATAGAAATGGGTAGACTTCAACTTTTAAAGTTCACTTCAATAACCATTTTCTGGTGGGTCAGACCAGTTTGGGTCTATTCATTTAACTAACAGAATTTGTTGGGAACATAAATAATAAAGTTACCTCTCTTTCTAATAGCTTAAGCTTTTAGAATGAGTTGGTAGTTAACAAACTAATATGGTATCAAAGTGCTCCAAGCTCACTGCCTACCTAGTTATTAAAATATTTGCATGTGTTTAATCTGTTATGGAGGCATGTTGAGAATATATACAATGAGTTTATCCCTATTTCAAATAGCATAAGCTTTTAGATGAGTTGGTCGCTAACAATCTAAAAATAACAAAAATAGCTGGATGCTGGACTTGATGCAATGATGAATAAAGTTCTATGGTAGAAAGAACAAAAAACTAACATCCTCCACTTATGATAGAAAGACGGTGAAGAAGAAGGGATTCAAAATCAAAGCTAAACACTTGGAATTTGAAAAGCTTTCTTTTCGTGAGTGAATGACAGAGAAACAATCTGATAGGCAAACCTTCAATTCCTACCTATTAGACACCTGGACATAACAAGGTTAAGGGTGACACCATCCTTTTTGGCTTGAGAAAGGAGCATGAGGCCAGTTTCCACATCATCCTTCCTAAACAGGAGTTAAACAAGAGAGAAAAATTCAAAGCTAGATCAATGCCAAAATGTCATAAGTTAATACAACAAGCCGAAGAGGAAAAATAAAACTAGAGCAATTACTTTTCACTTGCCACTACTAAAATGGAGTATGTGATGGTGTTTGGGCACAAGCCAATTCTCTCCATCTCAGAAAAAACCTCCATAGCCTTCTGCAGTTGATCTCCATCACCTGCAGTGAAGTTATGTGTTTTATCAAATTGTTTTGAATCATACAAATGGAAGAAAAACTTCCACAATACATTATAAAATTACCCAGTGGCGGAGGGAGTAAAGGCCCAGTGGGGGCCCGGGCCCTCACTGAATTCCCCACTCTTTCGTTTTGGCTTTTTTCCGTATAATTTTTTTTTCCATGATTTTTTTGTTTTCAATCACTCTAATACATTTTGTATATAATGTCATTCTAAACTTTTTATTTCAAACATTAGAACAATTCTACTAAACTGATGAAAAGAGATGTGTAATGCCAAAATATCCACCACTTACTGAGTCAAACTCTCTAATGCTTAATGTCCAAAATTCAAAAGTGCCTAAACCATGGGTTATTTGAATTAGACTTCAAAAATTATTCACAATTTCGATGATAGTCTTGCATCTTTCACTCTGCTGATAGAACCCAGAAGGCAAGTTGAGGGTGGAAATTTATGGGAAACAGAATCATCAATTTATATCACGCAATGTCATTTATAGCTCACATTAGGATACCAGTTTTGGAAGCTAATGTACTGCAACATCTCTTCCTTGAAACACTGGATAAGTTTGTGTGCCATCTAATAAGATATACAACATTTGGACAAAAGAAGACATGAAGTTTTCAACAATAACGTGCATGAGTTCCTCAAAAGAGTGCCAAACGGACGTGCTTCTGGAACCAACAGACATACTCAATAAAGGGAGCGTTTGATGTACATTTTACACTTACACAAGGCCGTGATTAAGGCATTCATTGTTGAAACTGTTGGCCTCATTTTAATGGACTTAATTTCCTCATATAGCTCCAGTGCCTTCTGCCAGTTTTTTGCCTGAGAAGGATTGTGAATCTCATAAGTTCTCTATAACATGAGAAATTAAAGAAGATGAATTGGCCACAAACTTTTCTTTGTCAGCATGTCTCACTTAAATATGGACCACCCATGCAAATTACTAAACTTCTCAAAATGTGACTTAGTTGACACTGAAAAAGAAGGGGATTGGAAATGAAGACACACACAATGGCCACAACCTGAATTCTCAAACTATTGAGTTCTAATTAATCCTATCGATTACAATGTTGAACATCTACTAAGTTACCATTGATAAATAATATCACAACCAAAGACAATTTTCTTTACATCTCCCAAGACATGTATTGGACCAGAAATTCTTCTCTGTGCATATCTGGCACTTCGGCTTTGCACTAAGCTTCCAAAGCAGGTAACCGTGATCTAGCCAACCAATCAATTTCTTTTCTACAAAAAACTCGATTCCATTGAGCCAGAGCTAGACCAAGAGCACAATGTCAAGGATGACCTAGTCGAACCAACAAAGCGTTGTTGTTTAGCTTGACAGTGTGAGAGCGGACACAGCAGCATGACCCCACATACATGTGGAACCCAAAGTATGGCAAAGCTCAAGAGGAAGAATATCATCCACAAAAGAACGGAGCTTTTACTTCACCCAAACTTGAGGGCAAAAGAAGACGGTGGAAGTTTTATGAGGAATGACATTATATGCAAACATGAATGCAAGGCAATTTTAAGGAGACAAGGCAATAACTAGTCCTAGCCTGCTAGGTAATGCATGTATAGTGAGGACACGGTTAAGGTCAATGAGGTGAAACAAATAAACAGCATCTCAGTAAACTATATATATATATTTTTTTGAAAGCGCCTGTCAGTAAACATACAATAAAATTTATAAATGAGCAGTTAGGACATACATTGCTACATGCTCCCATTAAGGAGCTATATGATATGGTTCCAAGATGTTTCCCATGTTTCCTGGCTTCTCGTAGGACTTCAAAGGCAGCATCCAACTTCCCAGCATGCCCAGCAACGTCTATCAGTGAACTGAGAAACATCTGTATATAAAACATAAAAAACTTAAAGTTGGCTCTTTGCACTCACAACACAAATACACTACATAATCACCCATATTATCGACAATTTCTGAGAGAGAGAGAGAGACAGAGAGAGAGAGAGAGAGAGCTTCATTCTAAAGTTTTTCTTTTTCTTGTGCAAACATTTGTCGTCAGACTTGTTACAAATATGGTCGAGCGAACTAGCAATTCGTTTAGTCATCTGCGGACCATAATGTTATACTCCCCCCATCCCAAATAATTGCTGGTTCCCCTTTCTATTTTGGGATCCCAAAATGTTGGTCCTATTTCTAAAAACAACTATCAAAATATGTAAAACTTCTAGTTTTATCCGTAAAAGTACTCTTTTCCTCCCAATTTATTTCACAGTTTTTGAAATTCGTGTCATTTCTAAATCAATTATATCTTTTAGTTTACAGTGTTTTTCATGATTTTTAAAACCATTTATAGAACAAGTCATTGAAATCTATCAAACAAAATTCATATCGCATATTTTTTGAAAAAAGATGTAAACAATTTAAAACCACAACTTCCCAGTGTTGAAGGATAATTTTGGAACTCTACGACAATAATTTTGTCTAATTCCCCAAAAAGGGACGAGCAATTTGGGATGGAGGGAGTAGTATTAAGTGATCCCCTGGATTATGGTCGTTTAACAGGCAGATTACATCATCTACCAAAGTTTCAATAAAACAGTTTACACCACAAGATTATAATCCGTACTCTAGGATTAGTCAGTAACTATTTGCAGGTCAATCACTAATGTAGGATTCGCCACCAATCAATTTGTCTCTTTATCTATCTGTCCGCTTTACATAAACCACTAACACGCAGCTTCTACTGTATGAAACCCAAGTCTTTATTTCTATGAGAACCCCAAATCATCTCAATTAGATCGGAAACTTCTAACTGCCAACAGCAAACACAGAGCTTTTACACATGTTCCTGTCTTCAATGCCATTCTCTATTACCACACTTAAAAAAGACCCACATGTGATGTCCAATGCCATAAGGGCTCTAAGTGAAACTCCTTATAATACCAACTGGTTATAGAGGAAATGTTCAGATTCGTTCTAGCAAGTGGTTTTATTGACAGGATTTTATGGGTTCAATCACTAGAGAGTCATCTGAGGGAGGGATTGTCGGTCTCCATAACAGCACAACCTACAACCGCTCTAAAATCTCATGGGTATGCTGTTGAATGCTATAATGGCACAAATGAAACCGTCAAAAAGTTATCCTTCTGGTGTTGAAAGAATTACCTCATCGGGGGTGACACCATTGCTTGTCATGTCACTGTACACTCTGCAGGCAAACTCCCAATCACCGGTCTGACTGCAACTATTAACAGCAATCGTGTAAACCTCTGGAGTGCCCTTGATTTTATATTGATGAAGCATGTTATATACTTTTCGTGCCCGATCAACCTAGAGCATTCCATTGTAAATTTTTAATATAGATGTGACATGAGAAGAAGATGTAAGATTTGAAATAGTTGTATTGTAACAAAAATGGTATAGCTATCTGTAAGGGAACACATGACGAATCTCACCTGGCCAGCATTTGCACATGCCTTCATCAAAGCACCAATAGTAATGTGATCGGGGTCTATTGGATGTATATCAGTTGTCATTTCTGATAAGACATCAAACGCACGATCAACCGCACCTGATTGACCACATGCTGTGATGAGAGCATTAAAAATAACTCGGTCTGGCTTCACTTTCTACTGCACACAAGATGTAATCAGTATGAAGACATGTAAGATTCCAATGCAAAACTAAAGGATTCAACTTCACCTTCATCTTTGCAACTATAATTGACAAATAAAGGCAAGACTTAGAAGCTTGGGGGTTAAGTTATGAAAGAGGAAAAATACTACGACTCAGTAGTGCAATCATACCTTAGACCTCAATATGCCATAAGCACCAAATGCCTTGGCGACTTGACCAGCCCTAGCACAACCATCTATAAGTGCCCCATAGGTATGAAGATTAGGTTCCACTCCAGCGTTGACCATTTCATGAAATACCTAGGTGACAAATCAAAAAATTTCAAAACATAGGATGGCAGAACCTCAAATCTGAAAATATTTTCGTTTTTGGCAGTATGTAGGAAGTAACGTAGGAAGTAAAGGATGTACCAACCACCCTGCCATTATATAATCTTACAGCCAACAAAAAGAAACAACCTCAATCCCGAATGAACATGAATCCTTAGAAAGTTGTTGAAAGTTGCATATAAGAAGGAAAAAAGAAAAGAAAAGAAGATGATAGTCCCAAGACTCCCAACTGATGCCATTGTGCAGCATTAGAACAAAAACCATAAATGACAAAGCAGTAAACTAACATAATGGAAATTCAGCCAAAACAGAGGCACCCTAACTGGTGAACAACCATCAAGGCCAAATATGGTTCACAATATTAGAAACAAGAAGATAGCAGAAAGGATGCAACCGTACTTCGAACATTGGATCAACTTTTCCACTTTTTGCACAAGTTGATATCAGAGTAGTGAAAAGTTTACAATCAGCTTCGAGCCCAGCATCCTGGACAAGTTTCATAACCTCAAAAGCTCCTGATTGTACAATAAGGACATTCAAAATTTTGAAGCATGTCAGTATCTCATATAGGATACGATAAGCTATCCATGGAAGGCCTAATAGACAGCAGACTACACAAATATACCCTCTGAATCTTGGGAAGTTGTACAGACAGACATTAGCATATTAAATGTACTCAGGGTTGGATTTGGGATCAGCTTGGTGAAACGAAAAGCCTCTTTAACAGCCCTTAAGCTTTGGCATTTTTTGAAGAACCCAGCATGATAAACCTGAAACAAGATTATTTGATAGATTAGCGACAATGACATGCAAGCAAAATCACAAGACACAGGATTAATTCCAAGGTGAAAGGAGGAAAAAGCCTTGCCTTGTCCATATCCAACAACCCCTTTCTTTCCATATCTTCAAGCAATTCTAAGCAGTCGACTAACCTAGTAAGCCCAAAATTGGGTCAAAGACGAGCTTTGAGATTCTAGGCATTAAAATGGAGGGTTGTAAAAGAAATGCTTTGGACATTTAAATTATCGGTGCTTAAGTTATATGCCATAAAACTTCTCAAAATGAATATCTCTTTGAGGTAAAACTTTTCGTCCAAAGGCATCTGATCTTGTGGTAAATTTTTCAAAGTGACAAGCACATATAGTTTCATTTTTAAGTGTGAGAGAAAATTACCTCCCATCTTTCAGCAAACGCATATAAGTGCTCATCTGCGGAGGAGGATCATGTTGAGCATTGACATGCACCCCATTTGGCTGAGAAGGCTGGGGAGAATATTGGCGTTCATCTTGTCGTAGAATTTTTCTCTCCTTACGGGGTAACCCCCTGCTTTTCCCAGAGTTTGTACTTTTGGTGGTAGCGCCAGCTTTATACCGTGCAAGAAGTGTCTTCTCTTCTGTACTCTCTGATGAGGTAAAATTAATTTCTGTAAAGTCAGAACAAACATAGTACTAGTTAGAAACAGCCTTAAGAATCATTAGACAGAGCAAGACAAGATGAAGAATTGTGTTAACCACCGCTAAACTGAAGTATGATCAGAAAAAGATTGATATACACCAAACCTGCAGTATCGCTAAAGACATCTTCTGATAATTTCACTCCATTAATTGTAGATCTCCTCTTTAGAGAAGAGGATCTCTTGTTATCTTGAAGAGTGACACGAGAAGATAATGTTTTCACACCATTCAAGTTTGGTATAGATTTCACAGCAGATTGATTTGCCTCATAAAATTTGTAAAGCCCTTCACCACTGTCGCTGATGATTTCACCCACTTCAGCAAGTTCAGACATTGGTCTTTTATGCTGATTCACCTCCATACATGCAGAATTCACAAGAGAACTTGGGGAACTTGACTGGTTCTTAACAATTAGTGCAGGCAACTCTGATGCAAACTCAGTTTCCTGTGGACACTCCTCAAACTTCAATTTACGGATTTCTGCTGTGCAAGGAAGTGGCTGTGGCAGGCCTATTTTTGATTGCAAGTAAATTGGTAAGGATACACCTGTAAGTGTAGATTTGATTGAGGACATAGAACCACTTGCGCTAGAAGCAATAATATTTGAAGGAGAAGACTCTGCTGCATTAACGATGAGAGTTTCTTGATGCAACAAAGCAGTTTCCTTAACATGGGGCAGAAAGGGTTGTTCTTCATCCTCCATTTTCCTTTCACACACTTCCTTCACTGCATATTTTCTTTCATCGCCCGAAATCATTGTTTCAAGGTCCAAACTCAATTTCTGATTCTTAATATAACTGTCCATGATACGTCTGACTTGTTGAGAAATCACAAGTAGTGGACTTGACACCTAAAACAAATGCATGAACATTAGGCAGTTGCTTCAAGCTTTATCCTGGGCCGCTCCTAGTATTGAGTACATTGTAGCTTGCAAGAAAGCAAAAACATAAGCAAGAACTAAGTTGCACGAAGCGGGAGCGGATGCAGGGACTGGAGCGGGAGTCGGGGAGCGGAGGCACCTAGAAGTTCCCTAGGTTGGGAGTGCTTAAGGAGCATGTATAGATCATATTTAAATATGTATATAAAATATCTTTAAATACTAGACCATTAAGAAAAAGTGATACTTATTGAGAATTTTCCCTATCTTAAAGGGTAAAATTTTTGGAAGTTAGATATTTTCAATTTCCAAAACTTCTTGACTCATATGATTTTCATATTCTTATTTCCACAACCTTAAAAGTATGAGAATAATTTAGCTTTAATGGCTCGATAAGCTCCCATCCTAGTTAGGAGCAAGCTCCCGTCAAGGGAGCGCTGATTCGAGCTCCCGTCTTGGGAGCGCACCCATTTTAGAAGGATCCTACAACTAAGAGCAAGAACACCTTCATTCAGCAGTGACTATCAAGCATCCAACACACCTTGTGGATGCAAAAACCCAAACTAAAACCAAGCTAATAACAATTTAAAATCGTTTTTATGCTTTGATGAATGTCAAACTCTTAAATAAGGTCAAAGTCTAAGTTTCCCTTCCCCTTTTCTATCAAAGTTTCCAATTTTACACTTTGGGCCACAAAAAATCTTCATAAAACCTTTTTTTTGGCCCTGCCATATCCAAAGGTATCCTTTCCGTATACTTACCATGTCCTTCTTGTCCATGACATATCTAAAACTGAAATAGTTTAAAAACAGTTGTGCATACATCATAGACGTATCGAACATGCATACAGTTTCTTTTTTGTATTTCCCTTTTTTGGGGGGAGTATCAGTGCTTCATAGATTGCCCACTACTAATTCTTGTTGTGAATCAACTGAAGCGAACTCCACAATCTAGATTACTAGGCAACATCTGAAAGCAACAAAGAATCAACAACTTAAACATCAGTGTCTTTTAATCGAATGACTTTACAGTAGCAGGGACTGGCACAATATTTCAAGGCTGGGTGGGTGAACATTAAGAAAAATTGTACTTCCTCTATCCCTTTTAAGATTCCCCTACGAAATAGCGTGCAATTATCTCATCAAAAAATAAGTATTTCCGTGCATAATTTATATAATTTCATTGCACCAATTGTGATCTTTAATTTGATGCAAAGAAATTGAAAAAATTATGCACGAAAATACTTTTTTTTTATTCAAATCTTACACTGTCTTTTCTTAAGAACCACTGAGATAGGGACTGAGAGAGTAACATATAAAAGGTGATATTAATTATCTCAATATAAACTGAAAAATATACCAAAAAACTTATTATAATAAACTTTCTCCACCCCTTTTTAAGTGCCCAGCTTTGTTATTCCAACTTATTAAAGGGAAATCATCAATACACCTCTCACATCAACTTTACCTGCACTTTCCAAAATTATGCTACACTTTCACCCATTTAACTCTTTGCCTATCAACTTTTCAAGATAGAAAATTCTACCGTCAGCCCAATGGGCGGACGATAAGAAATCTTTTTGACCGGTAAGAGTGCATTCTTACCGGTCGAAGAGCATTCTTACCGATAAAAGAGTACTTTTATCGTCGTCTATTCACTGGGCTAAAAGGACTGTTTCAAAATAAACATTAACTAACTTTCCAAAATAAACACTAATTAAGGGACTATCCAAACGTACTTCTATTTGGGGACGGGTAAAAATATTTGTGTGTTTTCCAGTCAAACTATTCTTTATTTTTTGTTTGGTAATTCGGAATATCCAGTCAAACTATTCAGTAATTAAGAGATCGTCATCTGTATAATTATAAAAGCTTACAATCTCATATGTTCCTATTCATTTTAGAAAGCAAAATAGTACCACTTAAAATTTTGCTAAAAATAACATTTTTCCCGGAACTCTTGCTTGGGCGGGTGCTGAATTGTTCAACAACATAGTGGGCATGCAGAGTTATTCGCAGCTGAGTTCATCTTTGACAATAAAATAGAAGCAATCCCACTCACACAAACAATTCCGATACATGGGAATAGAAAACTAGTGTAAATCAACTTACATCACCGACATTCTTCCTCTTCTTTCTTTTGGAGAAATTCAAAGAAACAAGAGTGAGGGCAGAAAAAGTGACGACGGTGACAACTAGGAGAGACGATTGGGAATCCAGAGAAGCTCTGACGAGAAACCGAGGCGATCGAATTTGGATCCGCCCAAGTTCTTCCTTGCGTAATTTCCTGTGTGAGCGAAGAAGGCCAGACGGTGACCTCAAATTGTGGCCGCAGCCGAGGAATTCTCTCCGAACGGGGAGGAGAGAAGGCGAGCAAGAGGAAGATGAAGCGGAAGGAAGAGACGTTACCGATAGACTGTGAGTTTTTGCAGTGAAAGAAACCTCCATGGAAGTTTAGAGAGAGAATGGAGAGGAGTGAGAGTAAGAGTGAGGAGTTTGTTGGGGATAGGAAGATAAGATGGAGAGGAGGTTATGAATAGGACTTGGGAAGCAAATTGGTAAATGTGGTCGTTGTGTATTCCATGTGGTTTCTGACGTGGAATTGCAAGCGGTTTTTTTTGCTATCCTGCACCGTGGTTTCGGTTCTATTGGTATCCTGCGCCGGTTTTTTAAAAATAATTTGGCTCGATTATTTTGCCAAAATAGTAATTTGATTTAGGTTTTGTTTAGTAGTAGATGACAGTGCTCCATGAACACAAAATCAGCATCCTGTTTTTCGTCGCACATTATGTTGGGGCCCATGCAGAAAAAAAATGTACTCCTTCAGCTCCTCAATGTTGGTCCAGTGTTTCATTTTGGACTGAACAAAAATGTTAGACTCTTTTACATAAATTCTTTGTACTTATTTGATAGTTTTTCAATGCTACCCCTACTTCTTTTTTTTATTGTGATAAGAACTATTCCAGTGAAAAGTTACAACGATTGGCTCAATTGGAAAAAGAAAGATTAAAAAAGTGTAATAATTATGTCTTGGAAGACATTAGAATGTCACAGCTGCCCTAATATTATAGGACGGAGGGAGTATATGTTAGAGACTAGTTCACCAAATGAAACTACTTAATTCCAATTTTTGAGAAGATGAATAAACAAATTCACCAAAAAGAGCACGATTGATATTTCAAAATAGGCTATGCTGACTGAAAAAAATTACAACTTCTTCAAATTCAAACAAATTATTAGAATTTTTAAATTTGTTTACAATATTACTAGCATTGAATCTGTAGTAGCACAGAGTAAATCAACTAATTGATGAATCTATTGTTGGGATTCCACCTCGTTTGGGCCGGATGGGCTTAGGCCCGGATGGGAGTGATTTCTTATTACCTTTAGGATTTTCTATTGCGTTTAGGTTTTCCTATTGGGTTTAGGATTTGTATCTCTATATATACTCTTGTTGTCTCTTTTTTTTAGGGTGTGATAGCACAATGTAGAGAGAGAGGCAGAGAGTGTGATATGGGGGAGCGGTTGTGGCTCCCCGGAAAGAGAGGCACACGAGAGAACTGGTGAGTATTTTATTATTGTGAGATTGAGTGTGAGTGTGTAACACAAGAACACAGATTTTCTGCAGATTATAGTGAAAGCCCCCTCCTTGTGGATGTAGGTCCGATTTGGCCGAGCCACGTATATTGTGTGTCGTATTTATCTCTTGATTTTATTGTTTATGTGCAAAAGGTGTGTTTCGGCATAATAAACTGGTGTCAAAGCTTTGGTTAAAGCACCGAAGAGCGCAGAACAGTCAAAAAATTACTCGGAGGCCATTGGAGCACTATTTGAAGCTTTGGTCGGACAAAATAGGTGACGAAACTTGTTTTTGACCAAAGGGATAGGTGCTACTCTCAAAGACGATTGCCACGATGTGTGGGTGGTCGGTTTTTGTCACCGGATACCCTATTTCACGAACCGGATAAAAAACTGACAGAAAAAGAATTGTGTTGAAATTCATATTTGTGACCATAATTGGATAGAACTCGGCAAGACAATAATTTTTTTATATAATTCGTCGAAATCGGAGTTGAAACGAGATCGTGAGGGTCGGTCAAAGTTTGGTCAAGATCTAGGGTTTTACGCGCAGGGCTAGTGGAGATGACGCTGACGTCAGCAAGGTCAAAGGGCTTGTCAA
This sequence comes from Vaccinium macrocarpon, assembly GCA_022606695.1. Classification (NCBI taxonomy): domain Eukaryota; kingdom Viridiplantae; phylum Streptophyta; class Magnoliopsida; order Ericales; family Ericaceae; genus Vaccinium; species Vaccinium macrocarpon. The sequence goes on from CM040172.1 coordinate 30,688,264, forward strand.
CGGTTCAGAAGGGTCAAAGGGTTCGGGTGCTTGATTCAAAGAGGTCGAAGAGGTTAGAGACTGGATCAAAGAGGTCAGTGGCTGGGTCAAAGGGTTTGACTGGTTCAAGTTTCGGTTTTTTCCAGAGGAAACCGGTTAGTTTGGTTTGATTTGGCAGTTCAGACCGGGTTTTGACTGGTCAACGGTCCGGTTCTACCAAGAGAGTTTTTTTATCGGTTCAAGAGGTTTTTGGCTTGTTTTTGGCATGTTCGGAGGAGGCTTGTTCTTAGCTAATTAGACGGTTCCGGATTCAATTGTGGGCTTGGTTTTGTGTGATTCAGGCCGGATTTTGCAATCCTAGATACATCCGAAGAGATTGAGGAGGATCCGATGCGGTCAAGTCAATTAGATAGGATGATGTTAAGTTGGAGGCAAACCATGAGAGATCCGATCGGAGTCCAGGGGGTGCTAAAGAGGCCAAGAATGGAACGTGGATGAACTAAAGCGATGGATTGGTGACAGAAAGGAGAGCAGAGTTGGAAAAGCTACACACTAGGAGTATTTGGCAAACTTTGCAGAGATCGGAGGTTGACCGGAGCAATCGGGTGATTGAGGATTCGTGGCGTTTAAGCCATAATAATCAGTCGGAGAAGCTAGTGAGCAAGGATACATTCTTTCAAGTGTTGCATCTCTGTTTGGTGGGTGCAGATACACTTGATTAGTTAATGGCACAGGCGATACACTTGATTAGTTAATGGCACAAGCGCTTACTAGAGTGACAGGTCGGAGTTGGGCAATGGTGATCAGAGGCAGTCTGGTTCAATCGGATTTAAAGACCTATTATCAAGATTTGCAGTTGTGATTCGAGCTGTATTGGATTGGATGATGGGCCACCATACATGTTTGTGGGAGTGCAATCGCAGATAGAGCTGATGTCAGGAAGTATGGGTATTTTGTGATGTGAGCAAGAATAGCGATAGTTGCGGATGCACACAGGATAAATGCATGATTGTAGCTAGGAGTCACAACCGGGATGGTACTGGATGTGTTGGGAATCGAATCAGGAGTGTGCGGAATGCTAGCTAGCAAAGATAAGGCGACTGCTTGCTGTGGATGGTTTAGGAGAGCTTCGGGACAGAGGGACTGAGATGGAGATCAGATGATGCATTCTGGTACTCCTTTTCTTCTGTGTTTTTGTGGCGGATTATCTTTCCAGTTATGAGAGCTCATGATGGTATGGAGAGATGGAGTCACAAATTATGTCATGTGATTGGATATGAGCATTCGATTTTGGATGCTGGCACTCCGGTTTGGGAGGTGCAGAATTGTGATCAACCGCGGAAGATCTGACTTGCAGGGATACATTCATTCGAGTGGTGTGCCCGGTTGGGGTGCGGAGATGCTTGTTTGGAATGACATAGACGCCTATCAGAGCAGTAGATCAGTTTGAGCCATGTAGATTTAGCAGGGTATGTTCACATCCCAAATTCACGACAAGTGTATCCCAGTTTTCGGGTGCGGAGGTACTCGGTGAGGGATGTGATTTTAGAGAAAGAGTCGGCCTCATCGCAGATCATGTGTGAGATCATTTGGAGGAATGAGCCTCTGGTGTGGGCAGATGGTTGCTGCATTCTCTTGACAAGACAGGATGTTAGAGTGGTAGAGTGCGACAATGAAGCTGCGGGCACTCGATTAAGGGGTGTGAGCGTTTCTTTGAAAAGCACAGATGCTTCTGTTGGTGAGCACATACACCTCGGGTTTGAGGTGTGTGAGTGGAGGCATTCTAGTTGAGGGGGTACCGTACTCAGATTTTCTAATCGGCTATGGATTCTAGTTTTGCAAGGTACACTCTTTCAAGTTTATGTATTCTGTTTGGTGGTACATGGATGCTTGACTGGTTAGTGACACAAACGCGTGCTAGAGGTAGCTAATTGTAGGTGGCGACATGGGGGTGTTGCAGACAACTTTGCCCACTCGTGTGGAGAGGGTGATTGTTAGGATTCCACCCCGTGTGGGCCGGATGAGAGTGATTTCCGATTGTCTTTAGGATATCCTATTGCGTTTAGGTTTTCCTATTGGGTTTCGGATTTGTATCTCTATATATACTCTTGTTGCCTCCTTTATTTAGGGTTTGGTAGTACAATATAGAGAGAGAGAGACAGAGAATGTGAGAGGGGGGCCGGTTGTGGCTCCGCGGAGAGAGAGATTCACGAGAGAACTAGTGAGGATTTCATTATTGTGAGATTGAGTGTGAGTGTGTAACACAAGAACACGAATTTTCTTCGGATTATAATGAAACCCCCATCCCCGTGGATGTAGGTCCAATTTGGCCGAACCACGTATATTGTGTGTTGTGTAAGAAATTATGTAATGTGGCCTACATGTCACTTTCTATTTATTAATTGAAGTTGTGAGTGATAATTAAATTGCCCATTTGTTTGATGTCTAATTATGAAAAAGGTGTCTTATTATGAAAAGACATATCCTATGTGAAAGGGTATGTCCTAATTGAAAGGGTGTACTTATTAGGAATTAATATACCAAGAGTCATATCCATTTGGAAATGATCAAGAGATACACCCATTGAGAAAGACACCTTTTGAAGACGACTTTTCTTTGATGGTAGGAAATGTGTTGCCTATAAATACCGCATGCATAGAGTCCCTGGCTTAACCCAAAATTAAGAACAAGTCTGTTTCCATCAATGGAGTTCGTTACGTGGATCATAGGTTAGAAGATCTCTCTGCTTTGTTCGATCACTTAAACAATAACGGTTGAAGGTACACTTTCAAGTTTCCGCTGCGATCACATGTATTATCAATTTCTTTCATGTCATGTTTATCTCTTGATTTTACTGTTTCTGTACGAGAGGTGCGTGTTTGAGCATAACATCTATTTTATGAAAACAATAATAGGAGTATTAGTTATTGTGTTGTATCCTACTAGAATTTGAAGAACAAACTGAAAATCACATATCTATTTTAAAGTAGATGACATGACATGATTGTTAAAAAGGCACAAACTTCCAATAAAAATTGATTAGAAAACTTCCCATTAAAACTTCTTTTTCTCTGACACCCTTTCGATGTTATTGGATTAGGATTAGATCTGCATTGGATCTGGTCCATTGGTAGACCTACCTCTCATAATTTATCTAACAGATGCTAACGTTTTGGCCAAAAAAAAAAAGGTCATATCACACAATTGCCAAATTCCGCAATAAATTAGTCAAGATCTTATAGTACTCCAAAGAATAGATCAGTCTATCTAAAATAAAATGCATGGTACTCCATTAAGGTGTTATTAAATCGATGACATTGTTGCAAATAAAGAAACTTCCCATAAAGACCTGCAATAACATTAGCATGACCGGAATTCTTGATGAGGTCTCAAACAAGAACCACAATCAGCTGACTCCCCATGCATGACTACTGCAATCGAAAAGATGATGTTTGAGCATCTCCAATCCTTCCTCTTTTTTCTACCCAAACTTGAAATTTGATTAAAAATCCTGAAGAATCTCTCCAATGCCATACCATTTTACGTACCCATTTTGAGTTTAACTCTTTCTCTTACTGTAGAAACCCAAATCCGAACACTTTTCTCACAATGCCTCTTTTATCTACAATTGTGCCATTCCAACTATAGAACAGAAACAGCTCTTTTGGAGGACCTCTCTTTCGCTGGAGATGCTGAGCTAGTACCGTCACTATCAGCCTTCTTCTACGCCTCTGTCGATAGGCTCTCGCTAATGCTACACAACTCTGAAGTGAGGAGACTCATGACTCCGTTCACCACGAAGGTTGCCTATGTTGGGTGGCAAAGGTTCCCTAGAAAAGTGAAGTGAGGAGAAGTAAAAGAAAATGACTCTTTTTTTTACTGTACGTGTTCCTTAGTAAAGAATCTTGCAGAAAAACTTAAAAATTCCTTCTTTTTAGGCGGATCTCTATTTTGTAGGAAAGCATTTCACAGTAGAAAAGTTAGAAGTTGTAGGTTCCACAACTTTCTTAATAACTGAACACAAGATTAATTTAGAGGATTTGTTAAGAAAAAGTTTGTTATAATGTTAAAAAAATTTAACTAAAGATAAAATACAAGCAACTCTATATTACTTTTTTACCTCAAAAACTTATCTCCAAAAACACAACAAAACATAAGAATAACTAGTGGAATACTCTAGCTTTTTTTTGGCCATCGCTAGTGGAATGTGGGATTGCTCTCCCAATTAAAATCAAGATGAGCGTAAATTAGCTTGGACACCAAAGATATCAAAAATGACCAAAAAAGGTCAACTATAGACATAATTGTCCTCTTAACCAACCCGCATATTTTGATGTTTAGGTTCAACTCATTTATTGAGGATCTAATTGAGGCTCAAGTTCACTTCATTTAATGGACAAATCGAACTCCAACAAACCCTTACTGAGTCAAGCCTCGGCAATTTGAGAACGACTCAGTTCATTAGTAGCCTTATATACTTGGAAAAGTTAAAGAGAGCCCATGATAAATAGTGCAAGCAAGAAATGGCCCAACCCAAAACACCCAATGCCCATACCATAATTGCCCGCCTTCCACCAAAGCTGCCCCCAAACATCTTGCTGGATTGAGGCCCACGCCACCATATCCAATCTGCCCCGTTATAGTTATGGACACAAACACTGCAAGAGCCCAGATCGCAGCAATAATAGCACAAACCATGGGCAGGCCCAACTCTTTGGACCTCCTCTTGTCTAATGCCACTGTCACACCAACATATAGCACCGCAAATGTGCATGAGAACTCCATTACAAGGGCACTCGTTGGGCTCAGGTCCGATGAAGGCACAGTTCGATCTCTAATCAGACAGCCTCCCAAAGAGTATTTTCGCACCGCTTGGTGGCTCATGACGGCTTTGAGCAATAAGAAACCGATGGTGGATCCAACGCATTGCGCTAATATGTAGGCTGATGCGCGTGAACAAGTTATGATGCCCTTAAGCAAGGCTATGAAGGTGAATGTGGGGTTCATGTGGCCTCCGGAGAGAGGAATGGTGACCAGGAGGAAGAGAAAGCCAACTACGAAAACTGCGAATGCTACCGTGAGGTTTGGGTCTGATCCATTGGACTCCAAGCATGAGATGACAGAGCCAGTTAGTGCGAAAATAATGGTTGCAGTAGCTACTAGCTCTGTTATTGCTCCTCTCCACATCTGAAATAGAAAGGAAAAAAAACAGCTTTCAATTAGTCCTTTAGCACAAATCCATGAATCTCAGATAAGCATTTTGAGCTTTCTTTTAGGGCAAAAGCAATGTTGGCTTTGTTCGGTTTGGGTTTTGAGGGAGGTTTTTTTGGGGTCATGAGTAGAAAGAGATAGGAAGAAATTTATTGGGGACCGTGCAGGTGGATTTTGAGACCCAAACCGAACAAGGTGGCCTAGTCCTAATATATGCTCCAAAAAGAGTTCAACGTCTTTTCATGTACTAGCTCGAACCCCAGATTTCCCCCTTAAAAACAAAGAGGTAAACCAAACGGATTAAGAGCCACATCTGTGTACTATTTAGTTTTACCAATACTTAAATACCACATTATAGTAGAAAACCCTCACTAACCCAACAGTGTCACAATATTGTACTATAAAATAGCATATTTTTATTTCCTAATGCTAAATTTGGTTGAAGAAATAACATTTTGTTGATGTGTAGCACAAGAAATACTACATTCACATTTTGAGTGAATCAAATACTGCATCAACTCCTATGAGTCAGTCCATATAGATGGTTCTTAATTTGCTCCGGCTTTGAAATTGGACCACTAATATTATTCGAGTTGCTCATAATCTGGCCCGAATACCTTAATTATCGAAAAGAAAAAGAAAAAGAAAAGGAAAATATATCCCATTAGCAATACTATGTCTTACCTCCAGTGAGAAATATTCATGGTAACCAAGGAAATTAGACAGATAGGTTCTCCTATTCGCCTTAATGTTCATCGTCTCTTTTTCATCTGCCATCACAGTTACAAACTGCGGATCATCTTCAAGGCCTGGAGAACTCATATTTCTTCAATCAAAGTGAAGAGAGAAACCAAACTCAAATTCAGTGGACCTTTGTAAATTGTAATATGTAACTCTTTACATAGTATGTTTAGAGAGAAATATCCAAAGGTAAGCAAACAAAAAGAAAATACAAATATCCTACCACGGCGAATTCAATTCATTGACAGGGACTGTGGCAGCAAATAGTGGGATCCGCATCCTCTCCATTCGCCAATGGAGATCTCCACCACTTATTATAGGGTTGACTCATGACTTATTTTACAACGGACGTATAAGATAGTCTTGACAAGTAATCAAAATGACATAGTTTTATGTTCTGCAGCCTCTGCCATTTTCCTCCTTTTGCTGCTTCTTGCAATAGAACTTTGACAAGTAATCAAAATGGCATAGTTTTAGGTCTTGATTGGGACTCCTGATCTCAAACATGAACTGATTTGCAGGATGACTCTGATTCTGCCGGCCTTTGTTCCCTCCAAGTGAACTCATTATTAGGTTCTCATTTTTTATGATATCAGTCGGCCATGAACATTGCCTAAAATAACTAGCTAGAACAATACTTAATAGTCAATATAATTTGGGAGAACCTTCTTTACACCGGCGGTGTAAACCAAAATTTACTCCAAATCGATTATATTACACCATGTGTCCAAAGAGTGATCCCAAATAATAGAACATGGACATGTGGCACAATGCAGTCGATTTGGAGGAAACTTTGGATTACACCACCGCTGTAAAGAATGTTTTTTTTCATATAAACACTAGTACATGACCGTAATACACAAACCAAACCAAACGAGAACTAAAATGAATTTCGCTCGGACAGTGTATGAACCAAAATGATTTCTATCTAATGCTGACAAAAATACATAGCATGTTTATGATGAAAAGTTATATGCAAAAAAAGAGAAGAAAAGAATTCTGACTAGGAAAAAGAGAGATATACATATATATTTACATCGTTTGACAAAAAGAGAGACTCCAACATATTATATGTTATAGTATTCCACGACGAATCTTCATATTTTGGAGAATGCAAAAAGGATGAACGGTTGTTGGTTTCTTTTCTCTAAATATCAAAATGAAAAACTGATTCTTGCAAAATCTGTTTTGAAGAAGGGCTGCCAAACATATAATTACAAAACTTGAAAAAGGAGAAAATAAAAAGGCAAAAATAAGCTGACAAACACCCCCTTAAAGTTTAACCAAATGTGTTTCCCATTTTCTTTCCCAATAGAATTTGTAACCAAGGTTCAACAAACTAATTTTAAATGTGTAATACTCTACTATCCTTAAATGTGGATTATATACTAGGTTCTCGGCTTGTTTTGTTTTGTTAGAGCTATAACACGTTAGTTCAAATTTAATTGAAAATATTAATTTTGACCTTGCACGAGTAACCCAGTGCTGACAATACTTTAAAAAATAATTTATATCTAAATTTTATTTTTTTTTAGTGCATTTTTTTAACCCAGTGAGGTCGCTGGTATAATGCTAGTGTCACCCTCAATATCATATGTTGTTAATTCTTAATTACGTGTAACGGGATATGCTTATATTTTTTGTTTCATTTACATTGGACTATTTAAGTTGCAGATATATATTTAATTCGGCCTGTTGAATTTAAAAAGCTCAAGTGTCAAAGCAAAGCCACTAATCAAATTAATGTAAATGGTGGTTCCAATAATGTTTGTTTTTGGAAATCAAGAATAGCCGGCACCAGATTTGGTTCCAATGCGATAAAATATTCCCAACACATCGCCATCTTGTTCTGTACGTTGGCCAATCTTGAAATTGGCCTTGAGTTGACAACAAGGGTTTGCCAATCTGCTAGGTTTTTTTAGAACACCGGGGTCGGACGTGTTGGAATATTTTCAAAATATTTAATGTAATTATTGGTGAACGGCTTTAAAATAAATGGTGTGTCTATTCAAAATAAGTGAATAGACACGTCCATTGGATTTAAATGGTTTAAACTGAAAAGTTTGTTTATTTGGAATAAATGAATAGACATGACTATTGGATTTAAATAACTTAAATCAAATGGTGTGTCTATTCGGGATAAATGAATAGACATAAATATTAGATTTAAATGGTGTGACCATTGGGTTTAAATGAATAAGTATAACTATTCATAAATATTCATAGTGATTTGAATGTAAATATGTGACTATTGGTGAATAGTCACAAGTCTATCCCTATATAAAGGCTAGCAGTTTCACCAATTTCTAATATAGAAAAAACGATTATGATTCTATTTGTTGCTTCTCTCTAGAATTATCTCCTGCATATATTTTTGGCAGGCTCGTAAAATCCACAAGTGTTCTGGTTCTTCGTCTGTGTATGACGCAGTTGGACAAACAGTCAATCAGGACTGGGGTTCATTTGGTCTGTTTGTTTCTCTGTTTAGTTTTAGTTTTAGTTTTGATGACATCATTATTTCCCTCATTTCTCTCTCTCTCTATCTCTCTCCACTCATTACATTGGCTGATATCATCAAAACTAAACTAAACTAACTAACCAAACTCAACCATTGTATCTTGGAGTCGAATTCATCGGCAACCCGGTGCACACCAAATTCACTCGAATTGGTGTGGGCGAATATCGTTTTAAGGACAATAACAATGTAAGGCACATTGAAGCAATCATTTATCTCTCTATTTTTATCCACTTCCATCGCTTATACAATTTTTGCACCAACACGGCGGAGATCAGGTGGAGAACAAGATTGGAGCAAAATAAATACCGTGAGCTCTTATTTTTCTATGGAATATGCTTGATTTGTTCTTATCTATGAGCGGCTAATCTTCCAAACTGGGATTGAGGACAGGGGCGGAAGATAAGAGGGGTACATGGCTCGTGCCACCCCTGTTTCTAAAAAATTAATAATAATTTTAGAGATCGTACTCATTATTTCATATATATATATATATATATATATATATATATATATATATATATATATATATATATATATATATATTAAAAATGTCAATAACATGTAATTCATATGAAGTGCAAGTTCAGCGGTATGTCCCATTTCGTCTAAGTGTTGGGTTGCGCATTTGAGTCTTGGTCTACTATTTTTACTCCAACAAACAAAACTTCCGAATAATAAAAAGATGTTGTGATTAGAGCATAGGGTCTAAGGTCCTGGAACAGCTTTGTGCTTGCCACAGACCAACAAGGCAGCAACAATAGTTGTGAAGTAAATCAAGCTAACTATTCTGTATTCTATGTTGTTGAGGTAATAATCTGTGATCCAGAATGGTCTGGAACATTCTGCTGTCCTAACGCTTTGCGCCTTTAACTTAGGGTTTACACTTAGTGTTTTATGGTACACGATAATAGACATGCAACCGTGCTCCTTGCCTGGCAATATCTCTAGGCACCCTCTCGTGGTGTTGCCGACCAGGCCACCATCACAGTGGTGTTCCCCCCGACCTGGCACGTCACTCTTATGTGCTCAGTCTAATTCCTCTATGTTCGGGAATTACCCAGTTCAAAAACATGTTATTACTTACAGCGATTTAGGAAGAGTAAAACGTGAGCGAGCTTTAAAGTGAGTCCTCACTGAAATTGCTCTCTCTTTATAAGATAGGATAGAGAATGCATATTGTGGAACCCAGACAGTTGTCATAAGGGTTTACTCAAAAGTAAACTTGGCCCTCTGAAAACCTTCAGTCATATGAAATATTAGGTTTGGTCTAATAATGGTTGTGTAGCGCTTCTTTGGAGCACGAGATCCATGGTTCAACTCCTATGGACATAAGGTTGGCTCTCGTAGTAGGCTTATCAATGCATCGAATCTGATCCGAATGGTTGAAATTCGAATCCGAATCCAAATTTTTGCAAATTCAGTATTGGTAATCCAAATTTGAAATTACGGATATCTATTTCAAAAACCTAAATCCGATGGTTTTTTTTTTTTTCCCTTTACTTATACCATGATGCCAAAAGCAAAGTTTAACGTTTAACATTATTTCTAAACAGAGAAAATTTGGCTCGAAATGGTGAATATTCTATAAGTCTAGCAATTCCATTTCCCTCTGCTCAAGAAAGGCAACTCTTTGTGTTACTGTAACATTATCTGATTCTACTTTCTGGACTGGATTCTTTTGCTGTTGGTTGTAGATATTTTGGGCATTTTTCTCTGCTTCTACTTCAGTTGTGGCCATTCATACTCACGCCCGTTGGTTTCTGGCTTGGCTATTGTCAAAACCAACTAGAAAGGTAGAAATCAAAACTCCAACAAGATCTTACCCTCCAAAGAACATATGAGTCTATCTAAAATTAAGTGCATGGTACTCCATTGAGGAGTTAGTATTAAATCGATGACATGGTCGCAAAAAAAGAAACTTCCGATAAAGACCTGTGATAACAAAGCCTATAGCAAAATGCGTGCATCCCTCGCATCATCTTGTAACTTGGTAGCCCTGCCATAAAAAAATAAAAAATCAGACTACTGAAATAAAACCAAAAACTACCATAACTAAAAGTTCCAAGTATCTTCTTGATTTTTTTGCCCTTATTTGTTTTGTCTATTTACTCTTGAAGGGGCAGTTTCCATGATCTCTTGATTGAAGTTTAATAAACCCGAAAAATAAACTCAACATAATAACTGTGACACAAAAAGAAAACATAAGTGATAAGGAACAGAAGCTTACAAGAAAGAAAGACGAAAGAAATATATGATCTTAACGAAGCAAGATAAGAACTCATATACCTTCACTTTTCTCAATAGATCCTTCGCAGTAGGATCAATGTTGAAATGTTCACGTACAGGCTGCAGAGAAAAAGGAACATATCATCATGAGAAGAAAATGGGCAAGAGGCTGGCTCCATGTCCTTGATGCCCAGCATACTCAAATAAGCAGTTCACCAAAAAAAGAAAAAAAGAAGCATACTCAAATATGAAATACTTAATCAATCTTATATAGCAACAGTTGCCCTCTAGTTCCCTTGACCAATCTAAGATCCACCACTGATCATTCGACAAACAAGAACCACAATCAGCTCACTCGCCATGCATGATTGACAAGCTCAGCCTTGGGTTGCTGATTCTCATAGTTGTGGTTTACTTTTGGAATGGGTGATTGGGGAATGGGGGTTTCAAAACTTCTTTCACAGTTTCCTCTTTGAAAATGGAGTTGTGGGTTTAAAAAAAAGTATATAGCATCGCAGAAGGTATACCCAAATGTAGCTTTTGATCATAACTAAGGGACCTTTTGTAGGGCCGATAACAATTGTGAAAGGATATTTGATCCGATAGGATACATAGTCCCTTCGGACTATAGTGATGGGATAACTCATACTACACCCCTATGGTAAATATGTATCATCAATCCCACATTTTGTTGGATCGGGGCTGTAAAACTTTTCACCAACCACTGGATATGTGGTCTCCTTGGACATACAGTCCCACTCCAATATCCGGTCAAACAAATTGAACTTTCAATCTTATGCAACATTCCTGCTGCATATATAGAGATGGGATTATGCGCTAATGCAATTTTGAGGGACTAGACTACGTCCAACTATGGAAGGATACCCCACAGGATGAAAAAGAGTTAAGAAAAAGTACAAAATCAAAGGACAAGACTCAACAAAAACTTAACACAGGATGAAGAGAGTTGGGAAATAGGAACAAAATCAAGCACAAAGCTTAACAGCACACCAAGGAGTAGGAAACATGATATTGACAGTATGTAAGCTGGAGAGTGCACATAAAAGAAGTACAAGACCTGCAGTATCTTATTTAGTGCTTTTGATAGAGCAGGTTTCACATCAGCAGGATGTAAGTTCCCACTTTCATAGTCCGCAACTAATTCTTCAAAACTCTTGAAGGTCCTGAATTCCAAACAAAAAGGCGGAAAAAGACAAATCCCATCAACAAATAGGATTTAGTGATACCAAAGGAAATAGAACCAGCAGCACCAAACAAGTACATTAATCTAGCAACTTAAAATAGCAGCAAGGTTTAATAATTGGTAAATCTGGGAAAGCAGTGGAGTGAGGCCAGTGGATCAATCTCAATACTCGAAAAAGGCTTGCATAAAAGGCTCATCACTGCTACAAGAGGAGGAGGAGACTCACTTTTCACCACCATTGTCAGCACTGCGTTCAACTTTGAACTCATGAAACCATGGGAGGATAATGTGTTCAATATACTCCAGACAGGGGTTACCTTGAACCACCATTGGAGGACCGTATGCCTTCTTTATTTTCAGATTAACTACTGCCTGCAGCAATAAAATACTTCTATTGAGCGATAGTCGAAATCATAGTTGTCAAAGGCGAAAGGCGCACCGAGGTGCAAAATCTTGTGGGGACTAAGGCGAGAGGCGAGGCGCACGCCTTTTTGAAGCGAGGCGCACCTATGTAAAAAAAATTAGAAAAAATAGCATATAGCAATACTTTAACTAATAACACTAAGCCAATGAATTTTAGATAACATACCATCCAAATAACGAGTAATATAATTAGAGAAAAAAAATATACTTAGTTCATTTACGTATATTGTATACATATAAACTATACTTTGTATAAAAAAAAACATATAAACATTGACTATACTTCGTAAAAAAAAGAAACATATAAACTGATTGTAATTAGTTAACTAAATAATATAAATGAACTATAATAAATTAGTCTATACTTTGTAATTAAAAAAAAAAAGAATATAAACAGTGTTTTAACATTACACGTCAGATATGTGGCCATGGCCACTGCCACTGGTCTGTATACATATAATACACGTATCAATTAAAAAAAATAAAAAATACACAAGTCAATAAATTAGTCACTTCTTCTCCTCCTTTGGTCTGTAGATATAGACAACATACTTATACAAATACAAACAAAGATAGAGAGAGTCGAGACTTGAGAGAGTGATAGAGATCGAGAGCTTATGATTTATGATTGAAAGAAGACGATGACGCTGACGGTGACAGGTGCCTGAAGGTCGACGATCAGAGGTGACAGCGTGAGTTGGTGACAAGATCGAAGACAATGGGCATGACTGTGTTAAGGAGGACTAGAGGAGAAGAAGAGGAGAAGCGGCGATGGTCTTGGACGAAAAAATTATGACCTTGGACGGCTGAGGACTACATTTCTGAGATCCAAAATCAATGGCCAAGGTGAGATTTTTAACCTAAGTCACAAAAATCTAGGGCTGTTATTGAACTTGAAAGAAGCACGCTTTTTTTGCGTCTCTCGCCTTTGCGCCTTTCCGTTGCCTCGCCTGGGTGTACCCCAGGCGCAAAGGGTGCGCCTAGACGCGCCTTTGACAACTATGGTCGAAATCAGAAAAGTAAGTCAAATTCTCATTAAGAATGGAGCAGGGCACTTCGAAGCAGAATTAAGCATACCACTAATCAAGTACAAACAAAACTGACTCCTTAAACTACTCCTATTGTTTTGTAGCACAAAATAGTACTTCCTTGTCCTCCATAAAGATGGAAGAAGATGGATCACTTTTTGACATCTTCTCTTGCCCCTCCTTCAAACCAGGAAGCATGTCTGCGTATGACAGTAATGAAGAGAAGGAACCACATCACAACAAAGAGATAATACACAAAAAGGTGATGTCGGGAGAATCAGAAAAGGAACATACGGTGAGACAATATGATAGGCTTGTTTTTACTCTTAATTAGATCACAGTACTCCCTAGCAAGAACATTCACTTTCCGCTGGTCCATGCCCAATTGACAGATATCAGCCAGCTCAGATTGAAAAGATTGTCAACTATCCAGCAAAGTCATTATGCACAAACCAAACATCCGTCAATGTTGTCTCTTCCAACTTCCAAGTAATCAATCCAACATTATAACAAAAATGTACAGGTTAAACCGATCAAAAATATCTTTGTACAGGTAAACCATCAGCATATATTTCACAGCCTATTACAATGATACCCTAGTGAAGACTCCTGAATTGCCACTGCTAATCGTGCAATGATCGTTTAGGCTCATAGCCAGTACCATAAGATGCATATAAAATCTTGTCAAAATACAGGTTTATTTATCCCGACTCCAATAGAAAGTCAGAAACCTTAGCACACTCGATTGATATGAATCCAACATTTTTGTGAAACTACAACCATCTTGGTAATACATTCCCAGTATCCTACATACCTCGTGCACTGAAAAATAACTGCACCATAAGTTCATTCTAACATAATTAAACCATTATTCCCTCTTAAGTAGCTCAAGACTGTAGGATTACCTGCATACAGATATTGCTACTACAGTTCTGCTGATGGCAGGTGAGAGGTTGAGTACCCATGATCACTTCAAAAGGAATATTCCTTGGTTGCATGAGGTGACAAAGCCTAGGTATCCCAAAGGAACATCCAAATAAGGTGATGCAAGTAGGCCAACATACCAATTGGCATCAGAATCATGGTGTGACCCCATTTTTACATAACGAAATTCACCATTCCTATTTGAGCTACACGATATTGAGCGAACAAACACCCAAAACACTTTTTGCAACCCTAAGTGGCTGACGGGTGGGAAAGGTTGAGAAGGAAAGGCAAAGGGATAAGTTTGTGAGCTATGTAGCATGGACACTAACACGGATACGGACATAGAACACGTGAATTCTAAAAAATAGACACGGACCCAATGGGGGACACTGCAAAAATAAATAAATAAGTAACTATATATAAAAATAAATCATATATGTATGCAATAACAGTTTATATACATAGATATATACACTTTTCTTTTGATATGTAAGATATTTACACTTTTATACTACTATATATATTCTAGTACACAGACATATATGTTAGATATACACCCACAACATACATACATATATGCATATATATATAAAGATACATACGAGAGAGTGTATATGTGCGACAAACGTGTCCATGCCGTGTCCCCCGAGCATCCCTCTCCAAAAAATAAAATTAAAGGGACATGCCATGTGGCGTATCCAATATGTTGTGACTTGTGAGCCAAGGGTGCCAATACGTTGTGACTAACTTAAAGAGGAATAGAAAAACCAAAAACAATCCACAGCAATTCTCAGCTTAACGTACACTTTGGCAACTCTGGGAAGTGGGAAGTAAAAGCATAATGTCTTTGTACTTTGGATTTAAACTTAAAAAAATGATTTTCACCCAGTTGATTACCGAAGACCAATTTTTCAACCAGCCCATTACCTTATTAGGTAGTGGCACAAACCATAGCATATACATTTCAGGGCCCAAATCATGCTCTCACTCATTATTGACCCATAAAGGAAAATCATCAAAATATAGACCTTTATAAGATCTTTTCAAGAATGAAAGAAATAGAGTGAAAATCTATAATCAACTCTAAGACAAGTAGATGAATAGTTGTTTAGCTGCAAACGCCGGTAGAAACAAAAAGACATATTATTTAGCAATTTAGCATTGATAATTGGACTTTTTTTTTAAAACAGCAAAGAAGATGAGGCAATAACACCCACAACTTCAAGAAACAAAAACTCATTAGGGCCAATCTAGTATTTTATTAATTTGCATGTTTCAAAACATTAGTATTTACATCATCCATGATTTTTATTCCAATTTCCTAATAATGTTATTAGAAACTGAAGTTGCTTCATGATTAAGCTATCAAGTTACTCATGCAGTAGCTGCTGTGTGCACCATGTTGAAAATTAAGCTTGATTTGTATTTCCCACATGGGAAATTTGAGACTCAAAGATTGAATATGCAAATGGGAAGATTTTGGATAAATATGGTGCAAGGAAGTCAAAGAAGTAGGCTTCACATTTTTGGTATTGTGGCTCTAGTTTTTCTATATAAAGGTCTTGTATGAGTGCCTTGAAAAGTGTGAGGAAAGAGAAGAGAAAAACATAAAGAGAGAAGAGAAAACATAAAGGGAGCAGAGTAGAGAGAGACGTGAGCGAGCCCTTTATGGGCCTGCCCGGTGGGAGGGAAAATTATCCAATGCATATGTAGAATGTGTGAGACTAAAAGACTGTGTGTGATTGTATTTTTATTACAGATTAATACAAAGACTGGTGGTTGAGGGTGTACTATACTTCTCTTTATTTTCCCAACATAGCATGTTGGTTTTCTTCTATAGTAAGCAAAATTTCAAATCAAAGATGACTTAGTGATGGCATAAGATCACCCATTCATACATGAGCCGTGGACGGAAGAATTAATACCTATTAGTCTTTGACATATTTTACTTTAGGAATCAATACTGCTATTTAGGAGTCTAATGTTTGTTTCTATTTTGGAAACAAGTTTATTTCAAGTTTGGAAACATTGTGGCTAGCCTATAAATACTAGGTTTGTTACCTTCATAAGATACTTTCGATATAGAGAATAAAGATTTAAGTGAGTTTAGGGTTTTCTCTCTTTTCTGCTTCTTCTTTTCTTTCGGCCAACTTTAAACAATGGAACAATATAAATAAGCCAACGTGTAATAAGAAATAAAGCCACCATAAGGAAAAATATATCGGCACACTGCATGCATGGGTAGAAAACCTGGTCTGCCATCAACTCATCCTCCTCACCTCGACCCATAATCGGGGCACACCTGCAAAACTAAGTCGATACTTACAAGGAAGTAATGCATACATATCTTAAATCTATTACCTCCTTATTCTAGAAAGCGTGTTTCTTGACGCGATATCCATTACAAGAGGCCAGTATTCACTTGCCCTAGAGTTAATTTCTTTCGAAGACCATATAAATTCCACTTTACCTCCTTGGAGATTCAAACCCGCAGCTTTCCAAACCTCAATCATGTAGTTTCCAACATCCTTAATTTTCAGATTGGTTTGCAAAGATGAACAACAAAATGGATGATCAAAATCTTACTGTAATTCAGTGCAATCCAAAACTTTACTGTGCAACAGCAGAAGTCAACTTGTTCACACTAATTATCTTCATAATCCCCTGATCACCAACAAAACAAAATGCTACCATTCATATTTAACAAGAAGAAAATATGATCAAAATCATCCAAATTTCTTGTTGCAGTTCTGAAAAGCGACAAAAAGACAAAATTTCCAAATTTCCATACATTCAGGGGTAAAGCTCGATGATCCCGAAATAGGTAACATCAAAATTCTTCAAATGGGTAACAACGCAAGGATAATTGATTTAGTTTTGAATCACAAACCTGGGCAATGTACATTCTACCGGAGGGTTCGAACCCGTCGTAACAAACAGGTTCGGGGTTATTCGAGAGAAGGTTTCGCAACTCATCAATCCAACACGTTTAGTTACACGCAACAACAAAGAGATACAAATGTATATAGACACAACATAGATGAATAGGAGCTTACTCTGATGTGGAATTGGAGGAATTGGAAGATGGGGCTTGATCCGGAGAGGATATAGACAGCGTTTCCTTGTTTTCCGATGAATACTCGATGGAGGCTCAATTTGAGTTGCGTACCCTGCAATCTGCGTACAGATATATATGCATGGACGATGAAACCTATTCAATATTGGATAAACTACTTTAAACCCCTTCGACTATGACATTATTATGAGTAGGCCCTTATGGTATAAATTTCAACACTTAAACCCCTTAAACTGTTTCCAAGCCCTTTGAAGGAAAAAGATCAGGTCGGTGAAATTGGAGGTTGGCCAAATTTTGGCTGATTTTTTCCAATTAAGTCCTTCAAATGGAGGGCCTCTACTCTACTCTAGCTTTGTATCAAGGGTTGTTCCGGTTATTTTGATAGGTTTTGAGCGATTATCATATTGCCCTTGTTGGACATTTGATGTTTTCTATTTGTGTCCCTTTTTCGGCCTTTATTTTGTTCTATTCTTCAATGACATTTTGGGGAGAAAATCTTATCATAGTAGCTGATTTTGGACTGGTTTGATATGTGTACAACGACCTTTGACATACGTGTGCGACTCTTTCTCTCCCTCTCTCTATATTATCTTTTACTCTGAAGACAGAAACACACGCACACGCACACACTCTCTCTCTCTCTCTGCAATTGATTTTTCATTCGAAGACAGAAGGAAAAATGGCAAGGAGATCGCCGGTTAAGAAGTTGTTCGCATGAGCTTATGGACAATCAATTATGGTCATTGGGGTCTTTTTCGCTAGAGAAAATAGAATCGATTTGATTTTGCCATTGTGGCTAATGACGTGGTTGTTATCGAGGGGGAAGATTACGACAACCAAATCTGAAAAAAATTAAAGTTGAAATCAAACTACAAAGGCCATAACTGTAGTTGAAAGAGCATGAAAAATATTTTAGGCATATCTTCAGGTTCCAAGTCAATTCCCACTGGCGAGAGCTAGAACAGGGTTACCGAGTTCGATCAGGTATGAAGCACTCTTTTTCGAACAACCTAGAGTACAATAATAGGGAAATCGCATGGTTTCAAACTCGAATCCGTTAGATTAGGGCTCCAAGTTGAAATACTACACTTAGTAAGGTATCCGTTAGATTAGGACTCCAGGTTTCGTGATTTAAGTATTACTTAAAAAAGTAGGATTTGTGAACAATAGGTTAGGGCTCCATCTGAGGAGTTAGAGTTTGTGCGCGATGGATTGTGGCTTCATTCAATTTGGTTTAGCTAGTCAAAATCGAACGGATCTGAGTGAAAATATCAATTTTTATACTGATCCTATTTTTCTCGTACAAGTTCTGTAATCACCATTCTTATTTAAAGTAGTTAGTCAAAATGCAAAAAAAAAATGATGCCTATTAGACTCTTCGTAACCCGTGTTACAGTATCTTATATAGTATTGAAGAATGGCTTTCCGTGAGGAGGAATATGAGTGCGACGCGTGGCTATAGTGAAGGCCGGTGGATACGACATGTATCCATTTAGTTTTTCTGATTTTTTTTTTCCATCTTCTAAATTCGAATAAGGAGATATGCATGTTTAAAAGGAATCTATGATCTAAAAGGATGAGACGATTTTCTAAGTTTAAAAGGAATCTATCAAGATATAGTTAGGCAAGTTTACTAAATCAGTCTTAATTTTGGAAGGGAAGTTTCGAAAGGAAAAAAAATAGGGGTAACAAAATATTTTTTCATTTTTAAAGTGGTTAAACTTAAAGCAAGTTTCCTAAAAAACAAATTTCGAAAAGAAATCCTAATTTAAAAAGCAAGCTAATTTAAATCGATATGGAAGGATAGACCGTCTCAACCAAATGGTAACATTCAAATTCAAAATTGAAAAATTCTAATATCAGCCTATTGGGCTGACATTAAGGCTTAAAAAGTGTATTTGAATGTGCGAAAAGTGTATATAAATGGGCAAAAGTATACAGAAAAGTGAAAAAATTACATTGGAGTTTTTTTTTTTTTATTTTATTTTCTTGTTGCCTTATTGTCAGCCTAGTGGGCTAACAATAGAAGAACCCTTCAAAATTATCCACGATTCTTAGCAAGCAAGCTAATTTTCAGATTGATCCCATTATCTCCATATCAAAATTTTACAATGGAAAGATTCATTGATCAAAACATACTTAACTAATTTGCTAACTTTTAAAAAACTAATAAAAGTTCAGTTTCAAAAAGAGGTTTTGAAAGCTTATCATTTTATCATTGATTTCTGGGATTGTGATATCTTTTTCCAAACTCTATCAACAAGGTTGCTACTGGCATTAACACTTGTATTAACAATTGTACAAACTCTATCACATGGGATATGTGGGACCTATCACTCATATATGGGTCCCACAAATCCTATGTGAGAGAGTTTATGCAATCATTTGTATAAGTGTTAGTGCCTTTATCTTTGGCTGCTGATAATACCAAAACCAAAAGTGTTCGTGGCAAAACCAAAAATGTTGCTGCCAAAACTCTAATCTCTTTTGCTTCCACAATTACCTACATGCCCTTTTGTCATTAGATGCCATTTATTGCAAACCTCACCCTTGAATCTCAAAGGGTTATTACAAACCTATGATTATTCTTTCTTTATTCCAAGCTTTGTCCGTTCCTTTCTCAAACTTCCTGCAGACTCTCCCATCCCTATTTGTCTCTTTCCCTTTTGACTTGCTTTCTCACGACCTCATACTCGTCAAAATTCTTTTTAAATTCTTTTTCTTCGTCTTCCTTTCTCTTCTACAGTCACCCTCTGCATCATCCAAAACAAAATTTGCCTTTTTTTTCTTTTTGTTGAATTCTGATTTTTCTTTGAGTTGTAAGTTTTGCATTCTGGGTTTTCAGTGAATATCCCAAGCCAACAGAATGATGTCCATACTCAACGAAAAACAATAGAGAATGACATAATTTGGATGTACTTAAAAAGGACTCTTCATAATAATTTTCCCGCCAAACCATTGCATGAGCAGCAACATAATAAGAGTTTAAAGATATCGATCAACATTCAGACTTCAAAGACATCAGTATGCATCAGACTTCAAAGACTCCAAAAATGAAAAAAAATACATTAGTATGCATCAGCATTTGATACCCCGATGGAGTACATCAGATAACAACAATCTTAAATCACCCTATGAGTAGTTAAGAAAGCACTCCAAGTCTCCAATAAACTTAGGAGAAATCAAACAACAAAAAACTCAAGAGATAAGTAAAGATTTTAGAGCAAACAATTCAACATTGACATCTAAATACAAGTCAAATTAACAGTTCACGTAACATAGGAATTCTACCCCAAAGAGCTTCAATCCAAATCGATCCAGAATATGACATCAATTCCAAAAAGTTTCAAAATGAAATTATAAAATGGTAATGGCCTCCACAAAATACTCTGTTACACATCACTTGGAGTAGTTGGAAGATAAGCCTTCATTACTACCTACAAAAAAAAATTATGAAAGAGGTATCAAAACTACTACGAAAACGACTAAAAAAATTATGAAAGAGGTATCAAAAAAATTATGAAGGATTGAAAACAATAAATTTACCTCAGGTCACCATCCAACCAAAAGCGCTCAATCGAATGCTTCAACTCCAGCCTCATCCCCAACACTTCCATCGTATGTTGTATCAACTCCATGACTTGGATTGAATTCATTTGGCCCCAATTTGTTTGTAATATCCCAAATTTTCAAAAAAATAAAATTTGTGATATTTGTAAATAATAATTTTCCTAATTTAATTTTACCCAATTTTGACTTTAGTTGACCATTTGCGGGTCTCTTATTTATTTATTTATTTAGTTATTTTTCCCTTAGACGAGTTAGTGCTCGAGTTGCACAGAACGATTTCAACCGGCTTGTCACCAGTGGGTCCGGACGAACGGCCAGAATAATGTGCGTAATGCAGAGGATGATTTTTGAGCTAGACAGACGACACTAGCACGACTAACACAGTTGTGGGACCCGAGTCAACCGGATACGCTCACCGAGCGAGCGCATCGTAATGCGTGTTTTACTTTCAAGATTTTTCCAAACGATTCTGAGCACACGGTGATATTGCTCACGATTTTCCAAGTTCGTACGAATATTTTGATAATTTTCTGAGACCGAAACCCGGACAGTTCGAACACTGCTCGGAGTAAATTGTACTGCATTGTGCCGCATCGTGTGCCGCGGGGCCCCCCTCCAAATTACTTCCACACTCCACCCATCACCTCCACTCACCAATTCACCTTCCACACTCCACCTCTTACAACACATCACTCCACCTCTCCCATCACACCAAACCAACACCCCACCACCAACCCCATTTTCCCTACTTAAACCCACCAACCCCTTGCCCCTTCTAACTTTCGGCAGAGAAGAGAGAAAGATTGGGAGAAATGCTGGAAAAGAGGAAGAAAGGAGGAGAAGAAGAGAAAAAGAAGGAAGAAGACACCACCCATTTTCGTCCATATCACGTACACATTTTTACAGCCACTTTGCTCATAGTTACAGTCGTTTTTAGGATTAGGTTTCTTCATAGAAGTTGTAGAGGGCGTCGAGAACTTTGATTTCGATACAAGAATCATCCAAATCGGTTGAGTTTTGAATGAGTTATAGCCATCCAAAGTTCAGTAAAAATCTCGGGTACCATTTTCCAGACAGCTTTCTGTTCTTCGGTAAATCTCCATTTTTCTTCTCGTTAAAGTGGATTTCGGGTTTAGGTTCCTTCACAAAGATTGTATATCACTTCAAACTCTTCGTTTTAGGTTCAAGAATCACTCAAAACCGTTGAGAAATGACCACGTTATTGCGGCCCGAAGTTTCTGGTCTAACCAAACCGAGTAGCTCACTGAACCTTTGCAAATCTTCATTTTTCTCATTGTTGGAGTGCGTTTTAGGCTTAGACTTCTTCATCAACGTTGTAGAGCACTTCGAGAGCTTCATTTTAGACACAAGAATCGCTGGAAACGGATGAGGATTGAGCCCGATATCGCAGCCCAAAGATTCTGTTGCCACTCGAAACACCACCGGACTCTACCATCGAGCTTTTCGTCCGGACCAAAGGTAGAAACTCGTACCCACCCTATTCCAAGCTTTTGAATGTGTTATAATGGTCTAGGAGTAATTTAGAGTTGATGGGTTAAAGCCTCAATTCAAGGGTTTCACGAAACCCGAGCCAAAACGTGATATACCATTTTGACCCGAAACTTTATTTTTCGTGCTTAGTAAACTCTAGATCCATCGTGGTCCATGTTGTTAATTATTCCAAGCATGTTTAATACTTTAAGAACTGTTTATATGAGTTTCTCCATAAATTTATTGCTCTTAACCTTGTTCGTGATCGTTGCGTTTAAGTTAGAAGTTTAAAGCGTAATTTTGTGAAATTTGACGTGCGTACTATGTATCATTTATGAAACCTATTTTTATAAATGTCACTACTGTAAATTTAGGAGTTTAACGAAATGACAAAAATGCCCTTCGGTTGTAAAATGACCATTTTGCCCTTGTGTGTGTAAATTACATAATGTGTAGTTTTGTACTTAGTAAGAAAATCAAAGAATTGTGTTTTGTGACAAGTTAGGACTTTATTATCCAAGATAAAGTATTTTTACGTATTTACCCTTGTTGGTGGAAAAATTACATTTTTGCCCTTGTACTATGTTATTTTACAAAAAGGCCCCTAGAGTTTGTAAAATTACACTAAGGACCCTAGAGTTGTGAAATTATGTTGGGCACCCTTGTACTTACTTAAAATGACGTTGGTGACCGTTACTTCCTTTAAATTACATTTTGACCCCAATAGTTTAGTAAATTACGTTTTGACCCCTGTAGATTGAATTGATTACGTTTAGACCCTTGGTATTCGATTACTTGAATTTCGTGAACTTGTGAATTGAAATATTCGGTTGTGATCCTTGAGATGTTGTTATCACTTTGATTCTGCTGTTAAGTGCACTTTCCATAAATGTGTTGAATGTTAGAATGGACAACTAGGTTCCCGGGTTGGGTGATCGTACGCGAATATCACATAGACGATGAGGTTAATGGAAAAGTGAATTGGAATTGATTGATGGGGAGTTACCCCGAGATTGTTGTTGAATGGCAGTTTCGCCAAGTGATTTGTTTTGGAGGATTATTTGGCAGTCTGCTATGATTTCGAAACCCGAGGGTATGACACTTTGTGATTTGCTTCATTTGAATTCTGAGGCGTTATAAGGGTGGAAGTATTATAGACCAGTTTCGGCTATATACCTACAAGACCTGGCAGTTGCCATACGTAGCCCAGTGGTACAGATTCGTCCCTGGGAAATTCATCCTTGCGAGGCGGCTGACGGCTGGATTAAGTACGTAACTTATACCTTCCGTCAGGGCCCCCGAGTGAAGGGCAAGCAAGGGGGGAGTAAATCACAGTTTGGTCATATTCCTTAGTGGTTAACCGGGAGGAAAGTTCTCTGGGTTGAGAACTTAGATGAACATGTAAGTTAATGGCTAGTAATGAAATTAGCTATGTGTTTAATTCTCTGCTTTACGATTTATTTCCAGCTTAATCTTTTAATAACTGTTTTTCAATCATATATGTTGTACGTGTATGTTAAGTAAGGGTTGGGTGGGTTAGAGTAGCTATTGAGTGATTTATCGCTCACGGTGTTACACTTCGTGTGACCCTGGTATAATACTATGATGTTGCTTTGCGACTCGGACGTATTATGCTAGACTTTGGAGATGAACAGGAGAAGCACTACAGTTTGGAGGTTTGCGGAGCTAAGGAGGACACCGCCAGAGTTGATGACCATACCACAGAGTAGAGATAACCCTAGCATACCTAATAGTGAATAATTGTACTTAACAAGGAGATTAATGTATTTTTACATGATGGAATATTGTTGTAAAACTTTATTATTTCTTTTAATAAATTTAACGTACCCAAAAATCGGGGTTGTTACATTGTTGCTCGGGCATTTTCGACTATTATGACGCGCGACTTTGCAAATGCTACATTTTTGTGGTGCATCAGTGAGCTCAAATTGTGAAGGGTTCCGTGTTGTAGAAGTTGATGCTTTTCTTTTTCTTTTTCTTTTTTATGTTGGTGGACGTCCTTTGTGAACTTGAATAATTGGCTCAAAAATCATTGGAAGTGATGGATCTATAACTTGAGAAATTCTCTCTTGGGCAACACCATCTTCATGAGCTTGTTCACAATTAGGCAAAGAGAAAGATCTTAAGTCAATCCTCCATTGTGAATGTATTGTATCAAGAGGTAATATCTTGCATTTCCACTGAATCATCCTATGTGCACAAGGAAGACCCATGCTTGCCCAGAAATGTCCCATACAAGTTGGTTGCATTGTGCCATGTCTCATCATTTCGTATTGTTTGACCAGCTCTTTCATAGCATATGCAGACACATGAGTTATAAGTTCCTTAAAGAAATAAATATTAGATTGATGAGCTATTCGGATCCTCTTGCTTAAAAGTTGTGTCTTTATCTCATTAAACTCATTCTCAATTGCAAGGCATATCTTGTTCTTCACTTCATGAAGATCACCGGTTGAAACTTGCAAGTATTTTTTCAATTTAGAATGAGCACCTTCTACCCTAGAAGAGACCTGATTTCCAAAATGAATGCATTTATCAGTCCATGCCTTCACAAACCTCTCTTTGAATGGAAGCCATGTCCTTCGAATGTAGGATATCACATTTGACTTCTCGTTGTACAATACCTCAAAAAAAGCCCAAGCTTGCTCAAACTCTTCTTCATTTTGAGAGTTAAGCACCTAGTTCCACATAGATAAAAATGTGCTCCGATCTTCTTGATATTCAAAGCGAGGCTTGCAATTTGTCAAAATATTTTTCTCAATATGCCATACACACAAAAGATTAGTAGTCGTTGGAAAGAAAACTGTTATAGCATTCATCAAGGCCAATTCCCTATCAGATACAATGACAGATGGTTGGCAAGAGGGACCCAAAAGTTTACTAAACATTCGTAAAGCCCTAACATAATCATCTTCTCCTTCCTTCTCCAAAAATGCAAAACAAGAGTAGAATGAACTGTTGAAACTTGAAACCCCAATTATGTCAAGTAGAGGCATCTTGTATCAGTTGGTCTTATAAGTGCAATCCATTACGAAAACAGTGTTGTAACTCTTTGTCAATGTAATTGAGAGAGGGTGCGCCAAAAATAGATGTGTCAAGTGACCATTTTCATCATATGCAACATTAAAAGTAAAATCACCTTGACAAAGCTCTTCAAACAAGACTTGGATCATAGTTCGTCCTGCCATATTCTCCTTTCAAAGCTTGTGGAAAGGAAGTGTGGAAGTGGAAAGACAGAAAGTTGGTTGGAAGGCTTAAGATATTAATACGTAGAGTTTTTACACATGCCTAACAAAGCTATAGTCTTGTCTATTTATAGACAAGTTGGTCATACAAGTACAAAACCTAACTTTCTTACAACTTTACAGATGTTAAGTATAAGGAGGGGCCATGCCTCTTCTTTTTACAAATGTACAAAAGATAAAAGGGGTCCTAGTCTCCCGTCTTCAAAAACTTGCCACGTAGAGAATCTTTCGTGCGAGTTCTAGATTCCTTGTTTTCTGTCGTCGTTGCTTACGTCAGCTTCGACCTTTCTAGTCTTCCATCTTGTTAATGAGGTTTTGATATTCAACACCGTCATAGTGTTCCGATGATACAGGAGAATATGGATCTTGATTGAATTGCATATTCCTGTCTTCTTCTACGGAATCAACTTGAATAGTTAATTCCATTGGTAAATCAAGATTTTGTCTTTTCTTGATATTGTTCAAAAGAGCTTCTACTTCTTGTATCTGCTCTTCACTTCTCTCTTAGGATATTGGAAAATTTGTAACTAATATCCTTCTTCCATCCGTCACCATAAAGGGAATTGGAACTATCCCTTGAATTTGTGCTGCATGCTGACTTAGCCGCAACAAACTTTCTATCCAGTATTCTTCTGGATCAAGATTAGGAATCATGAACTTGGAGTGTAGTGGATTTGTTTCCTGCTCAAACTCCCAATCTTCAGTTGGCTTAAAATACCAAATCTGATATGGCTGGTAGAAACATTCATGTTCTCGCCATCCCATTGAACTTGAAATGCAGAATGTAAAATACTTGTTCCATGTGTAGGTGTTTGCCACACATGAGAGCATTGTTCTGATCATCATTGGGAAGGAGGTCCAATACGTTGAATCCAAGATTTGAAAAATAATCTGATTTGTTACTCCCCAAGTTATTTCATCATCTGTCCAATCATCATGATTAAGAAAAATAATGGTTTTAGGGATGTCTTCCCTAAGATTAACTCTGCCTTTCTCATTAAGCAAAAGATGCTTAATTTTCCTCTGATGGTGTTCTACCATTGCATGAATCTGCATAAAAATCTCAGGAGGCAAAATTGATCTTGCCTTTTCATAAAGACAAATACTTTTGATTTTTTAAAAAATAGGGTCCGGATACTCATTAGCTATGAGGTCCGATATTTGAAGAAAATTATTTATTTTCTCAAAATTGAAATCTACTGTCCAATCCATTTGTTTAATGATTTGAAAACAAAAGTTTTCTAAAACATTTTGCTTTCTTTTCATATTGGACAGTTCTATAGCTTGCTTGGCTAATTCATCAGCCAATCCTGCCATGCCTTGGTGGAATTTTGCTTTGACTCCAGAAACATGTCCTTTCCAGACTGCATTCAAATGTTCATATACAGGGCTTGGAATCCCTGGGTTATAGAAATATTTTATTTCTGGTTCCGACATAATATTCATGTGAACTCCAATTGGTCTAACTGGAAGGATCACCATAGATGGTGTAAATTCCATTTGTTGAGCAGAGACCATTGGTGGTCTACTATACCAAACTCTTCTAGCTTTTGTCATACTATCATAACTCTTATAGCAAGCTCCAAGGAAATTATTCACCTGCGGATGACATTCTTTCCAAGTTTTGTAGATCCTTGGTTGGAATCCAGCAAAACTACATAAGTTTTTTCTTCTCTGGGACGTGCCCTTCTAGCAATTGTTACTCAGTCTCCTTGTATAGGTTGTTTGCCTCTATCTGCCATAGCTATTTAAGCTAAGTTTCCCTGCAAGTATAAAAAGGTCTACTCAAAAAATGTGCAATAAAATTATTAGCTCCCTTGAGGTGTTCTACCTCAAAAGTATATTTTGAAATTTTATTGTACCAACTTAATCGTTGGCCTTGATCGATAGATTTTTTGTTAATCAAGAAATCTCTTATAGCTTTATTGTCTGTTCTAAAAATAAAGTCTTCTGGTGAAAGATAAATCTTAAATGTATCTAATGATAATTTTATAGCTAATAATTCTTTTTCAAAAATAATATATTTTTGCTGGTTGGGCTTAAAAGTACCAGAATGATATCCACAAATCAACTATTCTTTCTGAAGGGTTTTTGAGATGGAAACTTTTCTTGCTCTTATCTTATTTTCACTTAGTGGAAGTGTTTCTTCCTTCCAGAAAATAGCTGGTATTGCTTTTAACACACAACCCCAACATGTATCAGAAGCATCTGTTTACAAAATAAGTTTATCACCCTGTTTTGGTAAATAAACACTAGGTAACTTAGTAAGACTTTGCTTGAGTTGTTTAATCAAGACAATGTCTTCTTTTTCCCAAGTAAAATTGACATTTTTCCTTAATTTGACTAATAAAGGAGTTTCGATTTTTGATAAAATTTCTTCCATAATTTAGAATTTCCAAAAGACTTTGTAATTGAGTCTTGTTTTCTAATATGTCTGGGAAATCTCTAACTTTTGAAAGAATATGCTCCTGTAATTTTAAACCTTGCTGGTCTAAAACTATTCCCGAAAATTCAATTGATTCTTTTTCAAGCTTAATCTTTTTTGGAGATAAAATAATTCCATGCTTTTGGAATTTTTCACAAAGTATTTTTAAATGCTTTCTATGATCCTCCCGGGTTTTGGAAAAGATCAATATATCATCAATATAGACCACACAAAAATCTTTTAGATCTTTGAAAATACTATCCATCCATCTCTAATAAACCTGTGATGCTATATTTAATCCAAAAGGCATTACATTCCAATGATAATGTCCTCTGGGTGTACTAAAAGCTGTTAATGGTTTTGACTCTTCAGTAAGCTGAATTTGCCAAAAACCACTTTTACAATCAAATTTACTAATTTTTTTTTATCCTTTGGTTAAGGAAATCAAAATATCTTTACGAGGTATAAAATAAACATCAAAGACTAGTTGCTCATTTAGTCTTTTATAGTTAACTACCATTCGGGCTTTTCCTCTCTTGATCTCAGCATGATTTTTTACCATAAAAGCTGGACTAGAGTGTGGACTGGTAGTCCCCTCAATTAACTTCTTATCTAGAAGTTCTTTTATTTGTATATCAAACTCATTTATATCCTGTCTGGTATAGATCATAGGTTTTACTCTAACTATTACATTAGGGTTTCTCAGTTTTAAACTACAGTAATGAGGACTTCGTGACCATAGTTTCAAAGGGTCTTCACTAAAGTTTTCTTCTAAAACTCTATATATCCAATGCGATTCATCAATAGCTTTGATGACAGGAGTCATCTCTCCTTTAGCTACAGGTGCAAAATCTCTGTCACAAACATATTTATGCTGTTCTAGCAAAGGAATATGTACTAATGCACTTTTACAGTTAATGCTAATTCTTTTTCATAAATATGCATAGGCAAATATTGATAGATAAAATTGTTGCCTAATAAAATATCACCATGCTTATAAGGAAAACATATAATTTTTGGAATGATAAATTTGGTATTTCCCATCCAAATAGATATGTTTTTTTGCCTTAAACTATATTTCTGTATTACCTCCATCAATTCCTGTAACTAAAATTGAATGTTTCGTTAATGCCCATTTTTCTTTTGGAATTGCGTTCCACTTACAGGTACATATGGTAGCTCCTGTATCTATTAAAACATTCAGGGTATATGGTTTATATCCTGAAAAATTAAGAGTACCCATAACATAGGTATATCTTTTCTTACTTTGACTGGGAGAAAAAATAATTTCATCATTTTTTGTTTGAAAATGATAAATTTGTGCAGTTTGAATTTCTTCCCTCTACTTATTCCTGTGAGAACTACTAGGCATAATAGGAACTTGCACAGTTTTTGTGACAATAGCTCTTGATGGACTAGGAAAATCTCTTTTGCCAAACATTCTGAGTATTGATTTATTATGAAAATACAAATTTCTTCCTAAAACTTGTAATTCAACACTGTTACTATATGAAGATTGCCCTCTAGGTTCTACCAAGTCGGTAAGTAACCAGTTCCTAGGAATTTCTAGGTCTGTCCAATTCATTAACCTAGGTTGAATAACATAATCAAATGGTCGTGGTTCAAAAATTTCAACCATATGTTTATCTATGGGTTGCATAGAGGTCTCAGGAAATTTTGTTAATTCATGGATGGCTCTCCACTGGATTGCCAAGTCATTGGAATTTGATTTCATATCAATTCCTCTGGTCTTAATTTTCATTCGAACTGTATCTTCTAAGTTAGGATCATTAATGGAGATAAAGAAATTTGGTTTTATGTTAAACCAAATCACTCCATTCACTAAATTGGACTGAATTCCACCAATGACTGCCTTCATAGGGTCAGTAAATCTTTTATCAAAAAGAATAGACAAAATAGGACTATTTATCCCTTGTCTAAATAAAACATTAATCCTAACTTGGATTAATCCAATATGTATATAGCGGACTTTTGGATATTTCTTTTTCCATTTTGCTACTTTTTGTTTGTCAAAAAGAGCAATATCTACATGTCCATCACTAGATAACTGAGAAGTGGTGTTTCCACCATATTTCTCAAAGACTCAGGTTGAGAACATATTAAATCTAGAAATTTTATAAATTTCCTCTTTTTTAACCTCTTGCAGTTTTTCAAAATTTTCTATGTCCTGATCAGTAAAGAGTGTTTCTTCACCCATTACATCTCCTAATCTTAATGTTCCTAATTCTTCTGCAGGACTAGGGTTAATATAAGAAGATGAGTCTCTGTTTGTTTGACTTGACTCATTTAGCATAAAAACTAATTCTTCATCATCAGATGAGCTTTCATATTCACTAGCTATCTCATATATAATTTCTTCTATATCACTAAACTCTTCACCAAATAAAACTTCAAGCTCTTGTTCTTCAAGAATCTTGACCATTTTCTTTGCACTTTTTCACTTGTTGGAACATTCAGGTGCATAATGACCTTCTTCATTACAAATATAACAACGACAAGTCTTCTTTTTTGAAGTAGTCGCCTTGGTATTTTTCTTTTTACGAATATACTTTTTCTTTTTAGAAAAACTCTTATTTTTTGTCCAAGGCTTCCATTTAAACGTTTTCTTCTTTTTAGAAAATCATTTTTTCTGAAAAGTAGGTTTACAACCAATTTTCCAATTTTCTTGCAAAATACGATCACAACATTTTTGTCCAGTTTTCGTATTGGAAATTACCTGCTTTTTAGCTTTCATTTCAAGACATAGGTCTGCTATTTGTCTCAAAACAAAATTAATTCCGAAACCTAAATTATCATCCTTCCCCTATTTTTTAAGAAACTCAAGGTAATTTTTAAAACTTATTTCATCCCATGGACTTGGGAGTCTATGAAAAAACTGATCAAGCCAATAACCAGTAGCTGAGGGTTTAAGTTGATAAAAATATTTTTTGAAAATTTTGCAATACTCTTCAAAAAGACATATATTGCATAATTCTAATTTAGATAAAATATAATTTGCATCTTTTTGCAAATTCTGCTCCCCAACATATCCACATAAATTTTCTTTTATGAGGACAACAAACTGTGATAATATTTTATCATGGGAATTAAAATTAGCTAATAAAGCTGCTTTTTCTAGCTTGCCTTTATCTGATTCTTCCCATTGTTTTAGCCACTGTAAACATCTCCCTATAACGTTGTTGCTACATAATCAAGGAATTTTTCTTTGGTCCATGTATTTTTATAATTAGTAATAATGATGGACAAGGACTGTGCCCAATCATCTATAGTTTGAAGCTGATCCTTAAAAGGAATATTGGTCAAATCTAAATATGTCCCGTTTTGGGCTATAACATATTTATTTAAATCATCTCTTCTAGATGGTGCTAGTTCTGAGGTTGAAGTAGTGTCATCCTCAGTTTTAATATCATTAGCATACAAATATTCAGACGTGTGTGTGTCTGAAATATAATCAGGGTCATCTAGATGTATAGGAGGTATCCCGTCTGGATCCTTGTCTTCTGCTTTTCTTTTCAAAGAAGAAGTTTCTCCAACTAAATTTTCTTCTACAGAGATTTTTTCAAAAGAGTCAAATGAATTGTCTTCTTCATTTGAAATGTCTTCGTCATGTGAAGTGTCATCATCACTACTTTCTTCTTTTTCTAACATGTCTATTTCATAGTGGAAATGACTTAACAAATCTTTGTTTTGAAGATAAGTCTCCTGAATTTGTTTGAGAATTTGGTTCCTTTCTTCGACATCTAAGTGGGGATCTTTGTATAAGTTCCTCCAATAGTCTAGTATTTCGACTATATTATTATACTCAGTCCTGTTATAGGTTCGAGTATTAAGGACCATAACATCCTCTGTACCATAAAATAATATGGAGTTTGGTGATCTCCTAGACTATTCATTCCATTAGTCTCACTAATTTCAGAAGAGTCTAACTTGTTTAGTAAACTCTCCATAGTAGTCTTTGTTTCAGACTTCAAGTCTACATTAAGGATACTACCAAAATTGTCTATTTTGGTTTCTATAGAATCCAATTTTGCTTCTACATAGTTTTGATTTATTTTTTTATTTTCGTCTATTTTTGAAAACCAAGAACACATAATATCAGTAATATTATTAAGGCTAGCACCAATATAATTAACAGTAATTCCTTGTTTAGGAATATGAACTAGATGCTCATAATTATCTCTAATATTATCTTCTACAGAACCTACACAAGTAGTGTCTTCCTTTTTTAGTGCCATTTTAGACTGATGCTGGTACCTAAAACCTCTTAGAGTGGTGTGTTTGGTGCCTAAAACCTTCCCTAAAGTTCAACTGACCCAAACTTTAAAGATAAACAAGTCTTGAACAAACGGGTAATATGGCATTTAACACGCTCTAAGTATATGGGTTTTGTAACAGCTAAAAGTGTAACAATAAACAAAGAACACAAAACAAGTAAAGGATTGTAGTAGAGAAATACTCACAGTAATTTTACAGCATTGGTCTTGCTATTGAGCTTTTTACCAAAGTTGATTTTCTTCTAATCTACTTACTACCAATAAACTCTGATACCAATAACAACAAAAAGAAAAAGGAAAGGAAGTGCGGAAGTGGAAAGACAGAAAGTTGGTTGGAAGACTTACGATATTATTACGTAGAGTTTTTACACATGCCTTACAAAGCTATAGTCTTGTCTATTTATAGACAAATTGGTCATACAAGTACAAAACCTAACTTTCTTACAACTTTACAGATGTTAAGTATAAGGAGGGACCATGCCTCTTCTTTTTACAAATGTACAAAAGATAAAAGGGGTCCTAGTAGACACAACTTGAAGTTTTGGATTCCTCAATCTAATTAAGCTTCGAAAGAATTTGGCGTGGAGGTACTCCTGATTTTTGTCATCTCTTGGATGGTCATGATCTCTTCTTTTGACAAACGACGGCAAGAAGGATGCCCAGCCATGTCACTAGAAGGTTCATGATTGTGTGAGCTATTTTTCACTTCAAACACCCAAAATCCATCATCTTGTCTCTTACTTCGAATTTCAAAAGGACGATTTATGAGGCGAGTTGCCGTGTTCCTTTGTCGACGCTCAATGGGGACATGCCACTTATTCCGATAACTACCACCTCTGTCACACCCAATAGTAACATATCTACCCTTCGTGGATGTTTTGATAGCTATTGCATACCCTTGCATTGAGAAAAATGCCCGAAGAGTGTCAAGAAGTTCCTCACGCGATCCAAATTTCCAATCAAGTTGTCCAAGCAAATCATTTTGACCATTTTCTTCACTTCCTTGATTTCGTATGTTGATTCCTCCTTCTTCCAAAATTAAATTGCTTGAACTTCCATTGATTTTTTCCATTGTTTGCTCAACTTCCATAATTCTTGCTCATCCAATCTACGTTGTGAAAATTGAAAGCGTATTTTACATGTAGGTACTACAGATAAATAGAAAGGAGAACAAGAGTTCAAACATGCCCAATCTCGGGCTAGACTCAAACTCAAACACTTGTCTCGAATGAACAGAGTTCAAACATGCCCAATCTCAGATTACCTTTACCCAGACGAAAAAAAAATTGTAAGACAGAGTAAAATAATCACCCCCTTATAAATCAAAACTTGTTTGGCTTATTGGTAATTGCAAAAAAATTCTAAACATAGTCATATTGGCTAATTTGTTGCCTTTACCAAGACGACTTCTAGCACTATCAAACAGCATATACTCATATACTATAAACCAAGACGACTTTTAGATATACAAGCATTGTTGTTATTATCAATAAATAACTACAGTTTTTTTCAAACCCTAAAAAATCAGGGAAAATCACAAGTGATTCCATATTCATGTAGAAAAATACAGTACTCAAACCAAAGAGATTGAAAGAAGATGTGACCTGGAGAAGAGATTAAATGATTAAAATAGAACAACCTTTGAGAATGGTTACCTAGAAGAAGAAGTCTAGAGAAGAAGCATCCTAGAGATTGAAAGAAATTGTCCAGAAGAAAAAGCATCGTGATTTTAGAAGAAGCGTTCTTTTTTTACAAGATAACTTGGTAAATCGCAAAATAACCCTTGGAGATTGAAGGGTTTAGGTTTGTAATAAATGGTATCTGATGACAAAAGGGCATGTAAGTAATTGTGGAAGCAAGAAAGATTAGAGTTTTGGTAGCAACACTTTTGGTTTTGGCATTATCTGTAGCCTTATCTTTTTTCTTAGTATAAACGTCCACAGAAGGGCAGTTTCTACCCTTTGTGTCTTTGCCATGTATTTCTACGATCGCTGAGGTTTTTTTTGAGCGCGCCAGACATCAACCAAAAGTTATATGTTTTAATATTTTGCTTTTTTTTTTGTGTGGCTAATCTTAATTTTCTAAAAGTTTGTTTATTTGGAATGGGCCGGCTTAGATTTTGTGATGTTTTACGACTCATCTGGATTGTGCTCTTGTGCCATTTTTTAACACTTGAAATGACATATTCACTTTCTCCCTCATCTATTGAAGGAAATCAATTGTTCGAACTACCCTGTAAATGAATGTATATGAACTATAGATATTTCGCTAGTGAGGAAAATGATGAATTTTGTGAAATTACGAGTTCCATAACTCTTGGTTTAGGTGAATGACATCGTAATTAAGAAAAATTTTATTGGGTGTAGATAATTTACTCTACACCCAATCTTTGTAATTGGTTAGAATTAAATTTGGTAAAGTTCAAAGTTGGGTCTAGAAATAGTTACATGAAATATTCTGTAATAGTGTTTGGTTGTGTGAATCAACTCTTTCTTTCATGATAGTTCAATATGAAATTTTACTCTTGCATTTCATTAGAAAAGCAACGTGGAGTTGGATGATGTTTCTAAGACACAAGTGCCGAACTAATTTAAAAAAAATTATGAAAATGAGAGCGAGGAAATTCATGTTCCAATTTGGTTCAAGGTTGTTTTTATATTTCCTAACTTTAGAAAATGCATTTACATAGTTAGATCGCGTTTATAATTGTCGTATTGCATTATTATATTTTTAATTACCATTTGATGACTTATAGGTATATAAGTTGCATGGTTATTGTATATATTTTATGACCTATTTTGCAGTGAACCACAATCCCATGACATGAAGTTCAAACTTGTTGGCCCATGGTAAGAGGAAGATATGTGTTAGGCAAACAAAATGAATGTCTCTGAACGTAAAAAAGTGTAGTTAAAGTCACCTATTTGGTAGTGTGTAACTAGAATTACATGTGTTTTTAGGAGTTTACAAGGAATATTAAGGATACCTATTGACAACTACAAATACAACTTTGTGTGTTTTTATTTCTGTCACGTGAAAATAATAAGAGAATGGAAGTCGAAGAATAGGTCACTAACTTCATATTTTTGCATTAAGCAGATAATTCATTGGTGTATAACTATTTTCATTTTTTTTATCGAGATCGATTTGTTCAATTGAAAAAAAAAGGGGCGGGGACAGGAGTGGATATTACTATCCCCAACCCCAAACACGTCGGGATTTTGTCACCCTCTTTCCCCGGTCCAAAAGGGGAATGGCTAGGGATGGATATCCAAAAAAAATTTTAAAAAATGAAAAAGACAAGAGATCTGACTATCCCGATCACAGGGGGTCGGGGATAAGGGCGAGGCAGAGGCAAATTGCCCTCCAACCCATTCACCAAATTTATTTTGAAAATCCTCCCCCGAATTAAATGGCCATATAGGTTCAAAATTAAACAATGAGGCTTTCCACGAGCGGTTTTGATCATTGTCCCAACTCAAACAATTAACGGGCTTTCCACGAATGATTTTGGATCATTGTCCCCCCATTTTGTTGATGGAGTATCATAGAGATTGTAGACCATAACTATTCAAGTTCTTTAATATTTGGGTAGAAAATTGCATACATAGCGCGTGTTATTGGTAGCATTTTTATTTTGCATGATGTTAAATTTCTCCCTCTTAATTGGCGTATTAAATTTTTTGATTTTGAATTGATTTGCACAATGCGCTTTAGTTGCGTTAATTTGACGGATTAATTCGGAATCTTTAATTTCGCGTGATATAAACTATGATACTACTAATTATTTTTAATGATACAAGTTTCGTGCATAGCACCGGTCGCTGCTAGCAATAACACATGGAGATATCTATTTATGCATCTATCTATCTAATATATTATTGAGGAGCTACTTGAAATCGTCCTATGCATAACGCGAGTTCAATCTAGTATTACAAAATCCTTAACTTTGTCACGGTGATTCTGTATATGGGGTGATCTACAGACTCGTAAATGATTTTGTCTTGAGTAATTTGAAAGATGTCAAAGCCATGGATAATGGGCAAATAACGGAGATAATCTAAACCGCACTTTTGTAGGACTTGTTGAGAAATTTATTCATGACCCCCATCTATCCACCTTCATCGTTGAACACCCCTTCATCTAAAAAACTTTATTAGCACAATAGCACCCCTCCATTCTATTAATAAATAAAGGAGGGAGACTTAACTCTGTTATCAAAATGTTGTTGTTGAAAAGTGGAATACTACAATCAACTGGTACAGAAGAAATCATCTTTTACAAAAATTTGATGTGTATGCACGCCAGGCGTATGCAATATGCACGGATAGTGCATCTTAACTGTCCGTGCGTGTTTTCAACAGTCTGATTTAAAAATAAAATAAAAAAACTCTTCCATGTAAGAGTCTTACATGGAAGATTTTATTTATTATTATTTTTAAATCCGGATTGTCAATTCCTGAAATGGACGGTCCAGATGTGTTCGTGCATTTACGTACATGTGCACGAACAACCTTTTCTATTGCTAATTATATATATATATATATATATATATATATATATATATAGTAGTGTTCTAGTCCGGGAGTCCTGGATCTGGGACTCCATGTTCCCAATATTTTTTTGACGATCCGAGCCGTCCAATGTGTTCGAAAGGTGTTTTCCAAGGCCTCCGTGAGAAATCTTCAAAAAAAAATACCGGGAAAGGCTTGATCCAAGCAGTTTTCGCAAAAACTTTATATTTACAGTTTTTGCGAAAAACTACTTGGATCAAGCCCTTCCCGGTATTTTTTTTTGAAGATTTCTCACAGGGACCTTGGAAAACACCTTTTAAACACATTGGACGGCTCGGATTTCCCAAAAACAATGTTTAAAAGCATCAAAACACCGAAAAATGCTCCAGTCCGGGAAATCCGGGATCCCGGACTGGATCACCGATGTATATATATATATATATATATATATATATATATATATATTAAAAAAAAAATTGACAATCCAAATCCATGCGTGGCTCTGATTTTTATGTAGTATTTTTGTCATAAATCTCCTAAATTTCGTGGATCAACCACTTCAAAAAGCTTAAACGATTTGCAATATTTTTAATGAAAGATGTATATTTTTTATAACACTGGCACATTGCAAAGTAATGTCAATTTCTATTTTTTCAGTTTCAATTTATTTACCAAATCCCAGCTTGTACTTATTCAAATAGTCCATTGAGAAACATATAGATATAAATCACAAACTCACAAAGTTCATAACAATTGTGCAATTCACGTAATCAAATGGGTAGACACATACGC
The DNA here is from genome assembly GCA_022606695.1 of Vaccinium macrocarpon. Taxonomy (NCBI): domain Eukaryota; kingdom Viridiplantae; phylum Streptophyta; class Magnoliopsida; order Ericales; family Ericaceae; genus Vaccinium; species Vaccinium macrocarpon. The sequence goes on from CM040172.1 coordinate 30,725,950, forward strand.
TGCTTCACTATCCAATCCAAACTCAACAAGTTAACCCTGTTCTCTCCGAACTTCAAAATGAAATTTCCCCGCAACTTGCTGGTACCACTCCCTCCATATAGCAAATTGCTGCCCTGAATAGTCATGCAATTTTGGGATTAAAATTTAGAATATCTCTATTGTACTCTGATAACATTTATTGTGCCCATAAAACAAAAACGAAACACGAAATCTTGAAACACAATATTGAGAAGAAAATTTGGATTTCCATATATTCAACACCTAATATACTAAATCAGAAAAACCTCTCGATCTCTCTCTGCTTTCCCCACACATTCACCACTCCCCGTGTCTCAAAATGTAAATATTGTTGGGAAGAATGAAATACAAGCGTCGACGTTCTAGAGAACAATTTCATTATAGCAATAAACTGAATTCGGGAGATCCTCCGAATGCCCGATCTTCACCCGAAGAACGGAAAAAGTCCAACGCATATATGCAAAGAGGAAAAACACATGTACGCCCACAGCCATTGTGGCAAAACGAGTGAAACGGATAGGGCAAGTGGAGATGCTGTCAATGCAACTGAAAAATGGAGACCCATTCCACGTTTCGTTTCTCACCTATTGGAGCTCACAATTTTTGCCTTCTTTAGTGTTTAAGATGTAGAGAATTTTCAACAATAGTCTTGGGGTGATAGGGGCAGAGCCCCTTTGGTATTTCTTAATTAGGTTGGGCGATTCACATCGAAATTTTACATATTTATATATTGATTTACATTTAATTAGGGCAAGAATGTTTTATTATGAATATGAGGAGGTAAGAGAAAACTTTTACGATAGAGAATCGAGAACTTGTACTCCATATTCTTCGATTATAGTGAATTGGTGTGGCTCACATGATTTTTTCTCACATTGAGGTTTTCTACATATATCTGTGTGTGTTTTTTGATTTCTGTAATTTACGCACTTTCTTTCTATTTTGTGTTTCTGTAAATCTAGTTTCCAAGATCCGTAGAGGCATTGTATATTGAACGAAGTCGCGGTTTTGCCAGCTGTTCCAAATCCACTCAAGCTAATTTTGTCATATAAGAGATTTTTGATCAACTAAGATTCAAGACGGAAGAAAAACAAAAACAACAATCTACTATTCAATTATTGCAGTTTGGTTCCATAAATAAGTTCCCAAGTGGTCACAAACACTGAAAAAAAAATAAAAAAATAGGGCACCGTAAATGAAAAACTGATCCACTCTCAAAATATCATCATCCCCCTATTATAGATACCTTCCTTTCCAATAGCCCAACTTGTTGTCTGAAATCCAAACACGAGGGATATGTGCAATTTTCCAGTAATCCCCACCTTCTAAGTTTCTATTCAAGCTCGAAATCAAGATATCTGGCATATTACTCAATACAAGTCGGTTGAGGTTTGTCAGATGTTCAATACCTGAGGGCACCTTTGTCATCAAGTTGCAGTTGATTTGTAGCTCTTTAAGAAGAGGCATTGACCCTGCCTCCACTTTCACCCATCTTAATCCTTCAAAGCTACTGAGACATAACTCGATAAGCTTTTGAAACCCACCCGCATTGAAACATAATTCATCTCCTTGACATGCCGAAACAAGAAAAAGTGAAACCAAATTGGGTAAATCTTGAAGCAATTGCAGCGGACCATCATCCCTTAACTTACTCCACTTTAATAATATTCTCGTCAGGTTGTGAAGTGAAGGTATCCAGTGGGGTAGGTTTTGCAGGCGTCCACCTAACTCGAGCAATCGAAGTCGTTGAGGTGCCGAGGACAAAGAATCTAGATCAATGATCTCATTTTCATCTTTTGCATGAACACACAAAGAGTGAAGGCTTCTTAGCTTATCAAGGGATGAACATAGCACCTTCCCATCTTCCTTTGCTAGTCTTAACAAGTTCAACCTCCTCAGTTGAGTCAGATTTCCTAGCTCGGTGAGCATAATGTTGCTGCTACTGCCATGGTTTGCCTCCATAGAACATAGTTTCTGCAAGGATTTCAAGCTTCCTATTCCCTCCAGGGCTTTGAATCCATATTGCCTACGATTATTGCCTCTACGATACAATAAGAGATGACGAAGATGTTTGAGCTTCAAAATCTCATCTGGCAACTCTGTAACATCTGTATTCTTGAGATCTAATGTTTCTAATTTCTTGAGGTTTCCAATCGACTTCGGGATAGTTTTTACCTTGGTCTCCCTTAAACTTAGATGAGTGAGATGAACTAGTTTCACAATTTCATTGGGAAATGTTTGCAACTGTGTACCTCCCAAGTCTAACACCGTTAGTAGTCGTACACCGTTGCTTGATGACACAACCTTAGACAACATGGACAACGGATCTTCTATGCTAAAAACAATCAAAGAACGAAGATGAGTGAAGTCATTGTTTTGTATGTCACCAATACTATTGTGTATTGCTAAGCGTCTCACCTTCTCACCATTGTTTATTGCCACAAGGTTTTGCTCTCTCGACTTTGAAATAACCATTTCACGCCAAAGGTCATGGATTCGATAGGCTTTGAACCTTCCATCTATCGTCATCTGTGCAACTTGAACTAAACTTCTATTGACTAGCTCATTGATGTAGCCCTGAGCAACTTCTTCTATTTGCATTCCTTCTTTTCCTTCGACAAATCCTTCCGCCACCCACAACCGAATTAATCTCCAATGATTAAAAAAACAATCTTCTGGAAATATGCTCAAGTACAAAAAACATAACTTGAGATAGTAAGGCAACTCAAAGTAACTAAGGGACAATATCCTATTCAAACTCGTGAGTTTGCCATTTCTTTCCAGTTCTGCTCTAAGGCCACGGTAAATCCTCTCCCACTCATCCAGTCTGCCCCCTTTTGTAGATAATAGACCACCGATTGCCACGATTGCAAGTGGTAAACCAGCGCATATTTTCAAGAAGTCTCTGGAAAGATCTCCCAAATAAGAGGGACAATGATTCCCTAGAAATACCTTTCTGCAAAACAAGTCATGTGAATCTATGGAAGACAAGGGCTGGAGATTATAGACAGTGCCATGATATTCTTTACTAGCGAACGAAGCTAATTCAACATTTCTTGTTGTTAGGATTATTCGGCTGCCACAATTGTGCTCAGGCAAAATAATTTTGAAAAAATCCCACACAGGATTAGTCCATACATCATCCAAAACAAGCACATACCTCTTCTCAAATAGGAAATCATTGATTATGCTTTTCATGTTGTTTCTATCCATATTGTCCACCCCTCTTGGGAGTGGTTGCCTGACTTCTTCAAATAACTGTCGAATCATGTCTTTTAAAATCTCTTCCACCTTGAATGATTCTGAAACGGTGATCCAAGCATGGTTCTGGAAATACCTCTTCACTGCTGCATCATCATAGACCTTTTTAGTAAGGGTTGTTTTGCCCAATCCACCCATTCCTGCTATCGAAAGGACCATGAGTCGAGGATCCTCATCCGTTAGCCACTGAATCAATTGTGATTTGGGCTCGTCAATGCCCACAAGGTTAGCTTCTTGGAGTAGAAGGGCATCGCTACGACAATCATGCCATGCGATGCCGGAGTGAGTCGAGCTTGAGCCTTGCTCCCTTCTGCCATATATTTCACAATATCTCTGATGTCCTTGGGAAATATTGACGATTCTGGACTTGATTCTTTTTACTTCGGAAGCAATTTGGTGGCGAGGTTTCAAAGTCTTAATAAAGCAAGAGACCTTACGAAGAAACCCGCGCAATCTATCGCCATGGTGATGTCCAAGGCGAAGCATGTACATGTCGAGAACATCTGCAGTGTCATATGCAGCTTCACGAACTTGTTTCACCCATACTTTGAGCTCCGGGTGGCTCTCTTCCACAGCATCTGCAACTCTGAGGAAATGTGTCATCCGCTCGAATTCGTCTTTTATGTATTCGATCTCATCCCGTACTCCGGTTAACAGGTTCATCTCTTCGTTGAGATAGGGTGCGAAGTTGGATAGCAGATTCAACACTGCAGCCTCTGCCATTTTCCTCTTTTTGGTGTTTCTTGTAATAGACTTTGATTTTAAGGTAATATATGGGATCACGAGTTCAAATCGAGAACTCAAATGTGAACTGATTTTCAGGGTGACTGAATCGACCCTTATTACCTTCTGAGTTGGGAGGGGACAAGGGTAGAGAGGATGGGGGTGAGGAAGAGGAGGAGAGAGAGGGAAAAGGAGAATTGAGAGAGAGAGAGAGAGAGAGAGAGAGAGAGAGAGAGAGAGAGACCTGCGAGAGGAAGTAGACCGTTGAATGGTTTTACAGTGCCTCTTTTGCACAGAAAGATAGAGGGAGTAACTCTGTTTGAGACAACCAAAGCACAACTTTGATCTCAAGATATGCCTTTCACAACTGTATGGAATAAAGACTAGCCAAATCTAATAATGCAAAACATATACTTTTAAAATTTATTATATAATTTGAGCTACTTTTTTTTTTTTTAAGGTAATAGTATATGGGAACACGAGTTCAAATTGGAATCTCAAATATGAACTAATTTTCAGGGTGACTCTACATCATTTTTATTACCATCCGACATAGGAGTACTATATATGTTGTTTTATATGGAGTCATGGGTGGTTACTAGGGGTAGTTGCTCCTGCGACAATTTTAAAACATCTTACTATTACATTATATATATATATATATATATATATATATATATATATATATATATATATATATATTCATCAAATTATATAACCCTATTCTCCCTTCACATATGCAGCCCATCCCCTTTCCGCAAAAATTCTAACTCCGTCCCATCACACAACAATATGTAGTACTGTCTTGGTCCAAAATTATAGTCCAATTTGCTAATTGATATGTTTAAAAGAATATTTTTTATTTAAGAAATTAAAGGAGCTCATTAATATCTAGAAAATTGTTTAAAATGTTTGAATTTTCCTTTTAAAAATTACATTATTTTTTACTTATCATTTTGCGAATTAACCAAGCTATTTTTTGGGAAGACAGGGAGTATTTGGTAATGGAACAAATAGATCTAAGCATTTGGTTGGAAACAGTATATAGAGGGACCAAAATAGTTGAATTACTATACGTTTGCTGAATTATAATTTGCTCGGTGATTTCTCATTATTGAACAAAGTCTTTGGGAGATGGTATCTGTATTTAGAAGTCTTGTTCTTGACATTTTAGAGTTGATTTCTGCATTTGATTTTGTAAGTGTAACCAAGGTCACTCGGTAAGATGTGAGAGAAGCTCATAATTTTGTTTGGAGTCTCAATAGGGAAGACAAATCTCTTTGACGGATAATTTGTTGAGCCAAAGCTGAAAATACCCCCACATTAGCCTCGACAAATGTGTGAACAATTTGCAAAAGTTATAACTTTGTTATTGTTTAATACTTCTAGCAAGTCACTGTTCATAAGCTACTGAATTTTTAATACTTCTACCCCTAACATTCCGTACCTAAGTATGATTTTGTGAGTGTTTGAAAAAGTGACTTGCCAAAGTATAAAAGGAACTTTTGAGGTTAACTTTAGTGCAAATATTGTGTCGCCTGGTAACGATGCTATTAAATGAAAAAATCTATAAGCAAATGAATAGCTTAAAAGTTGTGAAACATGACTACGGACACAAACGAGCTATGACTGATTGCTTTCATTTAACTTTGCAGGCCGGGATACATGTGCTTTCCCTGATTCAAAGAAAAAGGATGGTTTTGTTAAAATATTGTCCCATTCTTTGGGGAAAAAGAAATGAATCGATCACTTTATATAATGTTGAGTTTCTCCACTCATTGTCAATTAATTTTGAGATGGATATAAAGTTTTCACAGGTTTTTTTCAATTTCTGCAAGGAAGTGTTCTATGCGGAATAATATGGGCCTACATTTTACCATGATAAATGCAGGTCTGGACAATTTTTTACGCAAAACTGTTTTGGTCAAGTACAATTATGCAATTGGTAAAAAAAAATAAAAATGGAGCAAGTGGTGTGAAGGACCTTTGGTTTGGGTAAATTGGTGTGGTTTGGACAAATTGAAAAAATTGGTTTTGGTTTTCTTTGAGCAAAAGAGACATTTTTTTGTGATTTTTTGAGGCACGTATGGGAGAAATTTAAAAAGTAAAAAATTATTAGTCAAACTTAAAGTTTTGTAAATAAAGACAAATGTGAAATCCAAAAAACCAGTTTTTTGAATTATTTTTCATCTTTATTCCCAAAAGTTGAAGTTTGACTAGTACAAAAAATCGACCGAAAACTAACAAATGCAAAAAAAAAAAAAAAAACCTTGAATAAGGACAAAATCAAATAAACCAAAAACCAATTTTTTTAATTTACTCAAACTAAGCCTTATTTATAAATCACATCTTTTTTGTTTTCTTAAAACAAAGTCGTTGGTGATAGTGACGTTAAAGTCTCTGTTACTAAATATTTTTAAAAGGGGGGCCGGTCCTGTTTTTGGTTCTGTGCAGTCGTTGGTGACAGTGATGTTAAAGTCTTTGTTACGAAACATTTTAAAAAAGGGGCCGGCCCTATTTTTGTGTTCCGTGCCCAAATGAGTCTTTTATAATTGCTTGCTTGCATTATTTTAAGTATGCCCGCCTACTTCCTCACTCGGCATCTGAAATAAGAGCAAAAATTTATTTGTGAAGGTTGGGAACAGCATGGACCAAAAAACCGGAGCCGGCCTGTGAATTCTTATTTTTACAAAAGCTATAAATGGTCCTGAAGATTTAGGGGTTAGTTATGATCTTCTCCTGCACCAGGTTAACTAACCAAGAAACCGGATGCTAAGGCCCAAGGCAAGAAGCCATCGATCATATTAAGCCCCAAAAACATGTGTAAAAGCTAGGAGCCCCTAACTATTTTTAGTCCCTAATATATAGGTCCAACATTTTAAAAGTCTTAACAAAGCAAGACCTTATGAAGAAACCCTCGCAATCCAACGCCATGGTGATGTCCAAGGCGAAGCATGCACATGTCAAGAACATCTGCATGTCACATGCCGCTTCCCTGAATCGGCCGGCCTTTACGACCTTCCAAGTCAACTCGAAGAATTTTGGGACATAAAGAATTTTGGATAAAAACTTAAAGAAAAATCGTTACAAAATTTATTTAGTTTTTTGTTTTCTTTCCAAAATTCTTTATGTTTTCATCTCAAATTCTTTGCGTTTTCATCTCAAAATTCTTTACACTTACATTCCAAACTTAAAGATTTTTTTTTAATATATTTTTATCCAAAATTCTTTATGTTTTTCGTCCCAAAGATTCTTTGGCTATAGGGTAAAGATTTTTTGGATGATAACTCGAAGAATTTTGGATGGAAACTTAAAAGAAAAATCTTTATCCTATAGGCAAATTTAAAATATTTTTCTTTATCTTTCATTCCAATTTTTTTTGCCTATAGGGCATAGATTTTAGGGATCAAAGAATAAATGATTTTTGCCATAGTTCTTTATGTTTTAATGCAAATATCCTTGATCCAGCAATCATGGTTAAAATTTTTAAGAGAGCCGTTACACGGGTCAAATTCATAAAAGGAAGTGAAAACAAAGTTCTACCCTGATCCTTAAATATACCCCAACAATCATCGTTAAAATCAAATCAGAAGCCATGGTTAAAAATGATCCAGTAGTCAATATACCCCATCGATCATTGTTTTAATTGAACTAGTAATCATAGTTAAAATCAATCCAGCAGTCTTAGTATATTTCCCTAGCAATCATGGTTAAAAGGGTATAAATGGTAAACCAGACGATAAGGGGATGAAAACATAACTCAGACTAGTGAGCGGGATGAAAACATACATGATGCCCAAAAATAGGATGATTATTTAATTACCTCATTTAGGTATCTCAAACAAAAATAAAATTGAGTATTACATATTGAGTTTACAAATTTTTTTTCCCTGGATAAAATTTTAGGCTCTGACCCTCGATTATCCAGTGTCATATGCAGCTTCATATGGGAACACGAGTTCAATTCGGAATCTTAAATATGAACTGATTTTCAGGGTGACTCTAAATCGACTTTTATAACCTTTCGAGTTAGGTGTACTATATATGTTGCAGGAGGTGTCTAGTAGGGGCAGTTGCCCCTGCTACAATTTGATTATGGATGCAATTAATAGAGCAAACCTGTGACGGTGTTAGTGGGAATAGGCCTCCTATATTTGCCTAAATAGTAAGTTCACTCGGAATAGGCCTCAGGTATTGCCTAAATAGCTAGAACATTACTTATTTGTTAAGTATAATCTAGAAAATGATTTTACTGGAATTAGAGTATTTCACCTAAATTAGGTGGAATTTAGTGACTCCATACGCGAACATCCATTTATTAGGGACTCATTCTTTGCAAATTACTTCTTCTTCTTTTTTGATTTATTGGGTGACAACAAATTGTTTTTTTCCTATGCCAAACAAACAAACGAGCTATGAATGATTTCCTACCTTGCATACGGGAAGGCTTGTCTGATTCAAGAAAAGGATGGTTTTCCCCCTTTTTTTTCTTAGTAAGAAAGGAGTAGGACTATCAATCTTCTTAAAATATAAAGAGAGCAAGTGGTGTAAATGACTTCCATTTCCAATCAGGGTAAGTTCACTGGTGGTTGGTTGTTCAATTTGGTCAGAAATTTCCCAGAATATTAGAAGTTTTTGAAGTTTCGTGAGATGTGATGATTGAAAATTAATTATTGAAGTTAGGTGAGATGTGATTGAAAATTAAATATTGAAGTAAGGTGAGATGTGATTGAAAATTGAATATTGAAGTAAGGTAAGATGTCAGTGAAAATTGAATATTGAAGTAAGGTAAGATGTCATTAAAAATTGAAGAACGGCAACACCTTGTAGTAAATTGAATATTGAATGAGTGGTAGATAAACGCAAAGGGAAAACTTTTAGTGCCTCTACTGAAGCTAGCCTTGGCTGCTACAATTTACCAACTTTTTGGATTTGAAAGGAATGCTAGTGTTTTTGGGAAGAGGGATGGGCTAGGGGATTGGTTCTGTTATTGGATCAAATCTGAGGGGCTCTTGGAGAAATTATCCAGATCCCCAGGAAAATGAGAGACCGTGTGACCAATGGCACTTCAATAAAAGGTGTTTAGAAGTTCGGGCAGTCAGTCATGTCTAGGTGTGGAAAAGCTTAAAATTGATCTTCATGTACTATGAAAACCTTTTTTGTCAACGAATCGAATTTTTATGGCGTTATACTTATGGGAGCACCAAGTATTGAAATGAATGATTATTAATTGGTTGAATTTGGAATGATGGATAATTTCAACAAATTTTCTACATGTCAATTGTCATCATGCAAGCCATCGGGTAGTTTTTTACATTGCTCTAATATATTGTCCACGCCTGGTGTAGATGGGGGAGCAAAGATTTTGCAGAGGTCACACCAAACCTGCGAAGTCGTAATAAATGGTTACTTGACAAGTAACACCTTCATGGAGAGTTATTCTAGAAAAGTTACTTGACACTTTCATCCCGAAGATTTTTTCAATTCTGTAAGGAGTTAAAAAAACTTCATTGGAAATAACAGAAGCGAATGACTCGAATGTAACACCACGGGCGGAGTGACTACAGCGATTGAGGGGGTACTAGGCCCCACTATGTTTTAAAACATCACCATAGAAAAAACAGAACCAATCTAGTCTCCTGAGCGGGGGAATGTTGAGAGTCCACCCTGTGTGGGCCGTTGGGCTTAAGCCCTGTAAACAGGGCTGGCCTAAGGTATTTGGATGTCCTAGGCCTAATTAAAAATATTGTGCCTTAAAAATTTCCGTGTTCCTCAACCAAACTTTCTACATTTTTGTTACTACAATATCCCCGTCAAAAAAGTATTAATACAAGCTAAATTTAACAACAATGTAGAACATCTAGAGATCTTGTGCATTTTTTGAAACAAAATTTGGGTCAAAACTCCTTTGCTATGCAAATGCCAAACCCTAGTTTTACCCAAATCTGTTGTTTTCAAGTTTCCTCTAAAAAATTTGGGTTAAAATGGCCCATTTAACTACTTATCATAAGTAAGAAATTTGATCTGTTGGAATTAATATTATGACTTTATTTGTTGGAAAAGCAATGAAATTTGATCAACTTTTTGATTACTTGGGAAAACTCAAGAACTTGTGTCAATTTAGAAATCCCAAATACAAACCCACTCGAAACTCTAACAAGAAAATTAGAAAATTACTACCTAATTACTTCTTCTTTAAGCAAATAATAAACTAAACTTAATTATTTCGTTTAGAACTGTCTTGATTTTTTACAAAACCATAAATAAAAACTCTAACAAGCAGAAAATGATTTTCTTTTAAATCAATTTTAGCTTTGGGCCTTTTTTTAAATTTTGGGCCACAATAGTTTTTGGGCCTTTTTTAAATATTGGGTCACAATGTNTGGGCTCTTTTGTCACTTCTAATGGATTTTTCCCTTTATTTTGGTCTAAAAAGTATTCTAGTCAAGCCCATTGGTATAAAATGGTAGGGTGCCCCAAAATGTGGTCATTTTTGGGGCCCTGCCTGTAAACACCCCGCGGAGTGATGTCCACTAAAACGGTTATGATTTCAGAAAATGATTTGATTGGTTGAATGGAGTCACCATCCGGATTTGAGGACCGTACCCAAGAAATCATTTGAAAAATGACTCTTTTGCCCTTTGAAGGAAAAATATTTTACTGGTCTCGTAAAATGAGATTTCTCGGGTCCGGGAGCTAGGTTACACGAGGGGAAGGAATTTAAAGCTGCTTGCGTCCTTGGATTGTATCTCAATGTGCTTTCCCCAAGCGTAGGGTTTAGGTGACGCGTGGCATAGTAACCGGAAGTCCGGGTCGAGTCCTCAGGGACCGAATGTGCTGAGCGTGAGTATTTGTTTCGCGAATGAAGGTTTAGCCTTAAAGCGGCAAACTTGGCTTCGGTGATTTGTGGGTGGAATTAACTTAACTACGTGAGTGACTCGAGATTAGAAAGACTAATTAAAGGAAGGCAAGGTTTCGAGGTTCTCAACACCCATGCCTTAGGCCAATTCACTCTCCCCTAAGATAATCGAAACGAGGCGTGCCCGTTAAGCGACCCCTAAGCGGAAGATTTGGTACTTAAACTCGATTTACTAGAAAAGTGGTGTTTCTCAAAGAGTAGGATTCTTGTGCCATTTATACAAACATTTGAGTCGCCCTATCCTAAGCATCGCGACGCATGCAAGTGGTCATGCCCCCGGCGACGATGCGCATCAAAGGGGGTTTCTGAGACCAATTTTGATACATAAAATTAATCCTAACTCTTTGATTAACATACAAAGTTTGCAACATTAGTGAGGAGAGTGAACCAACCCAAGTCACGGGGTGCTAATCACCCCTTAACCGAGCCTAAACCGACTACTCGTGCATTACTACATAAAACATGGCTGTTTTTTTAAGGGAAATAAAAAAACATAACAAGCAACTAATTAAACTTGATTTTAATGAAGATGCTATCCTAGCCTATCACTTTATACTTGAAGAAGTTAACAAACAACCAACCAAACCAAGTGTTTCTTAAGGAAATGGCAAGAAGAACAAGGAAACTAAATATTTGATGGAATTGAGAATAAACTTGATTTCTATGTAGAGTTAAACAAGAGCAACAACATTAATGAACATCAAAATAACTTAAGGTTAACACTTACATGAAGAAACTAGAGAGAGAGAGCTTGAGAGGAACTCCCATGGAAGAGAGAAGGAAGAGCAAATAACTAAGCTAGGAAAATAATATCTAACGTAATGAGAGAAGGAGAGAGGAGGTGAGTCATATAGTCTTGCTCTTTCTCTCTCTACAAAATATCCATAAAGCACACACAACAACCCCAAATTTGCCATTAATAGAAGGTGCAAAAAATGGCTGGAAATTTTACAGTTTGATCATGAGTGGATCGATCCACTTTGAGAGAGTGGATCGATCCAGAAGGCTCTGGACAACTTCTAGACTAGAGTGGATCGATCCACTTTGAGACTGGATCGATCCACTATCTCTGATGCATGGTTGGCCTTGAGTGGATCAATCCACTTTGTTGCAATGGATCAATCCAAAAGGGACTGATGATGTTTTGACTTGAGTGGATCGATCCACTCCAAGACACTGGATCGATCCACTATAGGTTCAATGATGCCTTCAACTTCACTTGGTGACTCCCTTGGCCTTGTGTGCTTCCGGACTTGCTCCAAAACACGTAAATACGTAGTGCGACCCTCGGGGGAGGTATTCCTTGGTCATTGGAGTGCTTGTTCACTCCCGGACTCTACCGGGAATCTTGTGTGAGCGTGAAGCACGAATCCAAAACACCAACTCTCCGTATTCCCGAGCCCTGACCAAATTGTCGTTTCGTGGCTCGTGGGGCCCGGTGTCGGCGTGCCATGGGGCACGTGGCCCTCAGTAATGTGACACGGTTCCCAAAGGGCTCCAAATGTGATTATTTCATGCATTGAACCTGTAACTTCACCAAAAACACACTACGTGCATATTAACCATTTTCAGTGCGAAATCGCGTGCGTGTGTGAAACAATTGAACGAGATAAGTCCCGATTTATACAATATTGGGGGCTTATCACACCCCCCAACTTGGACTTTGCTAGTCCCTAGCAAATTAAACTAAATAAAACTTCCCGGAGTACCCGATACGATAACTATGCTCAATCTACAAAAGTCTAGGCAAAGTACCGGTCATCCGGATCAGTTAACCAAAAGCAACTCACGCACACACATGCCATGCACAATTATGAAACTACTAGGCCACATGAGTAGGCAAGTGTAATGTACCCCAAAAAGTTTCGATTCCAAAGGGGCGTAGACAAATTATGTCTCAAAAATTTCAATCACACACATAGAAAAATCAAACATCCCACAATGAGCGCTTAGCATGATATGCGATAACGAAACAAAAGATTACCGCATGCTAATCAAAAAATGCGCTTGGAAACAAGAAAGCTAATTAACGACAGGAAGTATTCAAGTATAAGCATGAAATATTGCTAAGCGTGCACCTATTGGAGTTAATCACGTACTAAGAGATGAATTTAAACAGTGAAAGCTTATAATGACCTTGGTTAGCAAAAGGAGGGACTACAAAAATGTGGCGGCCATATACTAGCTTGGGTCATTCTACCCCTTGGCCGCCACCAACCCTCAACTACAACATCGTATGCCAAGTTTTGGCATCCAAAACACGTATTTACACTAAGCTAACAAGTTAAGTTATCAACTAAAAACCATGAGTTCAAACTAGACTTAGGAAACCAAAATAAACCTAGTTGACTCCACCGACTCGCTAATGCTACTATATACTATTTACTACTTGTTTTCCCACCATTGTTTTCATCTACCACCAATCTCAATCCTCATCATTGCTATCGTTGTCCTCCACAACAAGCTCCGGTGGCACCTCATAGTGTTGCCCACTAAGGCTCTCGAGAACCCTGTTCTGCCATTCCCTGTTGTGTCTTGCCAATTTGTTCTCCCTCTCAATCTTGTCAAGCTTCTTGAGCACCGTAGCCAATTGTTCGGATACCTGCTTGTAACTCTTTGTCGCTTCCGACTCTTACGGTGGAGGAACCGTGACTTAGGCTTTGGCTCTGAAGGTGGGAGAGGTACAATGGAGGTAGAAGGAATGGGTGTAGAGCTCGGAGTGGCCTTGGGAACCTTGTTCTTTGATTGGGCCTTGCTCCTTTCCAATGTGGTGCTATCAATCACTCCCCCCTCAAGCGGCTCCATTTTCGAATACCCCGGGCCTTTGGCTCCTTGAGAATGGCATATCTTAGTGATCAAACACGGAAACCACATCCGGATGTCACCCGCCTTTGTATCAAGATAATCCACCATTTGCAAAAGGATGTAATGAGCCCAGTCCGCGGTGGTGTCCTGATCCACAAAGGAAGCTATCAACTCAAGTGACTTGCGACTGGGCTTGGTGTCCTTGCCTTTAGGGTAGAGGTTAGCATGAATGGCCTTATTGAGGATCCGGATGTCGTCTAGCAAACGGCTTGGGTTGATTGGGTGCAACTTCTCCTCAGGCTTCTCATAGAGGAAATCCTTGATAAGTTGGTCGGTCAGACGTTCCCCATCGGGATAGTTAACCTCTTTTGGGTCAGGCCGAGTGTACTTCAACTGCTCTGCAATGTGGTCGGGGGTCACTTGAATCGACTTGCCCGCAACCTTCGCCTTAAGCTTCACCGGTTTATCCCCCTCCTTCACAACCTTCATTGTCATGTAAAACTCTTTAACACACTTAAGGTTGTATCCCAGGACCGGCTCAAACCATTGTGCAAGCCCCTCTTGGCGGATTTCCTTCACTCCCAAGTCCTCACCCAAGTCGTTATCATTAACTTGCCTCTCATTTTTTCCCCTCTTTATTTTAAAACCCTCCAACCACTCCTTTCGATTGTCGGCGACTACCTCTTCATGTGTTCTTTTATGAGGCCTTTTGGCCCCCGAACGATCCCCCTGAGTTGGTTCATACTCCTCACTACTAGTTTCCCCATCTGAGTTCAATCGGCGTCTTTTGGATAGCTTTTCAGATAGTTTTCCCAGGCCCTTGGTTCTAGCCATGTCAGGCAATCGAATTCAAACCCCCAAATTACACAATGATAGCAAACCTCCGATCAATTCCACCCGACCCCCTACTTCAATTTAATTCAGACAGTTCAAACAGATACCAACAATGGCAGCCCCAAAATGTAGCTAAAATAGGTTCAGGAAAAGGTAGATAACACCCAAAACCCATATCAGTAGTGAAACCCCAATTTTTTTTCAGTAAGTAGAATAGCTTAGTGATCAGGGCCACACAATTGCACGCAACAAAATTAAACCCAGCAGAGTGTACAGTACCCAATAATCCACGCTCAAATGTGATAAGCCCAGATTTTGTTCAGTAAACTGTGGAGGGAGAGAGAACCGAGAGAGAGAGAGAGAGAGAGAGAGAGAGAGAGAGAGAGAGAGAGAGAGAGAGAGAGAGAGCGAGTTACCTTGATTTGGTGATGAACTTCGAAAATGGTGAAAAACCTTCAACAATCTAACTAAAATCCCATGGAATGCAACCATAACCCCTGTAGAATTGAAGTCCTGTTGAAAGTTTGATGGAAAGACCAAGTTCGGATGGTGGATTTTGGGTTGGGTATGGGTTTTGGTTGTATAACCGAGAGAGATGAGGATGGGTGATTTCGGCTATGGGGGTTTCGGTGTTTTGTGGAGAGCAGCCGAGAGAAAGAGAGAGTGGATGTGGGGTTGCGGTGGTGGAGAGAGCAGCACAGAGAGAGAGAGAATGTGGGTTTCGGTGGAGAGGGATGCAGGGGAGAAGAAAGAAGATCGAGGAGAGAGAGGGAGTATGGATTGGGTTAGAGAGAGAGGGAGTGTTTGCAGTGTGATTTCAACTCAATAGGGTGGAGGTGTTATTGTTTGGGCAAAATAACCAAAGTGGACCGATCCCCTTTTTAACCTGGACCGATCCGAAACAGACTGTAATGAAATTTCCCAAGTGGATCGATCCACTTGGTCCCGGATCGATCCAGAACTCTCTGGACAACATTTTTTTTCAATGGATCGGTCCACTCTTTGAAATGGATCAATCCAGAACTCTCTGGTGCTTGATTCTTCCCAAGTGGATCGATCCACTTTGAATCTGGACCACTTTACATGGATTTTTACCCCTTGATTCCAACTCCATGCCCCCAAATTCAGTTCAAGCTCATGAGAATTATCCCGATACGACATGTAATACCCCAATTTCATTCCTCTCTCGAGATGTATCGCCCATCTCCCCTTCCAACCTATCCTCCAAACATCCGGTCTCATTTTTTTACCGTTGGATTTTTTCAAATTTTCAATTGGCATGCCCCTTATCTCACCTCCTAATTTCCTCCAAACACCGGTTCCTCAAGGCTCAACAATGGACGGAAACACGGACTTGGTACAAATATCAGGTGCAATGGGACTCATGTGTGGTTTGATTACACAAAGAAAATGTTTGTATCATTTCCTAAGCACGCTAAAAACTCCGACATGATGCACGAGTGACAATAAGCTAGCTTAACTCAAACCAAAAATCATATTCACCAAAGAATTGAAAAAAACAAGAAACATGGGATGCTTGGAAAGATGAATCTCTACTCTAAGTGATGCACGTTACTCAACTACGCATGCGGCCTAACACGTTCATCAAATTGCATGTATATGAGTGGGCACAAGTTAACATCTCAATCAATATCACCGAAATACGATACTCTAGCCATTATAGAACGATTGAGCATATTTACCGTATCCCATTATGAGATTGTACTAAAACGGGAAGTTTTATCGCAAAAAATTTGACGGCAATTGAAAAACATGAATGGAATATGTACAACTACACTATTCCCTCCCCCCAACTTAAAATTTGCGGTGTCCTCAACGCAAGAGAACGAAAGTAAGGAGAAATAGGGAACAAAAATTGTACCAACGGGGGGCATGTCAACCCCCTAGACCTCGACCAAGTGTGAGGAATTTTGCTACCACTTACTCCGTTCGTCATCAGCAATGCATCCAAGACTTCCTCCTTCGGCCCCTCCCTGGGACCACACTAACTAGTCGCATGTGTCCATCCTCGGCGACTTTATAGGACTTACAACCGCGACGTTTCATCGCACCCATGCTTTGAGCTCCCCCGAATGCCGCTTTTCGCCGCCAAGTTAGGACCAAACTACCAAGGCTGGTACGGTAGCATGGTCACCCTGCAAAAGACTTAATTGCCGACTACCTACTAAGAGAAACGATATGAGAAACGCCCGGCTCGTGTTATCCGGGCTCAACAATAAGAAATATTTACAATTATGTACAAAGAAAAATGAAAACCACCATGATCTTCACGTGATCGCACGAGTACTACTTTTCTTCCCAAACTCAAGACTGTGGCTAGGCCATACGTAGCTCAAGCTCGGGTGGCTATACCGGACCGTCCAAACACCGTTCGAGCACGGCAAACACTAGAGCTCTCTCAAACTCCACGGATTTTACTTCTCCTAGAAATTTGTTACGCTGTAACCCCTGAGCGCCCAAGTCGCATACACAATACCCCGCCGGACAATGAAGTCCAACGTCCCAAATCTAACTCCCGAGGAAGGCGGAGCATAAGATAGAGCCTTTGTCGCCGCGTGCCATAAGCATGGGAATATTCGAGCCCCCACCCATTCACGGAAACTCACTCTCCGGGGGGCTGATCTAAAAGAGCGGGCGTTTAGTTCGAACAATTACTCCCTATCGGAAGGGCTACATTAACAAGCCCTATGTCACCGACGCTGCTCGCGGTTATCTTATCCTCAATGCGTGGGGTCTCCAAGATTTTATTAAAAAGAATAAAGAATGGCCCTTCTAACCGGAGCTGGGCACACGCGCATTGTTTTCTAGCCGGCGTGCATAGCTAGTCCCAAGTCAATGATGGGAAACCCAATGCAAGAGGGGGCAAAGGGCCGGGCCCTCCAAACAATGAAGTTCAGAGGTACGCGTTAGCTCCCCGTGAAATGTGAAGTCACAAAGACTCCACGGGCAAAACACATAAACATTTCTAAACTGGAGGGTCATCCAAATAAACCGGATCGACCAACTTTACAACCTCCTCCTCTTCATTAAAATTTTCCAAAAATGGTTTTAACCTTTGACCGTTCACCTTGAAAATTTGACCATCTTTCGGATTAAACACATCTACCGCCCCATGAGGATACACTCGATGCACAAAATATGGCCCAACCCACCGTGACCGCAATTTCCCCGGAAAAAGATGGAGTCTAGAATTATACAAAAGCACCTTTTGATTCACATGAAAATCCTTCATAAGAATGTTTTTATCGTGAAATTCCTTAACCTTAGCCTTATAAATGGCCGTGCTCTCATATGCATCTCTCCGAATCTCCTCAAGCTCATTGAGTTGGAGCTTCCTATGCGTACCGGCTTCGGGCATACGATAGTTCAAAGACTTAATGGCCCAATAGGCCTTGTGCTCAAGTTCAACCGGCAAGTGACACGCTTTCCCATAAACCAAGCGGTAAGGGGACATCCCCAAAACCGTCTTATACGCGGTGCGATAGGCCCACAAGGAATCGGTCAAACGAAGTGACCAATCCTTTCGATTAGGATTCACCGTTTTCTCAAGGATGTGTTTAATTTCCCTATTAGCAAGTTCGGCTTGACCATTGGTTTCATGGATGATAGGCCGTAGAGACCTTATGAGTGATACCGTACTTACGCATTAAGGTTTCAAAGGGCCTATTGCAAAAATGAGTCCCTTGATCACTAATGATCGCGCGCGGAGTACCAAACCTAGCCAAAACATGCTCTCTCAAGAATGCAACAACCACCTTGTGGTCATTCGTACGCGTGGGAATAGCCTCAACCCACTTGGACACGTAGTCCACCGCTAAAAGTATGTAAAGATAGCCAAACGACATCGGAAACGGACCCATGAAGTCAATGCCCCAACAATCGAAAACCTCAACTACAAGAATGTTAGTGAGGGGCATCATATTCCTCCGGGTGACACTACCTAGTTGTTGACACCGTTCACATGTTTTGCAAAATTCAAACGCATCTTTAAAAAGTGTCGGCCAATAAAAACCGCATTGAAGGATTTTGGCGGTGGTTTTCTTGGCGGAAAAGTGTCCCCCACAAGCCTCGGTGTGGCAAAAGGAAAGGACAGCACGTTGATCTACATCGGGCACACATCGCCGGATGATTTGATCCGGACAATACTTAAAAAGGTAAGGATCATCAAAGAAAAATCTTTTCACCTCAAGTAAAAACCGTTTCCGCTCTTGCGGAGTCCAAACAGTAGGAAGTTGGCCCGTGGCTAAGTAGTTCACAATATCGGCAAACCACGGGCAAGACGAGACACCAAACAATTGCTCATCCGGGAATGTGTCAACTATCGGTATGTTCGAGGAGCGATCCTCAAACTCAAGACGAGACAAATGGTCCGCGACCACGTTTTCAACTCCTTTTTTATCTTTGATTATTAAGTCGAACTCTTGGAGCAAAAGGACCCACCTAATCAACCGCGCTTTAGCATCTTGCTTAGTCATGAGATATTTCAACGCGGCATGGTCCGTGAAAACCACAATAGGCGACCCTATCAAGTAAGACCGGAACTTATCAAGCGCCAAAGACAAATCAGGAAAGCAACTCTTTCTCCGTGGTGGAGTAGTTCAATTGAGCATCATTAAGAGTTTTGCTCGCATAAGAAATGACACACGACTCTTTCCCTCTCCTTTGGCCCAAGACGGCGCCAATCGCATAGTCACTCGCGTCGCACATTAACTCAAACGGAAGGTCCCAATCGGGAGCTCGCACAATCGGTGGGGTGGTGAGACTAGATTTCAGCTTAGAAAAGGCCTCCTCACACGCGGGTGTCCAAATGAATGGCGTGTCTTTTGAGAGGAGGTGACACAAGGGACGCGAGATGGCACTAAAATCCTTGATGAAACGGCGGTAGAAACCCGCGTGCCCAAGAAAAGACCGAATGTCTTTCACACACTTAGGGGTAGGGAGGTTCGCGATCAAATCTATCTTGGCCTTATCGACCTCTATCCCCTTCGACGACACAATGTGCCCCAGCACAATCCCGTTGGTCACCATGAAGTGACACTTCTCCCAATTGAGAATGAGGTGCTTCTCCTCACACCTCTCCAACACACGCTCAAGGTTCTCTAAACATGACTCAAACGAGTCCCCGAATACCGAGAAGTCATCCATGAAGACTTCGACAATTTTTTCCACCATGTCACTAAAAATGCCCATCATGCACCTTGAAAAGGTTCCGGGCGCGTTACACAAGCCAAAGGGCATGCGCTTATAAGCGAAAGTACCAAACGGACACGTGAAGGTGGTCTTCTCTTGATCCTCAAGAGCGACCTCGATTTGATTATACCCGGAGTACCCATCGAGAAAACAATAAAAAGCATGACCAGCTACCCTCTTCAAGATTTGATCTATGAAGGGGAGGGGGAAGTGGTCCTTACGTGTGCTTGCGTTCAACTTGCGATAATCAATGCACACTCTCCATCCGGTGGTCACCCTTTGAGGTATCAACTCATCATTGGCGTTTTTGACCACCGTGATGCCGGACTTCTTTGGAACAACTTGAATAGGGCTCACCCACTTACTATCCGCGATAGGATAAATGATCCCTACATCTAACAACTTTAAGACTTCCGCCCTAACCACGTCTTTCATGATAGGATTCAAACGACGTTGGGGTTGGCAAGACGGCTTCACATCCTCCTCTAGATAAATGTGGTGTGTGCAAACCGAGGGATCAATTCCATGGATATCGGCAATAGACCAACCGATGGCCTTTGTATGCCTTTTCAACACCGCTAACAAACCGGACTCTTGGTGTGCCTCAAGGGAAGAGGAAATCACCACGAGGAAAGTGTCACTAACACCGAGGAAAGCATACTTCAAAGTGTCCGGGAGGGTTTTCAACTCAAGCTTGGGTGGTTGGACACTAGACGGAAGAGTTTTGCTCTCGAGTGGAGGCAAACCTTCAAACTTCGGAGACCACGTGTCCGTACCACAGACATCCTCTACTTCTAACAAAGAGTACAAGTACTCAACTTCTGGTGAATCTAGGAACGTTGCCTCCTCGGCGGTAAGACACACCTCAAGTGGATCCTTATAGAGTATGGTGTCTACGTGCTCTTGAACCAAAGTGTCAATGAGGCTCACCTCATGAATATCATCATCGTCCCCCATTTGAGACCCTATGTTAAACACATTGACCGCCATTTTCATGTTCCCAAACGTCATGTTCAATAACCCATTACGACAATGTATGACCGCATCGGAAGTCGCCAAGAAAGGGCGCCCGAGAATGATGGGTGTTTGTGCCTGTGAAGTGTTGGCGATGGGACACGTGTCTAGAACCACAAAGTCCACAGGGTAGACAAAGTTGTCCACCTGGACTAAAACTCTCGTGGGTTTCATCTCTCCCAAACCTAATTGCTCATACACCGAAAAAGGAAGCAAATTCACACTCGCACCCAAATCAAGCAACGCTCTCTCAACTCGCTTACCCCCTATGACAATGGAAATGGTGGGACACCCGAGGTCCTTATACTTGGGAGTTATGTTGGTTTGGATGATGGAACTCACTTGCTCTGTTAAAAACACTTTCTTTTGGACATTCAACTTGCGTTTAACAGTGCATAAGTCCTTAAGAAATTTGGCATAGGAGGGTATGGTTCTAATGGCATCCAAAAGAGGGATGTTGATCTTGACTTGCTCTAAAACCTCATACACACCATTGTTCAAAGAAGGCTTGGCCGGCACTTTCAACCTTTGGGGGTAGGGTGCCGGAAAAGGACAAACGGGAGGCTCTTGCTCCACGACCCTAGGTGGCTCAACCGTGCTACTCAAAGAAGGTTCCTCAACAACCGGAGGAGAGGGGACCACGGGTGGAGTGGTTTTCGGAGGGATAGTCTTATCAATCTCCTTACCACTCCTCAAGACAGAAATCGACTTAGCTTGTTCAAGATTATTCGGGTCTCGGCCCGATGTGGTGGATGCTAAATGGACACCTTGGGGGTTTGCTTGAGGTTGAGATGGGAACTTTCCCTTTTCTTGTTGAAGCTGCCCCACGGACGTGGTTAATCGAGTCACTTGACTCTGAATCTCTCTCAATGCATGAGCATTTTGCTCATTGGTGACCGTTTGACTTTGCATGAAAAATTGTAGGGTGTCCTCCAATGAGCGCTTTTGAGGCGGTTGATAAAAATTAGACCCATGGTGTTGTTGATTCGGGGGGTACCGGCCTTGACCTTGGCCTTGGTTTTGACCTTGGGGTGGTCGGTAGCCTTGGTTGTAGGCCGGGGGTGGCCTTTGAACTTGTCCTTGGTTGGTGCCTCCCCAACCAAAATTAGGATGGTCCTTGGTACCGAGGTTATAGGTGTTCGAGAAAGGGTCGCATCCGTTACAAATAGCGTTGACCTCCACTTGTTCCGCTACCCCACCATGAAGGATTTCCTTCAAACCCGGAAGAGTCGGGCAATCATCGGTTGAATGCCCTTGGGTTACACACAACACACATTCCTTCACACTTTTGATTTCCAAATTTTCCAACTTTTTAGTGAGTTGGGAGATTTTAAAATTTAAATCATCTTGTTCCTTAAGCACAAACTTCCCTCTCTCACCTGAACCTTGATTCGTTCCCCACTTTCGCCTTTTCGCCCGGTTGATAGATCTTGTCCGAGGGATCCGAATAATCCCACGACTGGTTGTTCTCGGCTAGTTGGTCTAGAAAATCATAACAGCCCTGAGGACTCTTGTTTAAAAATTCACCATTACACATGGTGTCAATGAATTGCCGTGTGCCTTGTGAAATGCCCTCATAGAAAAAAGTGACCTTGTCTTTTACCGAAAAACCATGATGTGGGACAGCAGCTAAAAGATTTTTAAACCTCTCCCATACAGCGAAAAATGGTTCGTTTGGGTTCTCGGCAAAATTCGAAATACGCTTTTTCATTTCCACCGTCTTATGCAAGGGGTAATACTTCTTGAAAAACTCATCATGCATTTCTTCCCATGTAGTGATGGAGCCCGATTTTAAAGTTGAAAGCCAAGTTCGGGCCTAGTCCTTAAGAGAAAATGGAAACAATTTCATGCGCGTATGGACTCAAGCTCAGCCGGGACCGTGACAAGCGTGTTCACAAGATCCTCAAATTCCCTCACATGTGCATAAGGACATTGGGATTTCATCCCATAGAAAACAGGCAACATGGAAATGGTGTTGGGCTTAATCGTATAAACCGCATGGTTGGCAGTAGGCCTGGGATGGACTATGGGTGATGGTGGTACTTGGCGCGTGGGGTTAAGATCCGCCGCATGGACGCTTCCCGGTGGTGGCTGTGGTGGTGGTTGTTCATGCTCGTCCATGTCAGCGAATGGATTATCAAAATCAATGATTCTACGATGACGATCTCTCACGTAGACTTGCATAAACCAACAACAGCAGACTGGAGGGGTTATACCACCGCCTCACCACAAACAATTCCGAGGGGCTATTCCGCCGCCTCGCTATATGTATGACAGAAATTAAAAACTAATACACTTCTTTGAGCTTCGTTAAACCTCAATTTAAACAATCAGCCGTTTGGTTAGAGGTATCCGCTCTTAGAACTATACTAGTTAAACAAAATTAAACTAAGCGATATGTACCAATGAAACGGGATACTCACAGTGGCGTGGCGCGAGGCAAACTCACACGGAGCGGACCATTGGGTCCCCGGCAACGGCGCCAAAAATGCTTGTGTCATTGGATTGTATCTCAATGTGCTTTCCCCAAGCGTAGGGTTTAGGTGACGCGTGGCATAGTAACCGGAAGTCCGGGTCGAGTCCTCTGGGACCGAATGTGCTGAGCGTGAGTATTTGTTTCGCGAATGAAGGTTTAGCCTTAAAGCGGCAAACTTGGCTTCGGTGATTTGTGGGTGGAATTAACTTAACTACGTGAGTGACTCGAGATTAGAAAGACTAATTAAAGGAAGGCAAGGTTTCGAGGTTCTCAACACCCATGCCTTAGGCCAATTCACTCTCCCCTAAGATAACCGGCTCGAGGCGTCGTTAAACGACCCCGAACGGAAGATTTGGTACTTAAACTCGATTTACTAGAAAAGTGGTGTTTCTCAAAGAGTAGGATTCTTGTGCCATTTATACAAACATTTGAGTCGCCCTATCCCTAAGCATCGCACGTACCAAGTGGTCATGCCCCGGGCGACGTGCGATCAAAGGGGTTTACAGACCCGAATTTTGATACATAAAATTAATCCTAACTCTTTGATTAACATACAAAGTTTGCAACATTAGTGAGGAGAGTGAACCAACCCAAGTCACGGGGTGCTAATCACCCCTTAACCGAGCCTAAACCGACTACTCGTGCATTACTACATAAAACATGGCTGTTTTTTTAAGGGAAATAAAAAACATAACAAGCAACTAATTAAACTTGATTTTAATGAAGATGCTATACTAGCCTATCACTTTATACTTGAAGAAGTTAACAAACAACCAACCAAACCAAGTGTTTCTTAAGGAAATGGCAAGAAGAACAAGGAAACTAAATATTTGATGGAATTGAGAATAAACTTGATTTCTATGTAGAGTTAAACAAGAGTAACAACATTAATGAACATCAAAATAACTTAAGGTTAACACTTACACGAAGAAACTAGAGAGAGAGAGCTTGAGAGGAACTCCCATGGAAGAGAGAAGGAAGAGCAAATAACTAAGCTAGGAAAATAATATCTAACGTAATGAGAGAAGGAGAGAGGAGGTGAGTCATATAGTCTTGCTCTTTCTCTCTCTACAAAATATCCATAAAGCACACACAACAACCCCAAAGTTGCCATTAATAGAAGGTGCAAAAAATGGCTGGAAATTTTACAATTTGATCGTGAGTGGATCGATCTACTCTGAGAGAGTGGATCGATCCAGAAGGCTCTGGACAACTTCTAGACTAGAGTGGATCGATCCACTTTGAGACTGGATCGATCCACTATCTCTGATGCATGGTTGGCCTTGAGTGGATCAATCCACTTTGTTGCAATGGATCAATCCAAAAGGGACTGATGATGTTTTGACTTGAGTGGATCGATCCACTCCAAGACACTGGATCGATCCACTATAGGTTCAATGATGCCTTCAACTTCACTTGGTGACTCCCTTGGCCTTGTGTGCTTCCGGACTTGCTCCAAAACACGTAAATACGTAGTGCGACCCTCGGGGGAGGTATTCCTTGGTCATTGGAGTGCTTGTTCACTCCCGGACTCTACCGGGAATCTTGTGTGAGCGTGAAGCACGAATCCAAAACACCAACTCTCCGTATTCCCGAGCCCCGACCAAATTGTCGTTTCGTGGCTCGTGGGGCCCGGTGTCGGCGTGCCATGGGGCACGTGGCCCTCGGTAATGTGACACGGTTCCCAAAGGGCTCCAAATGTGATTATTTCATGCATTCAACCTGTAACTTCACCAAAAACACACTACGTGCATATTAACCATTTTCAGTGCGAAATCGCGTGCGTGTGTGAAACAATTGAACGAGATAACTCCCGATTTATACAATATTGGGGGCTTATCAAAAGCACCCCTCGCGCCTAGTGTAACCGCTGATCTCTACTACATGCTTAAGGGATTTTGAAAATGTTGTTTAAATGGACTTCAAACTCAAATTCATGTGAAAGCATAGCAATTACATCAAGATCAATGAAGAGCCACTTGAAATCTATTTATGCATCTATCTATCTAATATATTATTGAAGAGCTACTTGAAATCGTCCTATGCTTAACACGAGTTCAATCTAGTCTTTGTTTCAGACTTCAAGTCTACATTAAGGATACGACCGAAATATATTGTCTATTTTGGTTTCTATAGAATCCAATTTTGCTTCTACATAGTTTTGATTTATTTTTTGATTTTCGTCTATTTTTGAAAACCAAGAACACATAATATCAGTAATATTATTAAGGCTAGCACCAATATAATTAACAGTAATTCCTTGTTTAGGAATATGAACTAGATGCTCATAATTATCTCTAATATTATCTTCTACAGAACCTACACAAGTAGTGTCTTCCTTGTTTAGTGCCATTTTAGATTGATGCTGGTACCTAAAACCTCTTAGAGTGGTGTATTTGGTGCCTAAAACCTTCCCTAAAGTTCAACTGACCCAAACTTTAAAGATAAACAGGTCTTGAACAAACTGGTAATATGGACTTTAATACGCTCTAAGTATATGGGTTTTGCAACAGCTAAAAGTGTAACAATAAACAAAGAACACAAAACAAGTAAAGGATTGTAGTAGAGAAATACTCACAGTAATTTTACAGCTTTGGTCTTGCTATTGAGCTTTTTACCAAAGTTGATTTTCTTCTGATCTACTTACTACCAATAAGCTCTGATACCAATAACAACAAAAAGAAAAAGGAAAGGAAGTGCATAAGTGGAAAGACAAAAAGTTGGTTGGAAGGCTTAAGATATTATTACGTAGAGTTTTTACACATGCCTTACAAAGCTATAGTCTTGTCTATTTATAGAAAAGTTGGTCATACAAGTACAAAACCTAACTTTCTTACAACTTTACAGATGTTAAGTATAAGGAGGGGCCGTGCCTCTTCTTTTTACAAATGTACAAAAGATAAAAGGGGTCCTAGTAGACACAGCTTGAAGTTTTGGATTCCTCAATCTAATTAAGCTTCGAAAGAATTTGGCGTGGAGGTACTCCTGATTTTTGTCATCTCTTGGATGGTCATGATCTCTTCTTTTGACAAACGACGACAAGAAGGATGCCCAGCCATGTCACTAGAAGGTTCACGATTGTGTGAGCTATTTTTCACTTCAAACACCCAAAATCCATCATCTTGTCTCTTACCTCGAATTTCAAAAGGACGATTTATGAGGCGAGTTGCCGTGTTCCTTTGTCGACGCTCAATGGGGACATGTCACTTATTCCGATAACTACCACCTCTGTCACACCCAATAGTAACATATCTACCCTTCGTGGATATTTTGATAGCTATTGCATACCCTTGCATTGAGAAAAATGCCCGAAGAGTGTCAAGAAGTTCCTCACGTGATCCAAATTTCCAATCAAGTTGTCCAAGCAAATGATTCTGACCATTTTCTTCACTTCCTTGATTTCATATGTTGATTCCTCCTTCTTCCAAAATTGAATTGCTTGAACTTCCATTGATTTTTTCCATTGTTTGCTCAACTTCCATAATTCTTGCTCATCCAATCTACATTGTGAAAATTGAAAGCGTATTTTACATGTAGGTACTACAGATAAATAGAAAGGAGAACAAGATTTCAAACATGCCCAATCTCAAGCTAGACTCGAACTCAAACACTTGTCTCGAATGAACAAAGTTCAAACATGCCCAATCTCGGATTGCTTTTACCTAGACGAAAAAAAAATTGTAAGACAGAGTAAAATAATCACCCCCTTATAAATCAAAACTTGTTTGGCTTATTGGTAATTGCAAAAAAATTCTAAACATAGTCATATTGGCTAATTCGTTGCCTTTACCAAGACGACTTCTAGCACTATCGAACAGTATATACTCATATACTATAAACCAAGACGACTTTTAGATATACAAGCATTGTTGTTATTATCAATAAATAACTACAGTTTTTTTCAAACCCTAAAAAATCAGGGAAAATCACAAGTGATTCCATATTCATGTAGAAAAATACAGTACTCAAACCAAAGAGATTGAAAGAAGACGTGATCTGGAGAAGAGATTGAATGATTAAAATAGAACAAGCTTTGAGAATGGTTACCTAGAAGAAGAAGTCTGGAGAAGAAGCATCCTAGAGATTGAAAGAAATTCTCCAGAAGAAAAAGCATCGTGATTTTAGAAGAAGCGTTCTTTTTTTACAAGATAACTTGGTAAATCGCAAAATAACCCTTTGAGATTGAAGGGTTTAGGTTTGTAATAAATGGTATCTGATGACAAAAGGGCATGTAAGTAATTGTGGAAGCAAGAAAGATTAGAGTTTTGGCAGCAACATTTTTTATTTTGGCAGCAACACTCTTGGTTTTGGCATTATCAGTAGCCTTATCTTTTTTCTTAGTATAAACGTCCACAGAAGGGCAGTTTCTACCCTTTGTGTCTTTGCCATGTATTTCTACGATCGCTGAGGTTTTTTTGAGCGCGCTAGACATCAACCAAAAGTTATATGTTTTAATATTTTGCTTTTTTTTTTTTGTGGCTAATCTTAATTTTCTAAAAGTTTGTTTATTTGGAATGGGCCGGCTTAGATTTTGTGATGTTTTACGACTCATCTGGATTGTGCTCTTGTGCCATTTTTTAACACTTGAAATGACATAATCACTTTCTCCCTCATCTATTGAAGGATATCAATTGTTTGAACTACCCTGTAAATGAATGTATATGAACTATAGATATTTCGCTAGTGAGGAAAATGATGAATTTTGTGAAATTACGAGTTCCATAACTCTTGGTTTAGGTGAATGACATCGTAATTAAGAAGAATTTTATTGGGTGTAGATAATTTACTCTACACCCAATCTTTGTAATTGGTTAGAATTAAATTTGGTAAAGTTTAAAGTTGGGTCTAGAAATAGTTACATGAAATATTCTGTAATAGTGTTTGGTTGTGTGAATCAACTCTTTCTTTCATGATAGTTCAATATGAAATTTTACTCTTGCATTTCATTAGAAAAGCAACATGGATTTGGATGATGTTTCTAAGACACAAGTGCCGAACTAATTTAAAAAAAATTATGAAAATGAGAGCGAGGAAATTCATGTTCCAATTTGGTTCAAGGTTGTTTTTATATTTCCTAACTTTAGAAAATGCATTTACATAGTTAGATCGCGTTTATAATTGTCGTATTGCATTATTATATTTTTAATTACCATTTGATGACTTATAGGTATATAAGTTGCATGGTTATTGTATATATTTTATGACCTATTTTGCAGTGAACCACAATCCCATGACATGAAGTTCAAACTTGTTGGCCCATGGTAAGAGGAAGATATGTGTTAGGCAAACAAAATGAATGTCTCTGAACGTAAAAAAGTGTAGTTAAAGTCACCTATTTGGTAGTGTGTTTGAGAGGTGTGTAACTAGAATTACATGTGTTTTTAGGAGTTTACAAGGAATATTAAGGATACCTATTGACAACTACAAATACAACTTTGTGTGTTTTTATTTCTGTCACGTGAAAATAATAAGAGAATGGAAGTCGAAGAATAGGTCACTAACTTCATATTTTTGCATTAAGCAGATAATTCATTGGTGTATAACTATTTTCATTTTTTTTATCGAGATCGATTTGTTCAATTGAAAAAAAAAGGGGCGGGGACCGGAGTGGATATTACTATCCCCAACCCCAAACACGTCGGGATTTTGTCACCCTCTTTCCCCGGTCCAAAAGGGGAATGGCTAGGGATGGATATCCAAAAAAAATTTTAAAAAATGAAAAAGACAAGAGATCTGACTATCCCGATCACAGGGGGTCGGGGATAAGGGCGAGGCAGAGGCAAATTGCCCTCCAACCCATTCACCAAATTTATTTTGAAAATCCTCCCCCGAATTAAATGGCCATATAGGTTCAAAATTAAACAATGAGGCTTTCCATGAACGGTTTTTGATCATTGTCCCAACTCAAACAATTAACGGGGCTTTCCACGAATGATTTTGGATCATTGTCCCCCCATTTTGTTGATGGAGTATCATAGAGATTGTAGACCATAACTATTCAAGTTCTTTAATATTTGGGTAGAAAATTGCATACATAGCGCGTGTTATTGCTAGCATTTTTATTTTGCATGATGTTAAATTTCTCCCTCTTAATTGGCGTATTAAATTTTTTGATTTTGAATTGATTTGCACAATGCGCTTTAGTTGCGTTAATTTGGCGGATTAATTGCGAATCTTTAATTTCGCGTGATATAAACTATGATACTACTAATTATTTTAAATGATACAAGTTTCGTGCATAGCACCGGTCGCTGCTAGCAATAACACATGGAGATATCTATTTATGCATCTATCTATCTAATATATTATTGAGGAGCTACTTGAAATCGTCCTATGCATAACGCGAGTTCAATCTAGTATTACAAAATCCTTAACTTTGTCACGGTGATTCTGTATATGGGGTGATCTACAGACTCGTAAATGATTTTGTCTTGAGTAATTTGAAAGATGTCAAAGCCATGGATAATGGGCAAATAACGAGATAATCTAAACCGGCACTTTTGTAGGACTTGTTGAGAAATTTATTCATGACCCCCCATCTATCCACCTTCATCGTTGAACACCCCTTCATCTAAAAAACTTTATTAGCACAATAGCACCCCTCCATTCTATTAATAAATAAAGGAGGGAGACTTAACTCTGTTATCAAAATGTTGTTGTTGAAAAGTGGAATACTACAATCAACTGGTACAGAAGAAATCATCTTTTACAAAAATTTGATGTGTATGCACGCCAGGCGTATGCAATATGCACGGATAGTGCATCTTAACTGTCCGTGCGTGTTTTCAACAGTCTGATTTAAAAATAAAATAAAAAAACTCTTCCATGTAAGAGTCTTACATGGAAGATTTTATTTATTATTATTTTTAAATCCGGATTGTCAATTCCTGAAATGGACGGTCCAGATGTGTTCGTGCATTTACGTACATGTGCACGAACAACCTTTTCTATTGCTATATATATATATATATATATATATATATATATATATATATATATATATATATATATAGGATAAACTTCCAATAAGGGTCCCTTATTGAAGTTACCATGCGGACCTCACCTTTCCGAGCCAAATTTCGACGATCCGAACCGTTCAATGTCTTTAAAATGCATTTTCAAGGGCCCCCGCGAAGATTCGTCAAAAAAAAATACCCGGAAGGGCTTCATCGGATCGGTTTTTGCTAAAAACGTTATATATAGCGTTTTTAGCAAAAACCCTCATGAAGCCCCTTCCGGGTTTTTTTTGACGTAATCTTTCGGGGCCCTTGAAAATGCATTTTAAAGACATTGAACGGTTCGGATCGTCGAAATTAGGTCCGGAAACACAAAAACAGGCAGGTCCGCATGGTAGTTTTCAATAAGGGACCCTTATTGGAAGGGGATCCTATATATATATATATATAGTAGTGTTCTAGTCCGGGAGTCCCGGATCTGGGACTCCATGTTCCCAATATTTTTTTGACGATCCGAGCCGTCCAATGTGTTGAAGGTGTTTTCCAAGGCCTCGCGGAGAAATCTTCAAAAAACCGGAAAAGCTTTTGATCCAAAGCGGTTTTGCGAAAAACTTTATATTTACAGTTTTTGCGAAAAACTACTTGGATCAAGCCCTTCCCGGTATTTTTTTTTGAAGATTTCTCACATAGACCTTGGAAAACACCTTTTAAACACATTGGACGGCTCGGATTTCCCAAAAACAATGTTTAAAAGCATCAAAACACCGAAAAATGCTCCAGTCCGGGAAATCCGGGATCCCGGACTGGATCACCGATGTATATATATATATATATATATTAAAAAAAAATTGACAATCCAAATCCATGCGTGGCTCTGATTTTTATGTAGTATTTTTGTCCTAAATCTCCTAAATTTCGTGGATCAACCACTTCAAAAAGCTTAAACGATTTGCAATATTTTTAATGAAAGATGTATATTTTTTATAACACTGGCACATTGCAAAGTAATGTCAATTTCTATTTTTTCAGTTTCAATTTATTTACCAAATCCCAGCTTGTACTTATTCAAATAGTCCATTGAGAAACATATAGATATAAATCACAAACTCACAAAGTTCATAACAATTGTGCAATTCACGTAATCAAATGGGTAGACACATACGCTGCTTCACTATCCAATCCAAACTCAACAAGTTAACCCTGTTCTCTCCGAACTTCAAAATGAAATTTCCCCGCAACTTGCTGGTACCACTCCCTCCATATAGCAAATTGCTGCCCTGAATAGTCATGCAATTTTGGGATTAAAATTTAGAATATCTCTATTGTACTCTGATAACATTTATTGTGCCCATAAAACAAAAACGAAACACGAAATCTTGAAACACAATATTGAGAAGAAAATTTGGATTTCCATATATTCAACACCTAATATACTAAATCGTAAAAAACCTCTGATCTCTCTCTGCTTTTCCCACACATTCACCACTCCCCGTGTCTCAAAATGTAAATATTGTTGGGAAGAATGAAATACAAGCGTCGACGTTCTAGAGAACAATTTCATTATAGCAATAAACTGAATTCGGGAGATCCTCTGAATGCCCGATCTTCACCCGAAGTACGGAAAAAGTCCAACGCATATATACAAAGAGGAAAAACACATGTACGCCCACAACCATTGTGGCAAAACGAGTGAAACGGATAGGGCAAGTGGAGATGCTGTCAATGCAACTGAAAAATGGAGACCCATTCCACGTTTCGTTTCTCACCTATTGGAGCTCACAATTTTTGCCTTCTTTAGTGTTTAAGATGTAGAGAATTTTCAACAATAGTCTTGGGGTGATAGGGGCAGAGCCCCTTTGGTATTTCTTAATTAGGTTGGGCCAGTTACGGTCATTGAGCCTTACATATTTATATTGCAGTTACATTTAATTAGGGCAAGAATGTTTTATTATGAATATGAGGAGGTAAGAGAAAACTTTTACGATAGAGAATCGAGAACTTGTACTCCATATTCTTCGATTATAGTGAATTGGTGTGGCTCACATGATTTTTTCTCACATTGAGGTTTTCTACATATATCTGTGTGTGTTTTTTGATTTCTGTAATTTACGCACTTTCTTTCTATTTTGTGTTTCTGTAAATCTAGTTTCCAAGATCCGTAGAGGCATTGTATATTGAACGAAGTCGCGGTTTTGCCAGCTGTTCCAAATCCACTCAAGCTAATTTTGTCATATAAGAGATTTTTGATCAACTAAGATTCAAGACGGAAGAAAAACAAAAACAACAATCTACTATTCAATTATTGCAGTTTGGTTCCATAAATAAGTTCCCAAGTGGTCACAAACACTGAAAAAAAATAAAAAAAATAGGGCACCGTAAATGAAAAACTGATCCACTCTCAAAATATCATCATCCCCCTATTATAGATACCTTCCTTTCCAATAGCCCAACTTGTTGTCTGAAATCCAAACACGAGGGATATGTGCAATTTTCCAGTAATCCCCACCTTCTAAGTTTCTATTCAAGCTCGAAATCAAGATATCTGACATATCAACTAATGCAAGTAGTTTGAGGTTTGTCAGATGTTCAATACCCGAGGGCACCTTTGTCATCAAGTTGCAATTCTTGATTTCTAGCTCTTTAAGAAAAGGCATTGACCCAGCCTCCACTTTCAGCCATCTTAATCCTTCAAAGCTAATGAGATCTAACACGATAAGCTTTTGAAACCCACCCGCCTTGAAACATAATTCATCTCCTTGACATGCCCAAAAAAGATTAAGTGAAACCAAATTGGGTAAATCTTGAAGCAATTGCAGCGGACCATCATCCCTTAACTTACTCCACTTTAATAATATTCTCGTCAGGTTGTGAAGTGAAGGTATCCAGTGGGGTAGGTTTTGCAGGCGTCCACCTAACTCGAGCAATCGAAGTCGTTGAGGTGCCGAAGACAAAGAATCTAGATCAATGATCTCATTTTCATCTTTTGCATGAACACACAAAGAGTGAAGGCTTCTTAGCTTCTCAAGGGATGAACATAGCACCTTCCCATCTTCCTTTGCTAGTCTTAACAAGTTCAACCTCCCCAGTTGAGTCAGATTTCCTAGCTCGGTGAGCATAATGTTGCTACTACTGCCATGGTTTGCCTCCATAGAACATAGTTTCTGCAAAGATTTCAAGCTTCCTATTCCCTCCAGGGCTTTGAATCCAGATTGACTACGATTATAAATATTGCCACCGTCGTAGCGATACAGTAAAAGATGACGAAGATGTTTGAGCTTCAAAATCTCATGTGGCAACTCTGTTACATCTGTTTTCTTGAGATCCAATGTTTCTAATTTCTTGAGGTTTCCAATCGACTTCGGGATAGTTTTTACCTTGGTCTCCCTTAAACTTAGATGAGTGAGATGAACTAGTTTCACAATTTCATTGGGAAATGTTTGCAACTGTGTACCTCCCAAATCTAACACCGTTAGTAGTCGTACACCGTTGCCTGATGACACAACCTTAGACAACATGGACAACGGATCTTCTATGCTAAAAACAATCAAAGAACGAAGTCGAGTGAAGTCATTGTTTTGTATGTCACCAATACTCTTGTGTACTGCTAAGCGTCGCACCTTCTCACCACTGTTTATTGACACAAGGTTTTGCTCTCTCGACTTGGAAATAACCATTTCACGCAAAAGGTCATGGATTCGATAGGCTTTGAACCTTCCATCTATCGTCATCTCTGCAACTTGAACTAAACTTCTATTGACTAGCTCATTGATGTAGCCCTGAGCAACTTCTTCTATTTGCATTCCTTCTTTTCCTTCGACAAATCCTTCCGCCACCCACAACCGAATTAATCTCCAGTGATTAAAAAAACAATCTTCTGGAAATATGCTCAAGTACAAAAAACATAACTTAAGATAGTAAGGCAACTCAAAGTAACTAAGGGACAATATCCTTTTCAAACTCATGAGTTTGTCATTTCCTTCCAATTCCGCTCTAAGGCCACGGTAAATCCTCTCCCACTCATCCAGTCTGCCCCCTTTCGTAGATAATAGACCACCGATTGCCACGATTGCAAGTGGTAAACCATCACATATTTTCAAGAAGTCTCTGGAAAGATCTCCCAAATAAGAGGGACAATGATTCCCTAGAAATACCTTTCTGCAAAACAAGTCATGTGAATCTATGGAAGACAAGGGCCGGAGATTATAGACAGTGCCATGATATTCTTTACTAGCGAACGAAGCTAATTCAACATTTCTTGTTGTTAGGATTATTCGGCTGCCACAATTGTGCTCAGGCAAAATAATTTTGAAAAAATCCCACTCAGGATTAGTCCATACATCATCCAAAACAAGCACATACCTCTTCTCAAATAGGAAATCATTGATTATGCGTTTCAATCTGTTTGTATCCATATTGTCCACCCCTCTTGGGAGTGGTTGCCTGACTTCTTCAAATAACTGTCGAATCATGTCTCTTAAAATCTCTTCCACCTTGAATGATTCTGAAACGGTGATCCAAGCATGGTTCTGGAAATAACTCTTCACTGCTGCATCATCATAGACCTTTTTAGTAAGGGTTGTTTTGCCCAATCCACCCATTCCTGCTATCGAAAGGACCATGAGTCGAGGATCCTCATTCGTTAGCCACTGAATCAATTGTGATTTGGGCTCGTCAATGCCCACAAGGTTAGCTTCTTGGAGTAGAAGGGCATCGCTACGACAATCATGCCATGCGATGCCGGAGTGAGTCGAGCTTGAGCCTTGCTCCCTTCTGCCATATATTTCACAATATCTCTGATGTCCTTGGGAAATATTGACGATTCTGGACTTGATTCTTTTTACTTCGGAAGCAATTTGGTGGCGAGGTTTCAAAGTCTTAATAAAGCAAGAGACCTTACGAAGAAACCGCCGCAATCTATCGCCATGGTGATGTCCAAGGCGAAGCATGTACATGTCGAGAACATCTGCAGTGTCATATGCAGCTTCACGAACTTGTTTCACCCATACTTTGAGCTCCGGGTGGCTCTCTTCCACAGCATCTGCAACTCTGAGGAAATGTGTCATCCGCTCGAATTCGTCTTTTATGTATTCGATCTCATCCCGTACTCCGGTTAACAGGTTCATCTCTTCGTTGAGATAGGGTGCGAAGTTGGATAGCAGATTCAACACTGCAGCCTCTGCCATTTTCCTCTTTTTGGTGTTTCTTGTAATAGACTTTGATTTTAAGGTAATATATGGGATCACGAGTTCAAATCGAGAACTCAAATGTGAACTGATTTTCAGGGTGACTGTGAATCGACCCTTATTACCTTCTGAGTTGGGAGGGGACAAGGGTAGAGAGGATGGGGGTGAGGAAGAGGAGGAGAGAGAGGGAAAAGGAGAATTGAGAGAGAGAGAGAGAGAGAGAGAGAGAGAGAGAGAGAGAGAGAGACCTGCGAGAGGGAGTAGACCGTTGAATGGTTTTACAGTGCCTCTTTTGCACAGAAAGATAGAGGGAGCAACTCTGTTTGAGACAACCAAAGTACAACCTTGATCTCAAGATATGCCTTTCACAACTGTATGGAATAAAGACTAGCCAAATCTAATAATGCAAAATATATACTTTTAAAATTTATTATATAATTTGAGCTACTTTTTTTTTTTTTTTTTAAGGTAATAGTATATGGGAACACGAGTTCAAATTGGAATCTCAAATATGAATTGATTTTCAGGGTGACTCTACATCGCTTTTATTACCATCCGACTTAGGAGCACTATATATGTTGTTTTCACATGGAGTCATGGATGATTACTAGGGGTAGTCGCTCCTGCGATAATTTAAAAACATCTTACTATTACATTAAAAATATATATGTATATTCATCAAATTATATAACCCTATTCTCCCTTCACATATGCAGCCCATCCCTTTTTCGCAAAAATTCTAACTCCGTCCCATCACACAACAATATGTAGTACTGTCTTGGTCCAAAATTATAGTCCAATTTGCTAATTGATATGTTTAAAAGAATATTTTTTATTTAAGAAATTAAAGGAGCTCATTAATATCTAGAAAATTGTTTAAAATGTTTGAATTTTTCTTTTAAAAATTACATTATTTTTTACTTATCATTTTGCGAATTAACCAAACTATTTTTTGGGAAGACAGGGAGTATTTGGTAATGGAACAAATAGATCTAAGCATTTGGTTGGAAACAGTATATAGAGGGACCAAAATAGTTGAATTACTATACGTTTGCTGAATTATAATTTGCTCGGTGATTTCTCATTATTGAACAAAGTCTTTGGGAGAAGGGATCTGTATTTAGAAGTCTTGTTCTTGACATTTTAGAGTTGATTTGTGTGTTTGATTTTGTAAGTGTAACCAAGGTCACTCGGTAAGATGCGAGAGAAGCTCATAATTTTGTTTGGAGTCTCCTTTGTAATAAGTATCTGTTAATATATGATTTATGTTATCTTGTTTCAAAAGAAAAAGGGGTCTTTGGGAAACGATGGTGTTAAAGGTTTTGTTTCCCGAACGGCGATACATAAACTCTCTGGGAGTCACTCCCAATCACACCCTCTCTCATATGGGGTGTGACTGGGAGTAGCTCCCGAGGAGTGTATATATCATTTTTGTTTTTTCACAACTTGTTTAGTTACAAGGTCGGAAATGACCCGAAGAGGCCAACTATGTGCAAATGAAAGTTCGGATTCGAGAGGTTCTACTATCCGTAATTGCCAAGCTAGACCTCCTGGTTGATTGACGTGTATGTTCTTTTTTATGGATGAAAGTTTCCTATCATGTTAGAGCATCCTTATTGGGGAAGGCAAATCTCTTTGACGGATAATTTGTTGAGCCAAAGCCAAAATACCCCCACATCAGCCTCAACAAATATGTGAACAATTTGCAAAAGTTATAACTTAATTTGTTATAATTTAATACTTCTAGCAAGTAACTGTTCATAAGCTACTGAATTTATAATACTTCTATCCCCGACATTCCGTACCTGGGTAAGTGGAAACATGAGAATTAAATTAGAAATGAAATGAGTATTGGAAGAGAGAGGATTTAGAAATCAGTAAATTAATTAGATGTGATTAAAATAGATGGTCTGATTTTTCAAATTTTTAAAAAAGTGACTTATTAAAATATAAAATGAGCTTTTGAAGTTAACTTTAGTGTAAATATTGTGTCGCCTGGTAATGATGCTCTTAAATGGAAAAATCGATGAGCAAATGAATAGCTTAAAAGTTGTGAAACATGACTATGGATGCAAACGAGCTATGACTGATTGCCTAACTTGCAGACAGGATATGTGCTCGTCTGATTCAAGAAAAGGATGACATTCTACCATGATGAATGCAGGTCTGGACACTTATTACGCAAAATTCTTTTGGTCAAGTACAATTATGCAATTGTTAAAAAAAAAAATGGAACAAGTGGTGTGAATGACTTCAATACGTGGATTCATTTCTAACCAGGCAAGTTGGTGATGAATTAATGTTCAATTTGATGGTAGTTGGGTAGAGATGATGTTGAAAATTACAGAAAATAATGCCAACAACATCTTGTACGGGGAGGTGATAAATTTGTTCAAAAATTGTTAAGATAAGAAAAAAATATAAAGAATTAGAATTTGTAGAATCTATTGAAGGGCAGCTTTTAAATCACCTGTAAATTATGCATAAAGATAACAAAATACTCCATTTGTCCTAAATTGTTTGTCCATTTTTTAAACTCGTGTCATTTTTCGATTGTTTTTTCTTTCAATTTCTAATTTTATTGTAATCATGAACACTTTGTATTATAAAATTCATCGAGAACTATCAAAGAAGATCCAAATTGAATATTGACAACGGGAGTACAATTTTGGGATGGGGGAGTACAATTTTGAAGGTAAACTTTTTAAACACTATTGAGATGCTCCTTATCAGGATACCTAAATTAACTTTTAGCCAAATGTAGAGAGTCAAACCCCCCAAAATCAGTCTCACCAAACAATTGATCAAATTTATTTTTGCTGTAGTGGCTACTCAAATTTGGTGTGGCATTACACACGCACCAAAGGCACTGTTTATGCACTATTCAAGTATTGTTCACTTTTTAAAAAAATTATTTTTGGGGAGTAGGAGTAGAAAAAAAAATAGTTTAATACAGTGATGTTAGAATAAATAGTTTGATTTTGTGAGTTTTGAATAAATGAGTCGTTAATTTATTATTTTTTTTTTTTGGCTGATAATGATGCTCGAATGGACTCCAGCAGAGGTAATAGAAAAGCTAAGCCAATCTAGTATAAATTTGGGTAGCAACCATCTAATGTTTAAAAGTATATTTTATATTCTTTTCCCATTTTCTATTTGTCCTTTTATTATTATTATTTTTTATGTTGCTCTTAGCTGCCCGTTGGTTCAGGCCTTCAAATCGTCAAGCATATCCT
This sequence comes from Vaccinium macrocarpon, assembly GCA_022606695.1. NCBI lineage: Eukaryota > Viridiplantae > Streptophyta > Magnoliopsida > Ericales > Ericaceae > Vaccinium > Vaccinium macrocarpon. Next base: position 30,764,586 of record CM040172.1, read on the forward strand.
CTAGATCATCATCCATCACCTTAATTAGTTGGTTTGTGAGTCTGTGAACATCAATTTATTAATTGAGTCATGCTTTGCAAATTGCTTTATTTTTTTTCGGGTTACAACAAAAAAATTTTTTTTTTCCCTATGGCTTAGCAAATTAAAAGGTGATTTTAATGGTGAAACGATCTATTAATGATTCCAGACAAACGAGCTATGATTGATTGCCTAACTTACATACTTGTGCTCGTCTGATTCAAGAAAAAGGATGGTTTTTCCAATTTTTGCAAGAAAGTGTTCAATGTGGAATAATTGGGCAAGTACCATTATGCAATTGTGAATTGGTCCCAAAAAAAAATAAAAAAGATCGAGCAGTGGGTGTACGTGGATTCATTTCTAATCAGGCAAGTTGGTGAGTTTATTCATTTTGGTGGTGATTGGTTTTGGTTAGAAGTTATTGAAGTTCGGTGAGATGTTGAAAATTAAAGAATGGCAACAACATCTTGTACGAGGGGATATAAATTTTTGGTCTCAAATTATTAAGATAAAAAAATTATAAAAAATTATAGTTTGTAGAATCTGCTGGAGGCCACACTTCTAACTTGTTTGTCAAAATTATGTAGACAGATAACAAAGTAAAGTTTGGAAAGTCACCCTGGTTGAAATGCTCGTATGGACTCCAACAGAGGTAACAGAAACTAAGTCAATTTATGAATTTCTAACCCCAATTGTTTATTAATACATTTTATTTTATTTTTCTTTTCCCATTTTCTATTTATCCTTTTTTTGCCGTTGCTCATAGCTGGCCGTTCGTTCAATCATCAATTCGTCAGGAAGAATGTCCTCTAGATCATCATCAATTCATCCAATGAAACGAGCAAAAGAAGCATTCCTTGGATTACTTATATCTTTATTCACAAAAAATTTGATTTGGTTAATAATATTTCACTCTTTAGATTTCTCTCAACGAGACAAACTAATAATTCACAAAAAATAGACGCAAATCTAAGAAATGGTTTTTTTTTTTTTTTACACTTCTTTCTCAATTCCTTTTACAGTATATTTTTCTCAGCCCCTCATTCAGACTTGGATATGTTCCAATTTCGTCCTCCTTCAAAACCCGAAGTCTTCGTTGGATTGTAAATGTAATACAAGTCTTCACCTGAGCCCAAGTTGCCAATTCTGATTCATCAGTTTCCTATTAGATTTTGTCTTCCATAATAACCTTGATAGCAACCATCAATAATTCAAATTTGCTTTTCGTTCAACGCCATTATGTTTTTCTTTGTTTGTTTTGACGGTGACGGCGTCTGGACCACCATATGCTCATTTCGATTGATCTTCTCTATTGTCTAATCAAAGACAGACCATTACCTTTAGGACTAGAGTTTTCAAAATTAAAAACTACTTTATTGCAGCCTGAACCAAGAATCAAGCCATAATTAAGTGCGTGGAATAAAAATCTATCAACCAATCAGACTAACCAAATGGCTGTTCAAAGCTTTTTAGCCACTACAATTGTTAAACTCTATCAAAGACTTTTTCTCTTCACATGGGTAGAAAACGTTGGGGTTTCTGTCCTCATTCATCACAAAGACTCCCAATGCATGGTCGTGTTCAAAGCTTTTTAATTAGCCGCTACAATTGTGACACTATCAACGATTTTTTCTCTTCAAGTGGGTAGAAAACGTAGCAGTTTCTGTTAGGGGTGTAACCAGTTTGGTTCGGTCCAGTTCGGAGGGGATTTTTAGTGAACTAAGCAAAACCGGCTTGGAAGAACCATAGAACCGAAACTGAGTTTTTAGAGATCGGTTCGGATCCGGTTCGGTTTGTACCGGTTCGCAAGTCGGTTCGGTTCTTCGGGAGAGAAAGTGAGTAGATCGAAAATGGAAATCATATATAGCCAACAAACAGATCTAATTACCCAAAAATAAAAATAAAAATGAACAAATCTGACTTGATGAAAACCATTAAAAGGTTTTGCTATACATACACAAAAACTTTGTTCAGATCTAAGCAGCAAATGAACATATACCTATAAATGCACAGAAATGAACAACAAATGAACAAAATTTTGAAAAAAAGAACAGATCTGACTTGATGGTGATGACGATGATGGACGTACGATTTTAAGACGGCAATGAGTCGATGACGATGATGCAAGGAGTTGACGGGGTACGATTTTAAGGCTTGCCAAGTTGGTAATTAAGTGTAGTTCATTGGGGTAATTGTTCTAGGGTCTAGAAGTGTGGACTTATTGTGTCATTTAGTCCATGTTAAAGTTTTACAAGGTCTAAGGTCCACCAATTTTATTTTTTTTAGAATTTAGGCACTTTCAAAAGGGTACTCTAGGGTTTAGGTTTTAGGATGCACTTTCCTATTATAGGGTTTTAGTGGTTTAGGTACTTTCATAGGGTACCCTAGTATTTTAGGCACTTTCATAGAGTACCCTAGGATTTTAGGTACTTTCATAGTGTACAAACTTTTTTGGTACTTTCATTGGGTACCCTAGGGTTTAGGTTTTAGGGTGCACTTTCTTATTATAGGGTTTTAATAGTTTAGGCACTTTCATAGGCTACCCTAGGGTTTTAGGCACTTTCGTAGGGTACCCTACGGTTTTAGGCACTTTCATAGGGTACCCTAGAATTTTAGGCGCTTTCATAGGGTACAAACTTTTTTGGCACTTTCATAGATATACGAACTTATTTTTGGTAAAAAAAGGAAAAAAAAAAAAGATGCTAGCGTTAGGACTGAATAGGTATAAACTTGTTTGGTGGATTAATAAAGTTACAAATTCTTTTCTTAGGACTTTTGAACAAGTTGCCCTAGTTCATTCCACGTGTGAGGGTGGGGTTCGACTTCCACCCCCTTCAATTTTTTGAGTAATGATATTACTCCGTATATAATGTAAATTTTATATTTAATGTATGTAACTGGTTCGGTTCGAACCAGGAACAAAATTTCATGAACCGGGAACCGAACCGATTCTTAAATTTTAGAAATTCTTAAAACCGAACCGAACCGGCAAAGTTTAAAAACCAAAAATAAAAACCGATTTGGTCCGGTTCACCAGTTTGGTCCGGTTCTTTGTACAGCCCTAGTTTCTGTCCGCATTCATCACAATGCAGTGAAGACTTTAGAACACTCTATTTGTCTTGAGAATAATGCATTAGAGGATATATTTAGAGATATCTGCAAAATTACAAACATTTGCATATAGGGTTAATTCAGGTTGCTTTTAAACCATTAACCTTACCAGGATTAAATTCCACCATCCAAGCAGATCTTCGAGACGCTAGGTATAATGACCGGAAATCCTCTTTGATGGGGAATTGTCCAGACAAAGCTAATGGGTTTTTTTTTTTTTTTTTTAACAAAGACAAAAATTGATACATCTATATTATTTTTTTCCAAACACGCTAAATTACATACCAGTCTCATCTTAATTTATTTGCAAGGATTGGCCCCTGAAACTTCATCAATAAATGGAGCCCTTAGTTATCAGCAAGTGCTCAATACCGTGACAAGTTGATGCAGGTTTTTATATGCAGTGCGATGCGGATCGATACCGGTCAATCCCAGGTACCTTATTGGATTTGCCGCAACTATATATATATATATATATATATATATATATATATATATATATATATATATATATATATATATATATATACACACACACACACACAACAAGGATTCGGTCAGAACTCTCGGACCTATCTTAGGTCCAGACCAATGGCCGGGATTCGAACCGTTGGATGTTTTTGAAATGTGTTTTTAAGGTTCCACGCGAGAATGGGAAAAAGAAAAATACCGGGTAGGGCTTCATCCAAGCATTTTTCGATAAAACTGTAAAATCGCAGTTTTATCGAAAAATGCTCGGATGAAGCCCTTCACGGTATTTTTTTTTTGCCCATTTCCCGTGTGAAACCTTAAAAACATGTTTTAAAAACATCCAACGGTTCGGATCCCGGCCAAATGACCGGGAAGTGAAAATTCCGGACCTAAGATAGGTCCGGGAGTCCTGACCGGAACCAGACTCATATACAACAAGGATCCGGTCAGGACTCCCAGACCTATCTTATTGAGAGAGAGGGTTCAAGAGACACAAAATTTGGCACATAATATGACATTTTCAATCTCATTTTCTTAAATCCACTTAATCTATGTATATTTAGTACATACTTGTTGTATTTGATGTTTGGTAGTGATAGAAGTTGAACCCATGCATCACAAACCCTTTTTAAAAAACATACCCTGTTTTTTTTATAATCTCTCTGTTCAGAAATCATAGTTTTTGGGTCACACCGATACCAAATTAGAAAAAATGTGTAACTATAATGTTGTAGATCTTGAAATTCTCTTAAATTTTGTTATATAACTTGCCTTGAACGGAGTTTGGAGTAAAAATTTTTGGTCGAAATATGGTGGCAGCTTTGTTCTGTCCAGAATTTTCCAGTACCAGCCTGTATTCCTGGTATTTTTCAGTACGGCCGGTATCTAGCCGGTACTGCCCGGTATTGAATACTGTACGATATTGAGGGTCTTTAGTACTTTTTTTTATTTTATAGAAAACCGGTATGTACCGGCCGGTACGACACGGTATTGATAACCTTGGTTATCAGTTTTATTCATTCAGAAATCCAGAAATAAAAAAAGTAGAAATTAAGGAAGAAAGAAGGAAATAAAAGTGAGACACACAAAGTTTCAAGATAATGAAAATTTGATTAAGTCTAGAAGATTGTTCCCAATTGTTCTTGAAGAACTATTTCATATACTAATTGTGTTTAATATAACTTGTTATCAACACAAATATCTAACCAGAAAGTAGTGTGTCCCTAAGTTTTTTTAACATAACATCAGAGAGTACCCGGTGTATTCATAGATACTAGAAGTCGTAGGCGGATGTACAGTGGGGCTGGGGTAGACTCACCTACTGTTTAAAAAGGGGGGAAAAAATACAATGAACAATTTAAATATTAAATATTAAATCACTAAAACTTTCAAACAGTAGAGGTTTGTTTCAGCGGTTGGACTTACCTACTCAACGCTTCCCTCCTGGGATCGATTCTCTCAAGGGGCAGATCTTCGTCTATTCTTGTAATTGCATCTATAATTCTCATTTCTCTCTCTCTCTCTCTCTCTCTCACACAAGATTTGTAAGTTTTTTTTATTACATGGAGAGATCTCTCTCTCTCTCTCTCTCTCAAGATTTGTAAGTTTTTTTTATTACATGGAGAGAAACATGACACCTTTGGACACGAAATTTTTTTCTCAAAATTTTGCATTTTTACTCCATATTTCTTTACAGGCTATGGTAGGAATTAATGTACAATGAAAATTAAATCACAAATATGTCGACTTACATATTTGTATGAATAAATTACAGATTACTCGTCTTTTTATTTGTAATTATATGACTTCCTAGTAATTTTTTTCTACATATTCTTCCCTACAACATGTAATTAGTTTTTCATTGAATGGTGCCACCCCCGTGGCCGAATCCGGGCTCCGTCCCTAATTTCCATTGTTTCAAGCTATCAATGTACATAGCCATCAAGCTTGCAATTGCAAAGCTAATTTGGCAATTGTTATAACTGATTTTTTTAAGGACCGAGGACGAAGGTTAGTCATCTCTCCGTAATGCCACCCATGACCTCCTCGTAGGCATTGACAGACTTATCAAATGCCTATGGCTAATGGCCCCCCAAATTAGAAATCCTGGCTCTGCCATTGCCTAAAGTATTCCATTCAAAGAAAAAAAATCTAAAGATTTTTACACATACGTACCCAAACTATTCTGGTAATAAACAATTACCAGAAGTATTTATACCTTCTGAAGTATCCTTGTGAAAGATAAATATTTGGGTAAATTACGAAAAAGCCCCCTCGCCAAATTCTTAAAAAAACACCTGGATTTCGTTCGTTAGCAAAAAGACACCTGAACATTATATTCCGTCAACAAAAAAGCCCTTACCGTCATATTCTGTTAATGTTTTTGACAGAGCCAGTTAACGACGGTTAACTCCCTCTATTATCTCTCTCAAAATGACACCTGAACATTATATTACATCGACAAAAAAGCCCCTTCCGTCCCAAAAGTATGTTTCGTCAAAAAATTTGAAAATTTTTGCACAAAAGTATTTTTTGTTTTGATCCGAAATGTGCACGCATCTTCGTAGTGGACTGTCTTTTAGGAACGAAGGAAGTATTCGGGATACACTTTTCCTTGATCTTTTCATGACATCCAAAAGAGCATATTTTCTGGCAACTTTTCATATAACGAAAATTATTCATGACACTTTCATTTGGAGTTATATTAACTCGCAACCCCGTAACTTCGGGAGAATGGGTCTCCCCAAAAGGTGTGGTAGTGTCACTATACCCTTTATTTTTTAGGGCACCGGAATTAGTTGAAGTTCACAAAAGTTGGCTCGGACAAAAACAATTAACATTTAAAAGAAATAAAAATAAAAAAAGGTGTGGATGGTGGTACCAATCATTTTCTAATCACGTCCTCTATGTAACTAGTGTCCTAGTTTAATGTTGATCACAATCATATGAGTTGGATATTCTTAATACAACAACTTAGGCAAAACAAAAAAACTGAAATTGAAACATAAATTATTTTTTATTTTGCTAATTTAACCACCTTCCCCTTGTTCAACTTGTATTTTAAATGACAGCTCACAAAAAAAATTCTCATGGGAGAAAGGTGTATTTTAATACTGTAATCGACAAAAAATACATTTGAGACAGTAGGAGTTTTTTGTTGACGGAATATAATGTTCAGGTGTCATTTTAAGAGGGATAACAGAGATAACAGTGGGAGTTAACCATCGTTAACTGGCTCTATCAAAAACATTAACAGAATATGACGGTAGGGGCTTTTTGTTGACGAAATATAATATTCAGGTGTCGTTTTGCTAACGGACGAAGTTCAGGTGTTTTTTTTAAGAATTTGGCGAAACTTTAGGGGTTTTTTTATAATTTACCCTAAATCTTTAGAATAATAATACTTCTCATTTGAAAGTATCTCTAAGTACCCGAAATATTCTACACTTTTTCTCAATTCTTTTTATAGTATATTTTTCTCAGCCCATCATTCTGACTTGGATAAGTGGCAGATTGGTGACGAAAAAAAGGCGAGCAAAGTTGGAAGAGCTACACACCAGGAGTATTGGGCAAACTTTGCAGAGATTGGAGGTCAACCGGAGCAATCAAGTGATTGTTGATTCGCAACGATGATCAATTGGAGAAGCAAGTGAGCAAGGATACATTCTTTTAAGTGTTGCATCTCTATTTGGTGGGTGCGGATACACTTAATTATTTAATGGCATAGGCGCTTACTAGAGTGACCAGTCGGAGTTAGTCAACAGTGATCGGAGGCAGTCTGGTTCAATCGGATTTGAAGACCTATCATCAAGATTTACAGTTGTGATTCGAGCTGCATTGGATTGGATGGTGGGCCACCATATAGGCTTGTGGGAGTGCAGTGGCAGATGGAGCTGATGTTAGGCATGGTCAGACAGTATGAGTGTTTTGTGACACGAGCATGGATGACGTCAGTTGCAGATTCACATAGGATAGGCGCGGGATTGTACCAAGGAGGCATGATTGGATGGTACTGGATGCGCTGGGAGTCCAATCATGAGTGTGCAGGATGCTGGCCAGCAACAATGATGCAACTAGTTGTTCAGGATATGTTCACGTGAGCTCCGGACAGAGGGATCGAGATGGAGATCACATGATGTATCATGGTATTCTCTTTCTTCTGTGTTTTTGTGGCGGATTATCTTTTCAGTTATGAGCTCATGTTGATGTGGAAAGATGGAGTCACGGATTATGTCTTATGATTGGGCATGAGCATTTAGGTTTGGATGCCCGGATGTGGGCACTCCGGTTAGGGGGTGTAGGATTGTGATCAACCGCGGAAGATCTGGCTTGCAGGAATACATTCATTCGAGTGGTGTGCCCACTTAGGGTGCGGAGATGCTTGTTTGGGAATGACACAGGCGTTTGTTGGAGCGGTAGATCAGTTTGAGCCACGGAGATCTAGTAGGATTTGTTCACATTCCGGATTCACGAGAGGTGTATCCCAGTTTTGGGGTGCGGAGGTACTCGGTGAGAGATGCGGTGTCAGAGAAAGAGTTGGCCTCATCGCAGATGGTGTGTGAGATCATTTGGAGGAGTGAGCCTCTGGTGTGGGCAGAGGGTTGTTGCATTCTCTTGACAAGAAAGGATGCTAGAGTAGCAGAGCGCGGCGATGAAGCTGCAGGCGCTTCCATTGGTGAGCGCATACATCTCAGATTTGAGGTGTGCAAGTGGAGGCATCCTAGTTGAGGGAGTGCAGTACTCAGACGGGTGGAGGCATTCCAGTTGAGGTGGTGCGGTGCTCTGATTTTCAAATTTTCTGATTGGCTGTGGCGTCTAGTTTTGCAAGGATACACTCATTCAGGCTATTGTACTCTCGATTGGGGGTGCATGGATGTTCGATAGGTTAGTGACACAGGCGCTTGCCAGAGTTAGCTGATTGGAGGAGGCGACATCGGGGTGTTGCAGATGACATTGCCCACTCAATGTGGAAAGGGTGATTGTTGGGATTCCACCCTGTGTGGGCCAGTTAGGCTTAGGCCCAGAAGGAGTGAATTAGAGTTTTTTTGTGTAACTCTATAAATACTCTGTGATGCCTAGGTTATGAGGTGTGGTAGCACAATGTAGAGAGAAAGGCAGAGAGTGTGAGGGGGGCCTGGTGTTGGCTCCCTAGAGAGAGAGAGAGAGATACACGAGAGAACTAGTGATGATTTCATTATTGTGAGATTGAGTATGAGTGTGTAACACAAGAACGTGGATTTTCTCCGGATTATATTGAAACCCCCTTCCCCGTGGATGTAGGTCCGATTTGGCCGAACCACATATATTGTGTGTCGTGTTTTCTCTTGATTTTATTGTTTCTGTGCAAGAGGTGCATGTTTGGGCACAACAAACTGGTACTTTCGTCCTCCTTCAAAACCCAAAGTCTTTCTCGGATTGTAAATGTTATGCAAGTCTTCACTTGGGCCTAAGTTGCCAATTCTGATTCATCACTTTCCTATTCGATTTTGTCTTCCATAATAACCTTGATAGCAACCATCAATAATTCAAATGTGCCTTTCGTTCAACGCCATTTTGTTTTTGTTTGTTTCTTTTGACGGTGACGGCATCTAGACCACCATATGCTCATTTCGATTAATTTTCTCTCTTGTCTAATCCAAGGCAGACCATTTACATCAGGACTAGAGTTTTCAAAACTAAAAACTACTTTATTGCGGCCTGAACCAAGAATCAAATCTTCGAGACGCTAGGTGTGATGATCGGAAATCCTTTGATGGGGAATTGTCCAGGCAAGCTAATGTCATGAACCAGTATATTTTAATATTTATCCAAATCTTGCTCCATCTCTGATCGATAGAAATTTGTTGAAGCTGTAACTTTACATATTAGACTCAAGGTTATAACTTTTTGCCTGAATCATAAACTGTTGCAGTTATTTACTGTATTCTTTACAAGGTCGTAAACACTAACTGTCCTAATGCCATACTCCATATGAGCCTAGATCCTCTAAGCTGAATAGAGCCGGCCCTAACCGCAAGCCCACCAAGCTATCACTTAGGTCCCCTTTTTTTTGCCCAATATTAGGGCCCCCAAATTTTGAGATATATTAAATCTATATACTCCCTCCGTCTCAAGTTGTTGATCCTACTTTGGAAATCCAATTTTTTATGAAAAGTATCAAAAAAGGAAAGAGTACACACTTTTCTTTGTTTACAGATCCTCTGTGCCGAACAGAGTCAGCCCTGAGCGTAAGCCCGCCAAGCTGTCACTTAGGTCCCTCGCTTTTTTGCCCAATAATAGGGCTCCCAAATTCTAAGATATATTAAATATTATACTCCCTCCGTCCCAAAATGGTTGGTCTACTTTGAAAATCCAACTTTTTATGAAAAGTACCAAAAAAGAAAAGAAGTATACACTTTTCTTTATTAACTTTTTAAAATGACCATTTGTTTTGGGACAACCAGAAAGAAAAGAAGGACCAACAATTTAGGACGGAGATAGTATATGAACAATGTTGCAAATGTCGCTACGGTAGTTCAGTGGCAAGTGTGCGCACCCATAACCAGAAGGTCTCGTTTTGGATCCTCCAGGTCTTCACTTTTTAAGTGAGAAAACATTTCAAATATGTTTAAAAAATGACAGCAGTAAGAGTTGAACCCACCACGTAGGGGTCTAACACACTTAATAATGGACATCGCCACTGCACCACAAGTTGCTTCATTGAGCCGAGCCTGGTGGCGAAAAACCCCTGTGCCTCAGATCATGTTAGCCGCATTACTCTACCTAGAAGTCTTTCTTCTAGACAAGGTTATCCTCCTTATAGGATGTCTCAGCCATCCTCTCTGGCTTCTAGAAATTCTGTTTTTGAAATACGAGAACATAACCATTTTGAAGTACCTGAAGAAGTATGTAATTCAGATAATATGGAACCTACCATACATAGTGAGATTTGGATTTAAAAAAAAAAAAAAACAAATTCCTCATGAAATTAAGTACTAGAAAGCGTACTTCACCAACCGCTTCAGAAATGAGTTTTCATTTATAGAGTTCTTATGGATTACACACCAAACACTCCATTAGAAGAATTTATGTCACCCCAGAACCAAGTGTTTAGGGATTTGTTATTTTACCAAGTTTGAATAGCATAATGATTTTTGGATTGGTATCATGTAGCTGTTATCCAAGATTACCAAAAGGTTTGGGTAAAGACAGACGGAACAACCATTAAATCAGTACATCCTCCTCCTGACCCTTTGAAGATGGTTAATATACTCTCTTTTTTGGATCCAACTCAGAAAATTTTTTATTACTCAAAAACCGCCCAAAGGGCCACAAACGCTAAATCGGAGCCCATCGAAAGGTAGAAACCCCCGATAAACTGGTTATTCATATGGTTTGGATGAGAATACTCCGATTACAGAAAAACAACCACCCCGAAAAGAAGTACCTAACAACCACCCTTGAAGGGGGTAAAGATTCCACACTCAGGGAATAGAGGAACACAATGGTTAATATACTTTCGAAGCAACTTCTTATGTCGATTTGGGATCTTGCTCACTTTAGTGTGGAAAGTAGCCATATTGTTAAACAACATAATTTTACCAATACGAATCTTCATATTATTTGTAATCAAATAAGCAGAATGGAGGATGATATTCAAACAACAATTCAAAATCGGAAATCTACATCATCTTCGACAGCTATGTCCAAAGCTCTGGAAGGAAAAGACGTAAAACCTAGGCTTGGTTTGGCTAAATTGAAAAAACTAGATTATTGTTTTTTTGGTTTTGTCCTTATTCAAATTTTTTTTGTATTCATTAGTTTTCGGTCGATTTTTTTAGGTTTTTTGGCTTGTCTCGACGAGAGGAATCTAAAAAGTATAAAATTATTAGCCAAATTTTAAGTTTTGTGAATAAAGACGAAAAATAATCCAAAAAACCGCCTCAAAAAATCGACCGAAAACCAACAAATGCAAATTTTTTTTGAATAAGGACAAAACCAATAATCCAAAAAACTAGTTTTTTCAATTTAGCCAAACTAAGCCCTAGTATAAATGACGCCCACAGAGTTCATAACAATTGTACAATTCAAACCAAAATCAAAAGGGTAGACGCATACGCTAGCTCTTCCATTATCCAATCCAGACTAAACACGTTAACCGGCTTCTCACTGAATACATACAATTTTCCCCCTACTTGTTACTACTACTCCCTCCAGTCCATTACCAAATTGTTGCCCCTTATGAACAGTCATGCAATTTTGGAATTAATTTTAAAATACTTCCATACTATTTTTTTTTTTTTGGAATTCCTTTGCAACATATGAGGAACTCGTGAAGTATTTCAATTTAGTGTAAGCCTTCAAAAGATTGAAGAAGTCATGTTTGTACCTTTGGCAGGACATGTTGACGTGGGGATAATCTTTATGTATAAATAGAACGCTAGACAACTTATAGCCGGCCCAGCCCAAAAGACCCAAAGCCCATTCCAAATATGGTCTCGTCTAACGATTGCCGGACCGAAACATCTCTCCGGGTTCATCCCAGCTCCAGCATAACCCATTCTCGCAGTTACTGTCGTTGATATGAACACCAAAAGGCCTAAAAGAAGCCCAATAATAGAGCAAAAAATAATTGGGCCCAAAGTTTTTTCCTTGACGTCCGTCAAAAGCCATCCAAACCGAAGCGAAAAGGAACACAAAGGAGAATATTATCTTGACGCATAGGCCCTGGTTCATGTCGAGCCCAGTTTTGACAGGCCCATCAAGGCCCGGCGCAATGACTGTTAGAGTACAACCCCCAACCCATCAAGCAAATCACTTGTTCGCTAGTGAGATTCAGCATTGCCAAACTTGCTAAAACAACCCGTCAAGCAAGCCTCCTGTTTGCTAGTTGCTCGAGCAACTTGGTTCTTGCTTGAGTAACCGATGAGCGCTTATATAATGAAATCAATTAGAGTTGAAGAGGCATTGAACATAGAATACATCTTTTTGAGCGGCTATTCACATACAATATACTTGTGAGAGTTCTTTGGATGTACCTTGAAGATCTTTGAAGGCCAGATGCTTAGTGATCATCTTCAAGGGGTTTAAATCGTCAACAACAATATTTTCTCTATCAAAGTCCTTTTGTGGAGTTCGAAGGGCAAATCTTTTCGAAGGCTTGAGAATTCAAGACGTGGCAATCATGCAAAGGTGTGAAGTACTTGGATTCGGCAAGTAGGGCTTAGGATTCGTGGTCAGAATACACGGTCATTGAGTAAGTCTGCTTTTAATCACACATTTGTTTAGTGCATGATTCCTTCCCGTGGTTTTTTACCCTTTTCGAGATTTTTCCTCGTAAATCTTGTGCCTTGTTCTTTTATCGTTTACTTTGGAGTAGTTTCAAAAGAATTCTTCAATTCAAATGAACAAACTCTGGAAATGAACAAACCCTAGATATTGCAGAGAAGAACACAAGAAAACTAGAGGGAAAATAATTGACATTTTATTTCTCATTTTCTATTCTGCAGATACAATAACCCCAAACTCCTATTTATACTCTACAAGCCTTTACAAATAAATGCACGTGATCAGGACATGATGACTTAATGTCTCGTGAGGTCTCACTGGATTTTTCCAAACTAGTGAGGTCTCACTAGTTTCTTAATGTCCCTTGCTAATACTCCCTTGCAAACTCAAGGGGGTGTTAACCACGTTAAGTTTGGACTGTAAAAACAAAAATCTAGCAACAGATAAAGTTTTAGTGAAGATATCAACTATTTGGTCCAAAGTGCCGAGGTGTTGAACAACAATCTGTTTGTTGAGAACTTTCTCTTTGATAAAATGATAATCCACTTTGACGTGCTTGGTTCTTGCATGATAGATAGGATTTGAAGCTAAGGCTATAGCTGATTGATTATCACACCATATAGGATGAGGTAATGAAGATGGAACAGACAAGTCCAAAAGCAGCTGTTGCACCCATGAAATATCTGCTGCAGTTTGAGCAAGGTCTCTACACTTAGCTTCAGTGGAAGATCTAGCAATTGTGTGTTGTTTCTTGGCACACCAAAAAAACCAAATTATGCCCCAAAAACAAACAGAACCCAGTAATGGATCTTCTATCTAGGTGGTCCCTTGCTAGGGTTGGCCATTCCATCCGCCCTGTCCGAATCCAATCCGATCCCCGATCCGAATGGATTGGCAATATGGAGATCTGTTTGGAGATTGGATAGGATATGGAGATTTTTTTTTTTTGATAGTATTTGGGGATTGGATAGGGGGTGAAGATAGGCATGTCCCCGCCCCGAATCCGCTCCGAATCCGTTCCCCGCTCTGTCCTCGCCCCCTTCTGCCCTGTCCCTGATCTGCCTCGTCTCCGAATCCCCAAAATATAGGGGTCTATTCATGAATTATGAAACTTTGGGGTCTCACTGAATTTTCTCCAAATAAATGGAGTTACACCAAAATTTCCTTCCTCGTGCATACGGTTGGTTTGGTAATTGAAGCATTTTCATCCACTGCAATGGCATGGTTTTAACATGTATGTTCCAATCAAAATGACCATTCATGTGATCGATTACACAAAAAATACCTAGTAGTACAATCTTTAAAAATGTTTCTTGGGCATATCAATACTGAATTGTAGACTTGTAGTCTATTTTTCTTTGAAACAATTTTGTATGCTATCCACTAGACAACTCATGTTACATTTAATCAATTTTAATTAATGTCATGAATACACACAAGAACTCTTCATAATTTCTACTTTTCTGCACTTTTTACGTTGTTCTACAAACACATGAAGTTTTACACGCCCAGGGGTTGCCTAGTGATTGGATTTTAGGGAAAATGATTTGTAATTGGGCTTCTATTACTATTTACTTGTTACTCTAGGGAAAATGATTGGATCCCTGAAATCCCCGTGGGGATCCCCGTTCCCCATTTGGAGTGGGGATGGAGGAAAAAAATAAATCCCCGTTGGAGATTGGATATGGGATGGAAATGAGTAAGGGGTTTGGGGATTGGGGGTGGAGATAGTAGTCTTCGGCCCCGATTCGTTCCCATGCACATCCATATCCCTTACCCAATTGACATCTGAAAATGCAGTAAGGGTTAAAGGCCCAGGAACAAAATGTAAGCCCTGATGAAGACTGCCTTTTAGGTACCTCAAAATAGGTTTGACCGCCACATAATGACTTTGCTTGGGAGCATGCATATGCTGACAAACAACATTTACAGCAAAAGAGATTCTAGGCCTTGTGAAAGTGAGATACTGTTGAGAACCAACAACTGTTCTATACCAAGTTTGATCTAAAAATGGTGAATCTGGATCCAATATAGCTGGTTTAACAAAGGAGGGAGAAGGGCTAGGTTTACAATTTGCCATGCCTGCCTTGAGCAACAAATCACTAGCATATTTAGCTTGAGAAAGAATGATACCTGAATCATGTTGGAGAACCTCTATGCCCAAGAAATAACTAAGAGTGCCCAGATCTTTCATAACAAATTAACTTGGAGTGAAGTTTCTTCATCAAATCTGAGATATACTCTTCACTACTCTCGGTGATTAGAATATCATCCACATACACCAAGACTAGAACTATGTGGGAAGCAGTCTTGAGAATGAACAAAGAACTATCTGCTTTGCTATTACATAAACCAAGATGAATCAGAAAACCAGAAAAGGTAGAAAACCATGCCTTTAAGGTCTGTCTCAAACCATACAAGGCCTTGTTAAGTTTGCAAACATAGTGAGGGTACATGGCATTCTTGTAGCCCAGAGGTTGTTTCATGCAGGCCTTTTTTTCAATGTGACCATGCAAGAAAGCATTTGAAACATCCAACTATCTAATAGTCCACTCATGATGAACTACTAGACTAAGCACAACCCTCACAGTTGGTTGTTTTATACATGGGCTAAAAGTTTTTGTAAATTCTAACCTTTCTGCCTGCCATTTGAGACCAACCTAGCTTTGTATCTAGCCACTGACCCATCAGAATGTCTTTTAATTTTGTAAATCCATTGACATCCTACTACATTAGCCTGAGGTGGAGAAGGAACAAAAGTCCATGTTCCTTGCTTGACCAATGCTTCATACTCGTCTGTCATTGCTTGTTGCCAAGCAGTATACTTAATGGCCTCAGAAAAATGACTTGGTTCAAATTGAGGTAAAGGAAGAGAAGAAGATATAGAAGAAAAGGCAAAAGAGGATTTAGGCTTGAAAATCCCATTCTTTGACCTAGTGGTCATGGAATAGGTATTCACAGGATTAGGAGGCACAACAGAACTAGAAACACGTGTAGGAGATTCATGAGCAGAAGAAATAAAAGAATGAGGAAAAGACAAAGTGGAAGGATCAAGACAAGAAGGTTCAGACACAAAAATTGGACTGGCATCAGACATTGTAGAGATAAATGGCCCTACAATATCTGTATTCTGAGAAATAGGAGAAGAAATAGAAATCTGAATATAATCAAATTGTGTCAAAGGAACATGAAATTCAATAGTATCTAATGTTGGAGAAGTAGAATGCATGAGTTCTGTATAAGGAAAATCAGTCTCAACAAATTTTACATGTCTTGACATGTAGACTTTGTCAGATTTAGGATCATAGCATTTGTACCCTTTAGTTGCAGGACAATATCCTAGAAACACACACTGAGTAGATTTAGGAACAAGCTTATGATCCCTATGGGGTTTGAGCCAAGGATAACAAGTGCACCCAAACAATTTGAGAAAGTGATAATCAAGGGTAGTGTGAAATAACAAAGAATAAGGGATTTGAAAATTTAAGGTTGAATGTGGTAGTCGATTTGCTAGGTAGACAGTAGTAGTTAAGGCTTCAAGACAAAATTTGGTTGGTAGATTAGCCTGAAGAGGAAGAGTGATTGTTGTTTCAATTAAGTGCCCATGTTTTCTTTCCACAACCCCATTTGCTCTGATGTATGCGGACAAGAAGTTTGATGAATGACTCCACTGGAAAGAAACAAATGAAGCAAAAAATGATTCACAAACTCACCTCCATTATCACTTCTTACATGTTTAATATGAGTATGAAACTGATTGTGAACATATGATTTGAAGTTCGCTATAGCAAACTTGACCTCAGATTTATAATGGAGAGGAAACATCCAGGAATATCTAGTAAAATCATCAATGATCAAAAGATAGTATCTAAACCCTTTACTTGATGGAATGGGTGAAGGACCCCACACATCCATGTGAACAAGCTCAAATGGACTAGAACTAGAAGTTTCAGACAAAGAGAAAGGAAGTTTATGACTCTAAGCCATGGCACAGTAGTTACAAGTAACATTCAAAGAATTACATACAAGTAAATTGTGTTGTCTTATTAAAGCAGAAAACAATGTAGAACTGGGATGACCTAGCTTGTTGTGCCATAACATAACTGAAGAAGATGTATTGACAAAAGTAGTGGAATCCAAGGCAGATGAAGATTCTTTAGAGAAGCTTAGAATGGGATAGAGTCCCTTGTGACAAGGTCCCAAATATAAAATTTAGAGGGTGTCCTTGTCTTGTATAACAAGGCCATTAGAAACAAAAGTAAGTAAGCAGTGGTTATCTTTGGCAAACTGATGGACAGAGATCAAATTATGTGTAATATGAGGAGGATGTAATATATGAGACAAAAGAAATTACTTTGAAGGTGTCTGAAGTAAACCTTGACCAGTGTGAGTAAATTGAAGATTGGATCCATTACCAACCATTATGCCATCAGAGTGTGAAGCAAGTTGTGCAATCTCTAAATTTTGCAGACTGTTTGTAATGTGATGGGTTGCCCCACTATCAAAATAGCATTGTGGAGCATTTGTGGGATTGGTTGTTGCAATAGTAACTTGAAATAGTTTAACATAGGGCTGTCCAGGTGGCAAATAAGAAATATCATATGCTCCAGTGAAATGTGCCTAAGCTGGGTTAGAGTGACCAGTATGCTCAGAAGATGTGTTCATTTGTGGCTGTTGTACTAGAGAAGGGATAGACTGTGACCCTCTGAAAACAGAATTATACCCTGTCTGATGCATTGGAATTCCTTAAGGAAACATCCAAGGAGGATATGTCCAAGGTGCACCTCCTCTCCATTGATAAAAATCAGGAGAAAAACTCGAAGAATTCTGAAAACCTGTCTTGTAATAGCAGAAATCTGTAAGAGGATTAGTTCTACCACATATAGCACAAGGCTCCCTAGGAAATCTGGAACCTTTATTCCTTCTTCCTTTATTGTAATTCCTGTTAATCTGAGTATAAAATTGTTGTTGTGGCAGAAAAGAATTCAGTTGTTGTGGTAAACCAGTCTGTGAAGTTTGTGATTGTGGTACATTGTATTGAGAAGATAGGACTAAAACACTTATTTGAGGAGTCTGAGATACACCATACATATGAGAACTCATAGGAAAACCTGATGGAACAATCATATTCAATCAAGGTTAAACACTCATCTGTACCTGACCATTCTGGATATTCTGAGTACCCTGGCCAGAATTATTCCCATGTGTAGCAACTAACACAGTTGAAACATCATGTTCTGATGTGGATTCTTGTAACAATTGAAGATCTTCATTATGCACCATGGTCACGACCTCATCAAAAGTAATATTTACACCTCTTGTCCTTATAGCTGTCTTAAAATTGTTAAAGGCCTTTGGTAAACCCCTTAAGAGATGAAAAATCAAATCTTTATCATTCATTGGACTCCCAAGAGCCTCTAATTTCTTAGAATATTCCTTGATTGTATCAACATTGGACTTTATTGTGGAAGATTTTGTCAAATTGTACAACTTACACCGCAGATCTTGAACACGATTTTCTGACAATGAATTATACCTATTTGACAATGAATCCCAAACTTGTCGAACATGCTTTTTCTCTAACACATATGGTAAAGTAGTTTGTGAAAGAGAGGCAGTAAGACAAGCAAGTAACTATGAGTCAATAAGAGTCCAAAGTAGAAACTCAGGATTAGGGCTTGTTACACCTTCAGTACTACGAACAGTAGGTGGAGGACAGACATTTGTACCATCTAGGTACTCCTAGAAACCATTTGCAGTCATTACATTTTCAACTTGTACTCTCCATAAAAGATAATTTGTTCCATCTAACTTGATGTTCACAAGAGAATGGAAATTAGAAACAAGAAATGTGAGTGATGGCAGTAGTGTTACCGAATTTGACGATGTTGCCATTTTCGACTCTTGATATTGAACAAACCCTGAGTGATTTCAAACAAGAAATGCAAGTGATGGTGGTAGTGTTACCGAATTTGACAATGTTGCCATTTTCGATTCTTGATATCGAACAAACCCTGAGTGATTTCAAACAAGAAATGCGAGTGATTGATTCTTGTTTCAGAAATTCTTCTAGATCGACTGGACTCTATTCTCTAACGCTCTGATACCATAAAGAATTCTTCAATTCAAATGAACAAACTCTGGAAATGAACAAACCCTAGATATTGCAGAGAAGAACACAAGAAAACTAGAGAGGGAAAACAATCGACATTTTATTTCTCATTTTCTGTTCAACAAATACAATAACCCCAAACTCCTATATGTACTCTACAAGCCTTTACAAAGAAATGCACCTAACCAGCACATGATGACTTAATGTCTGGTGAAGTCTCACAAGATTTTTTCAAACTAGTGAGGTCTCACTAGTTTCTAAATGTCCCATGCTAATACTCCTCACAAGATTTTCCAACCTAGTGAGGTCTCACTAGTTTCTTAATGTCCCTTGCTAATAGTTTCTTACTATTATTATTATCCATCGCATCGTTTAGAAATTTCATTTGGTATCAGAACAGGTCGCTCTTTGTGGAATATTCTTATTCTTAGCGGATCCTATTTTTCATATTGTTAGCGATGGAGTTAAATACAAATAGACCACGGATATTAGAAATGACTAATTTTGATCATTGGAAAGCAAAAATGGTAGCCTATCATAAGGCTATTGACAGGGATCTCTGGAATGCTTGTGAGGTTATATATACACCTCCAACAATAACGGTTGATGGTGTCATAACAACGAAACCTAATGTTAGTTATACCTCAGTAGAGAGATCTGTAAAAGCTGCGAATAGTCATGCCGTAAACGTACTTTTTACTTATGTTGATACTAAGGAGTTTATTGCATCTCTACTTGTATGGTTTCGAAGGAAGCTTGGGATATTTTGGTTACAATGAATGAAGGGACGGACATGGTAAAACAAGGAAAACTACAACGAGTAACCACACAGTTTGAGATGAATAGGATGAAAGAGGATGAGACATTTGACGAGTTTTATGCTAAACTTAATCACATTGTCAACACTAGCTATACATTGGGTGAGCCCATATCTCTTTTTCGTGTTGTTAAAAAAAAAATGTGATCGCTTCAGAACGTTTTGGTACTAAAGTTGATATTTAGAAGGAAAAGGAAAATTACCCGAAATGTCTGTTGAAGAAATTGTTGGTCAGTTTCAAAACTATGAACTAACTCATTTTGACCAAAATTTGATTCCCAAGAAGCTGTTACTAAACCTGTGGAAAAATCCATAGCTTTTTCAAGTAAACACAAAAAGACCCATAAAGATATTAGTGACTCAGATAGTGATGACGATTATGATATGGAGGCTATTGTCTTATTTGTCGAAAAATTTAAGCATTTTTTAAAATAAAAATAAAAAACTAATAGTAACAATGATGATAATATCAAAAAGGGTAAAGGTAAAAGTGAGTCTTCAATGAATAAAGAACGAAAACGAGTTAAGCGACCACCCTTTGTGCCGAAGTGTTATGAATGTTATAGTTATGGACATCTAGCTCAGGATTGTGCAAATAAGAAAATGAAGCAGAAAGTTTATAATGTAAAGACTTAGGATGATGATTCTGTGAATGAAAAGTCAGAAAGTAATAGAGATGACAATAATGGAAAGAATTAATGAGCTTTAGTAGCCAAATATCAAACAGACGAGAAAGGTAGTGATAATATGAGTTATGAAACAGAAGAGGATAGTGAAGTTGAAGAAAAGGTTGTGGATTTTGATGATCTTCAAGTGGCGTATAACATGTTGTACAAAGAAAGCTTGAAAATTAAAAAGAAGTATGTCAAGCTAGAAAGTAAGAGTGAAATATGTCTACGGCCAAGGAGTCATCAAAATCTTTGGATCCTATGTCTCTAGAAAGAGATCAATTGACAAGGGAAGTTATACAACTCAGAGAGAAAATCTGTGAATTGGAAGATCTAAATGTAACGAACAAAGGTAAAATAAATGATTAATCTACTGAACTGAGTAATGCTAATTGTGTTTTCAAGCGTTTTAACACAAGTTTGAAGATTTTGGATGAAATACTGGATGTTCAAAGACCCAGCAATCGAATAGGGCTTGAATATCATGCCTATTCATTGAGTGAAGAAAAAGCAGAAAATATGGTTCATGAGAAGAAGATGGAAGTCCCAGTAAGTGCCAAAATATTATGGACTCAATGCGACAAGGTAAAAGCTAAACCTAGTCTAAATAATACTAAGCCTCAAGTGTTTGTTAAAATGCCTAGTTACATTCAAAGACCTAGTGCTAGTAAATTCATTCATGTTTGTCATTATTGTGATGTTAAAGGTCATATTCGTCCTAAATGTTTTCAATTACATGGATATCCTACACATCAACACAATCATCACAACAAAACTAAGACTCATAAGAATTGAGAAAATTGGAATAAGCATATGTATGACTTTGTAAATTATGACAAACCCACAGTGAAACCTCAAGTAAAAAGTGTTATTATCACAAGTAGACCTGTATGGGTGAGGAAGTCTGATTTGAGACCTCGTGCAAATTCCTCTTTCATCCCTCTAGATGACACTGGATCATACAAAGGTATTGACCTTACCTTTTAAGGTTCTATCTCATACCCATAGTCTAAGATGGTTTTTATTGCATATGGTTTACCTAGAATTATGGTTTGTTAACATTCTTCATTTACAAAAATCTCAAAAAGATTTTATTTATTTGCATGTTTTTTGTGTTCCCAACATTGCTTTCTTTTACAATAGTTTTAATTATCTTGATACAAATATATATAGGATCAACTTCTAATGAGGACCTCATGCTTCCCGACTAAATTTCGACGATCCGAACCTTTAGATGTGTTTAAAATGTGTTTTTAAGGCCCACCGCGACGATTTGTCCAATAAAATACCCGCAAGGGCTTCATCCGATTATTTTTTGTTAAAAACGCTATATATAACGTTTTTAACAAAAACTAATCTGATGAAGCCCTTGCGGGTATTTTGTTTGGGCGAATCTTCGCGGTGGACCTTAAAAACACATTTTAAACACATCTAACAGTTTGGATTGTCAAAATTTAGTTCGGAAAGTGGTAAAATTGCTTGGTCCTCATTTTATTTAAAATGAGGGATCCCTCATTAGAA
Organism: Vaccinium macrocarpon; assembly: GCA_022606695.1. Classification (NCBI taxonomy): domain Eukaryota; kingdom Viridiplantae; phylum Streptophyta; class Magnoliopsida; order Ericales; family Ericaceae; genus Vaccinium; species Vaccinium macrocarpon. The sequence continues at coordinate 30,786,571 of CM040172.1, forward strand.
GTTGATCCTATATATATATAACTATTGATCATTCTGGTTGGTGGATTGATTATTATTGGTTTTCGTGAACATCTTTATATGGCATTTGCCTATGCTTCTCTTTAGTTCATTCTAGCTTGGACGATATTCTAGAGATCACATGTATTATGCATCATGTTCTGTGATTTACACTTCTTTCATGTCAATTATAACCAACTCTTTAACTCATGATCGACATTTCTCATGTAGATGGCATGTGCCTTATGCAACTCCATTGAGATTGACTGCTTAGCAGTTATGATTATGTCAAGGCCGTTTATATAACAAAATAATAATAATAATAATATTGTGTGGGTGTTTTGTTGAAAAGCGTGATGAGATTCGGTTCATATTCTCTGCATTTTCGGGCTTTTCACTTAGTAACCGAGCCTCTTATCTCAGTAAGCAGTGAATGTTCGCGTCAAATGGTGGAGAGTTTTGAGATTGTAATATGTGGTTTGCTTGAATTCGTAGCCTTTTTTACTCGAGTAATTAAGTTTATCAGGGTATTTTTCATACCTAGTGCCCTAAGGCATTTTGGTTTGGGTGTTACAGGCCTAAAGCTCGCTACACGGGTCAATTAAAAAACTTAAGGGCATTGCACGGCCGCATTATGAGCATTGAACTTAGTTAAGGAGGTTTGTGTTTTAAAATACAAAATAAAAAAAATGCATGAGAGGACAGTGGAAATTCACTTAGTATTTGTTGAGGGGGAGTTTGGCTCATTGACAAATCCAAAAAATTGCTTGGTTTGACTTCTTGAGAGGAGTTTATCTTGACACTCCGTGCCTACATGAGAAACCAAGTTCTGTGTTGAGTTGAACTCGCTACAATTTGACGTGATTCACACACTCACTTTTGTCATCGGTACTTGACTCGTGATACATAAGTTGTCGGCATATCTTCTTGCTATTTGAATTTAAGATGAGTCCGTGCAGTCCTTTTAATGTGTTTTCATTGAACCCATAACATGTAGTCTGCTTTGCTTGTGTTAGATCTTGAATTATTTTTTAAATGATTTGTGTTTAAGTGTCATTTTTTTTATAAAAAAAAAAATCTATATATTTTTCTATACCTTCTCCCATAGAGTTACTTAAGCAACATATTGGGCAAGTCCACTGGATTGTGTATATCTATGATTCGCTCAAGCACACTCTTCTTTTGTCCTAGCAACTTGTGTGGGTTCATTATTTTATTTTAAAAAATAAAATGAAACAAAAGTAAAGAAAAGCAATTTTTTCAGTCATCACTTAGGGTACTGAATATCTTTTTATATGGTTTCATTTATGTCTTTCACTTGTTATTTCTTTGCCACTCCATGCCAAAAAGGGGGTGAAGGGTTTTCTATGATATAACCACTTATGTTTTATTGAGTTGTGGTTGCAGCTGATTAATGGGTTTGGGATATGCTCTTTATTTTAGTAGTGTGTTTTGTCAAGGGAGTACCAAAGGAGGAGATTGTTAGCTCCAAAAAGCTCGGTTATGTTTTGATTGGCAATCCCATTGTCAAAGCACACATTTATTTGTATCCCATTTTTATCGAGTCTGTAATTTTTTACTATTTATAGAATGTATGTTTAGGTTGTGGAAAGGAATCACTTCAATATATAATGTTTTGTGAGCGCGGTAGTATTTAGTCAGGTATTTTTTGAAGCAAATAAAGTCGATTCAGTATTGCAGAACTTACTCAAGCAACCCGTCAAGCAAATCACATGTTCGCTAGTGAGATTTAGTATTACTTTTACATTACACATATTTAGTAACAGCCTAAAAAGGAAAACACTACTCTTTTTAAGGAACGGAGTGCAACATTTTGCTAATTTATAACTAATGTGACATGATTTGAACCATCGAGCAAGCTTTCTAGAATTCAAGCAAGCTCTTCTAGCTAGTTACTCAATGCCTAGCTCTGAATTTTCATGTCTGTTTGTGTAAGTACTTTAACACCCCTTCATGGAGTGAACATTTTTTTGAAGTTGACTCGCACTTTAAAAATGACAATCTTGATCATTACTTTACAACTTTTCCCTCCCCAACACAAATTTTCCCAAGTAGTAACTTGTAGGGTAAATATGAATATAAAACTAAGGGAGTGACTACAATACACACATATTAAGATATGTATTGTATACACTTATTATATGGATTATATTGTGCCACGTCACGGCAAATCACATAATTTGTTAGTGTCTTGTAACTTTTCAAAATTATGATTCATAAAATTTTCTCCACGATTTATAAAATTTTTGTGTGTCTCCTAACTTTTATACCAAAAAATTGTAGCTTTTTATTCAAAAGAGGTAATCGATTTGTAGTATATTAAAGGATGCATATAATACACGCTCAAATAGGAATGTGTATTGTAACTTTTCCTTAAAAATAAACCGCTTTTTCTTTGGTGGTTACACTGTTCGATCTAGAACCTGGGTAACTAGAGTGAGCAATCATGATCATCCATTTGACAATCAATGTTCTGTATTATCTTCATATAAAGATAAGTATTATACATGTGGAATAATCCGGATCATTGATTGCTGAAAGGAAAGCCGTCATTGCTCACTACACGCTTTCCGGATTCGTTGGATCTTAGTCTCGATTAACAAATGTAGGAAAAAAAAATGGAAATTAAATTACTCTAGTAGCAGACGCGTCGCGTGAACACATCCTGAATTTCAATATTTTAACCACCTCAAAGGTTGAACGATTAAAAATTTCCTGGAAGATGTCTACTTGATATACTTCGAAGTTGCGTCAATTTTTATTTTTTCCTTTTTCAATTTATTTATCAAACGCTAGTAACTATTCATAAAATACATTTAGGTATATCATAAATGCCATAATTCATCCACCACAGAAAAAAAAAACATCTTGACATAATTCATAACGATTTTACAATACACGTGATATGCTACTCAATAACGATTTTACAATACACACAATAAGAAGCTAGACACATAGGATGCTCCACTATATCCAATCTAAATCGAAAACATTAACCCGTTTTTGCTTGAATTTCAGCGTGGCAAACCATTTTCCCCCGACTTGTTACTTGAGTTTCACATACATAAAGCCATCAAAAGGTCGAAGAAGTCGTGTTAATTTTTACCCCTTGCCATAGTGTTGACGTGGTTGAAGAAGTCGTGTTTGTACCCTTTGGCAAGGTACATTTGACGTGGGATGATCTTTGTGTACAAATAGAATGATAAACCACCTACGGCCGGCCGGTCCGGCCCAAAAGACCCAATGCCCGTTCCAAAGATTGCCCTGTCTAACCAATTCCGGGCCCAAACATCTTGCCGGGTTCAACCCAGCTCCAGCGTACTCCTTTGTTGCTGTTATCGTCGTTAAAATGAACACCAAAAGGCCCAACACAAGCCCAATAATGGAGCAGACAACAACGAGGCCCAGCTTTTTCGCTTGACGTCCATCAGAAGCCATCCAAATCGAAGTGAAGAGGAACACAAAGGTGCATATTATCTCGAGCCAAAGGGCCTGGCCATTCTCAACCCCAGTCGTGACAGGCCCGTTTGGGCCAGGAGTAATGACCCTGAGTGTACAACCCCCCATAGAGAACTTTTGCTCAATGGCATCGCTGACCACAACTCGGAGCGCTAGGGCTCCGACCAGGCCGCCGATACATTGGGCAGCAATGTAGATAATTGCCCGTGAGATGGAGATGATGCCCACGAGGGCAGCGGAGAAGGAGACGATGGGGTTTATGTGGCCGCCGGAGATCGGGGCCACGGCAAGGAGGAGGATTGTGAAGGTGAAGGCTATGAGTATAGAAATTATGAGGTTTGGGGTTTTGGTTTCCATTTGAATAGTGGAGATGATTATGGTGTCAATCATGAAGACAAGAGCTGCGGTGCCGAGGAGCTCCCCCATTGATGCTCTCCATACCTAATAACATTATGGTGTGTTAGTACAAGAGTGTGTCAAAAAATTGAGGTGCAATTCTTCCGAAATATTGTAGCTGGCTCAATTCTACTAGTTTTTAAGTTGTTGCAATTGAGCTTGGAATAGAGAGTTCAAAACAATAATTAAGGTGTTTGTTGTACATTTATTAGAACCGAAAGGAAAAACTCCATAATAGCATCTCTAGCAAAGGTAGCAAAAATTAAAAAAATAAAAAAGTGAGATTTTTTTTTTGTTACTTCGGAAATAAATTAAACTAGAGGAGAAAGACAAGTTGCATCAGAGGTGCAGAGAGTTCGTTACAGACCCGAGATAACTTAGCCAAGTTAAGACAAAACATGAGAAAACATTAATCAAGAATCAGCCTACTGTTAAGTCTATCCCTATTCATGAATTCCCTTATCTATAAGGGGGGCTCATAGGTCACCATTAGTTCCTCAAAATGCTCCGCTCAAAATCTTGCAAGGAAGTCAGCACATTCATTTGCTCCCCGGTAGATGTGCTTGAGTGTGCTGCCAGTCCGGTTGAGAATGTATCGACCATCATGTAAAATGTTACTTTGGGGGTGATTGGGATTAGCACCTTCATTGAATAGCACCACAGATGTTTGAGAATCGGTTTCGATCTGAATGAGTCATATTAAAATGTGAACATTTATAGGTTTTTGTGTCGTTTTATTTGCTAATTAAATACCTAAACCAAAACATATAACTTAAAACAAACACAATCAAATTGCCAGTGAAAATGGAACTCACATTCAAGGACAAGAAGTCCTCCCAGCCCAACCTCTCACGCAGTTTAACCAGAGGAGCCTTCTCCTTCCTTTCCTCAGCTCTCCATCTTCAATAAAGTAAATAGAACAAAATGAGCGAACAAAACCCTTCAACTTTAACAAATAGTTTCTAATACGTTAAAAAAAAAAAAATTACGTTGGTTTTGAACACAGGGACAAGAAGGGAAAATTAAGGAAAAATAACACAGCCTTGGTTTGAAATTTGTAGAATCAAGTCATTTTTGAGTGATTGAAGAAGAAAGAAACTTTACCCCTGGTTTTCTTCATCCTCCATAACCATTGCAGCCATTTCTTGTTTAAGCTGTTACTTATGTTCTGAGTTTAGTTGATCAATTTATTTATAGGCAAGGCTATATTGACTATAGATATGTTGGGGAGTCAGTTGGGAGAAGAATTTGGGTGCTTCGAGGGCACCACGTGTATCTAACGTGGTATATCTAACACACTATCACCGTCGTCCATTTCAGCAATTAATGCTGCAGATTTTAAATAAACTCTTCCCTTTCTTGGAAGAATTTATTTAAAATCGGGACATTCAAAATATTTTTGAATGATGAGTTGCGCATCATGTATCGCCACGCGGTATTTAAGTCTGACTCCCCTCTGCCCTGTCTCCTCCTACTCCTCGCCACATTCCTTTTCAACTGTTCCTCCGCCAATTCATTTAGGCTCAGTCCAATTAAGGGACTGAACGTCCTGTCTTGCCCATTTCGGAACCTTTACCAGGTCTATTTTGATGATCGGATCTATGGGCATTTTAATCCACAAAGAACATTTGTCCCACCAATATCAATGTCAATCAAAGATTGTCTAACATGTTATTGAAATACATTTATCTCTCCGAAGTAGGTTTTTATTCATTGTTGCAATATTTTCTAAACCTTTTTATAAAAAAAATGTGTTTAAAATATATTAAACGATATCCAATTGGCATGAATTTTGACATACTTCATGTTCTCCACAATATCTAAAATATCAACGGACCTAATCATTGAAACAAACACTGAAAGAGCCCGAAAATGGGCCGGACAGGACTTTCGAGTCCCTCAATGGGACTGGAGAGGATATTGACCTATTCATTTATTAGTTTCTCTTTTTTCAGCTTTTCTTGGTCATTTTTAGGGGTGCTTTGGCAAAATTTGTCTCTATTCATTTTATTTTTTTTTCATTTGGTTTGTGCTGATTTCTTGTGGATTGTTGGTTCGTCGTTATGAGAGTAATTTAAAAAGTAAAAAATTATTATGAAAATCTTTAAAAAGTTTACTAAAGACAAAAATAATCTAATAATTCACAAGATTTTGGAATATTTTTCTCGTTATTCACAAAAATTTTAGAGTAGTTAATAATTTTTTACTCTCGAGACACGTCTTGTCGAGAATCTCAAAAAAATCGACACAAAACTAACAATTGCAAAAAAAAAAATTGAAAAAATTTCGCTTTCAGTTACAAAATCACCAAACTAGGAGCATTTTTTTAAACTCAGAAACCTTGCAGTGGAGGGGTTCACTACAGGATTGTAGTCCTTCGAAAAAAAATTTAAAATTTTTTTAAATTTTTTAAAAATAATTTGGCCGGTTGATTGTATGATGAAAAATGGTGTTGTGCATCATAACTCTGTAGTGTAACCCCACAATACAGGATTCCCATTTCCTTTTTTTTTTTTGTTTAATGGGTTGATAATTGTTATCATACCTATGAAAATCGCACACTTCATGATTCGATATGTGAATTATGGTTTAGATATAATCAGTGATGAATTATGCGATGCACTAACACAGTTGGTTCACGGGCAGTCCAAGCGAGGCTTTTGCGACTAAGTTTGACCAAGCTATCCTGCGAGACTTACGCCGAGAATACCTTTAAAACCTCCGATGAGGCTGCAAATTCGTTCAAGGGCACTGTGAGATTTACAGTTCTTGTATTTTATTCCAATTGTTAATTTCCAAAATTTGTAAATGCATTTATTGTTTTTAATTAACCGTTGTTTTTCTTATAATTTTAAGACGAGAGTTTTTTACTATTGTTTGGTAAATCAGTGCCGGTTTATCATCCAAATTTTCTGGGTGTGATAAAACAGCAAGTTTACAGCCTGTTTTCTGGATTTTGTGATAAACGGGTTTTCAGATGTTTTAAGAACAGAATTGGTTTTGAGAAATAAATTCGTAGTTTATTCTATTTAGCATCTGTTTTGCTAATTGTATTCGTCACATAACTTTTCCAATCTCGGTTCAGTGGATTTCAAGAAAAGGTTTTGTTCTCTTTTACAGTGTTTTATTTATTTTATTTTTTGGGGGAAAACCTTGAGTTTTCATACGAGGTTGTAAGTCGGTGCTTACTGCGCAAAAAAAAAAGAAAAAGTAAGGGCTTGAATTCTTATTAATATCTTGGATCAGTCATCAGTGATAGGTTTTTCCATCCGTATGTGATGGATTCTGTAAGGCAGTACACATATTGGAATCATATTGGGTAATGGGATTTCACATGGGTTGCAATAGCTGAATGCCAAATTACCTTTTGTTTGCAAGGGGTGGCTATCTCATGCGGAATTGGGGGAGGGTGTTGTTCTTTAGGGGGATTGCATACATGTTCCCGTCTTAGCCGTCTGTTCTCGGCGATCAACGGCCTAGATGTGTTTGGACCCAAACAGATCTGCATCGTTCATTGCCAAACTGATCTGGATCGTTGATCGCATAGCACAGACGGTTCAGATGGGGACCATATCGCTCTTGGATGTCCCACACTAGATTCTGGGATCGAATCTCATTCCCACCACCTATATGATAGAATAAGAAGGAAAAAATAAATAAAAAATTTACCTTTTGTTTGATACGAGGTAAAGTTATGTCAAATTACCTTTGCTTTGATAGTAGTACGAGGTAAAGTAAGGATATTGATGCCGATCAAAAAAAGGTTTAGGGTAATGATTTCCGTCGTTAGAAGTTAAACCTAGCTAACATTTCTTCGGCCGACTCGCATGTAACATTTCACAAGACACCATCATTAGAAGTTGATTACAGGGATTGCAGTGTTTTTTGGGATAAGACATACGAGTACTTGATGATACAGTGGAGCTAGGATATTTATATTACCATGAGTAGAAATTGATACTAGTGCATCATCCAATCGTCGTCCAGCTCAGATTTAGGTCGAGCATTAAATTTAATTCGTCCATTTATTGTTTGGATTAAATCCAAATCATTAATTGTTGAAATGGACGGCTAAATGTAGTAAACTATACCAAGGGCCAGCCCTGAGAATCTCGGGGCCTAAGACGAACTTATTAGGGGAAAAACAAATATTCTTCTGCAGAACGAAAGGAGAGGCCCTTGGATTTGAACCGCGTACCTATTGGATAACTAAACTAAGCGTTTCCGCTATGCTAACTAGCTCATTTGTTGTATAACTACTAGATTAAATATAAATTACATATTTGACTATACTTGTGTAGGGTCTAATGTGTGCCAATATTTGGGAGCTTAAGTCGACCGTATTGTGCGCCCTAGCTCAAGGCCAACTCAAAGTCTACACCATGTAGTGCATTTTGTGCACTACAGGGTCCTATCCCCTGGTCCATGTATTAGTCCTTCTATCAGTTTTTTGTTTTTTTGCTCGATAAAAGAAGAATTTTATTGAAATTCAATAAGGGTGCATCGAAAGGGGGAGGAGGGGGAAGGGAGAACAAGGTTCTGAATCTCGTACCAGTTAGGGTACCGATTTTTCTACTGATACGGTAGGGTACTGATATCGGGTACCGTTTCGGATTTGCACTGTTACCATTATATATAATTACAAATATATATTTTATACAAAATATTTTTTTATGACATTTTATACAAAATATTTTTTTATGACATATTTTACACACATACACTATGTCTGAGATCTGTCGGAATCGTCAGTACTCTCCGGTAAACACCGGTATTAGAACCGGGACGGTCTTAGAGGGTTAGGTTACCGTTTTCTCACAAATTTGGTATGTACCGGCCGATACTGTACAAGATTTACAACCTTGGGGGAGAAAGGGTCAACATAAAGCTAAATATCCAAAATCTAACAGGTCTAGGCCTCAGCATTTGTGGGCAAAGCCCAAAATCGTTATACACTCCAAAGGGATCAAGACCCCACAAAGGGCCAGACCTAGTCCAATCACCAAAATCACAGCCCAATCACCAAAATCAAACCCTAGCGCCAACTCTGAAACAGGGCCACCGATCGAGCCACCAACCACCATGCATAAGCTGTCGACCACCGTGGCATGCACAAGCCACACACACTTCTCGAAACCGAACGATACCCACGTCACCGTGCATTCCACACATTCCGGCAACCTAAAACACCACCAAGGATCGTGATTTATCCCCATAAAAGATTGGTTAGGACACCGGAATCAAGACACCAAATGCCAACGAAAGGCCACCGCAAAGAACCAAGAGCGCCACCGCAATATGAGCCACAAACCACAGCAACGAAGCGCATCCACGTTGTTAGGCAGAACCGAAACCACTCATGGGTGGATTGGCGGGGAGCATCTCAATCAGGAAGACCTCAGATCCAAAACTAGCCTCACCATTAGGCAGAATTGAAAAACTCCAAGTGAGATGACCGGCGGTGGACAGAGAAACCAAGGAAAGCAAGGAAGAGAAAGGTGTTAGAAACATATGTGAAAGATTGAGTCCCACATTGGATAAACAGAAAAAGAGTTGGACCTTAATATACAATTGGATGATTCACCACTTACAAGGCTTAGCCTTTTATGTGGATATGAGTCATTTAATGTATATTGGGCCCAACGAATGTGGTAGACTCTGGAGATACTCCCCAACAGATTGGGCCTACGCGCACACGGGGAAAACCTCAAGCCGATTAGACTCCTAACAAAAGGGTGACCAGAGCGGGATGAGAGCCACAAGGAGAGGGGAGCGGAGACAATGAGATCCCGGCGGATCTAGAAATGGAAGCTAGAGAGAGAGAGAGAGAGAGAGAGAGAGAGAGAGAGAGAGAGGGGGGGGGAGAGTTTTCATTAGATAATATTTTATTCTTTAAATAATATAAGGTTTTGCTCAAGGGGCAAAAGTTCTTTCTTGGAACTCTTTTATACATCTATTGGATTCAGATTTAATGTGGAAAAATCTATTGTTTTTGCGGTGACCAGAGGAACATATGTTTGGTCATATGGGTACAAAGGGCATCACATAAATTCTCCAGGTTAGACATTGTTGATTATGCTAGCATGAGTTATACGCTTCATTTTATGTATGCTTCAAGTCTAACCAGTTTTGTGCATGATATAAAAGAATGCCCATAGGATTATCACTTATATATGTTGGTAGTTTATGTCAGAAGGAAAAATGCATAAATGTCTGTGACTTGATTAACTAAATATGTGATTTCGGGCACACATTTCACACATGTATTTTGATACCATGGGATCGATAATGTTTTTTTTTTTTTTAGAACCGAATGAACTTATATTAATAGACTAAAACAGGACAGTACCAATCCAAAAAATACAAAAAACAAAGAAAAAAATGCAAAAGTCGCAAAACTGTACAATAACAACGATAGACCACCAATCCGCAAAAAGGGCCGTTTATTAATTTGGGGAAACTTAACAATAAAATAAGAGAACATCCATTGAGCGTCATTTTACCAAACATTTCAAAATCCACCAAACATTGATTGGCCCATAATTCTTCATGAGAACATTGGAATTCAGTGCAGTAGATACCCATTATTTTGCAGTAAATGGTTTGCACGGGACTTGTTGTCGGTGGGCCCAATGTTGAAACAGATTTGAATCAAAATGCAACTGGGCCTTTTACAATCGAAGAAGAGTAGAAAATGGGAGGCCGACTCTCTTTTCTAGCTCCGTATCCATTCCAATCTTGAAATATTTTTCCGAAACTAAATCCAAAGCTAGATATGCGCACAAACTCCCGTACTTGTTTCATGTTTATTTATTATTATGCCACTCCTTCTTTCTTTTTTTTCCACATTACAAACTTTAAAATGGCACAACTTTTATTGTACATATCCGTTTTCAGTAAGAATTTATACTTTTGAAATCTACTCAACAAGATTTATAAAATGATATCTATTTTCACTCTAAAATATGTATTAAAAAATTAATTTTCGAGTGTTGCGGATCCATGAGAACTGTCTATTGCGCTATGAGAATTGTCTATAAGAACTGTGAGATGAGGCTATGAGAACTGTATGGTTGAGCTATGTGAACTGTCTACGTGAATTGTCAATGTAAAGTGCATAACCCTATGTGAACTCTGTATGATAAGCCTATGTGAATTGTGTGTTTTAGTTGTGAGTCTATGTGAATTGTTTGGTTGGGTTATGTGAATTGTTTATGTGAACTGCATAACCATATGTAAACTATGTATAAGGCTATGAGAATTGTTTATAGTAACAAAAATGCCCTCTATAGGAACTGTGAGATGAGGCTTGTGAACTATTTTTTTTTTTATCTTCACATAATTTCATATTTAATATGGATATTGTTTTGTAGATCTCATCGAGTAGGTTCCAAATACTCCCTCCATTTCTTTTTAAGTGATCTAATTGGAAAACGTGTATTTTTACGGACATTTAAAAATGTACTTTCATATAAAGTTTTTAAATTTTGTTTGCATCAAATTAAAGTACTCAATGAGCAAACCCGAGAGAAATATAGAGAAATATGTTTTTACAGGGGTTTGAAATTGCATGTATTTTCCATATGGATCATTTAAAAAGGGACGGAGAGAGTATGTAATTTTTTTAATAATAATTGGATATCTATTAAAAAAATAACTTACAAACCATTCTAAAATTGAAACACAGAGAGAGAGAGAGAGAGAGAGAGCGCATGAATGAGATTGCGGAGGGAGAAAAGAGAGGCGACACGCGCGTAGGAATAAAAAAGAATTGAAATAAAGAAGGAATCTATTTTGTCAAGATCGGAATGGGTACAGAGCTGAAAAACAAGACCAACCTCTAAAAGCTCTAAAAGCCTTAAAGCAGAGCTCGGTGCATTTGCATAAAAGGTGGGCTAGGGCTTCACGCTTAAGAGGTTATATAAAAAGGGTTTTTGGTGACCGAAGCTGGAGAGACAGAAACCACGAAATGGTGAAGGGAAGCGACTGCGCAAGAAACCCATTCATGGGTGTCCGATCATGGCTGCCGCTATTTTAATGGCACGCTAAACCCCTCGACTCTCATCTGGGGGAAGATGAAGCACAGAACCAAGTAACTTTGTTTGTGTATAGACCTACGTTTTCTTATTCGTTTGGATTGCTTTTTTGTTTTTTGATCAGCCGTATGGATTGCATATTGCTTTACTAAGAACGTGTTTTCATTGTGTTCGAATGAAACCATTTTAATTCTTTCTACTCGTTAAGTATTTGTGTGTGCACTCTCAAATACGTAGTTAATCAATGGTTTTCTTCATTTGCACTTGGGTAACTGAGATGGATTATGCTCGTACAACGGAGCTGCCATGAATAGTTTTTGAAAGAAACGGTTTGTGCTAGTGAGACAGTTCATGCTATGGATAGCCTATGCTGGTTAACAACTCAATTATCTTCTTGACGATTGTAATTCGAATAATAACCCTATCCTATACATAGCCTAGTTATGTGATTGGGGTGGATTCGAAATCCTGAATACTCTCTCCATCAGTTTTCACTCAATTTAATTACTGTTATTTTTCCTTAATTTTGTTATTTTCATAATCAAAACCAATCAATCAATCTTTTCCTGAACTAAATTAGAAACCAATCAAAACTAGCATAATTTAGCCAAACTATTCATGTGAATCAACACTTTGACTTAACCACTATTCTCTGGAATAAGGGTTAATTCCTGGTTCTTATTTATTTGATTTTGAAATGGTGCGACATAGTCACATACCGATATGCCCATGAAAGAACAAAATTCACAGTAAACTTAAACAATTATACCCATGTGAATAAAATAATTCATGCTATAAGATTAAGAAAATAATAAAAGAACTTTGCATTAAAGTAAGACAAATATTGAACACAATATGTATATGAAATAGTTCTTCAAGAACTATTGAGATTGATCTTCCGGACCAATCTTTATTCTCATTACCTTTCTGCCTGATTGTTTTCTTTCTGTCTAGGCTTTCTTTTCCTTTCTGGCTTTCTTTGGATTTCTCAGTCATTATTCAGATAGGTTACATATGAATTTATAAAAGAATGAATCAAAGAAGAAAGTTATTAAAAAGGTCCATCTCATTCAAGATATCCCCCAACTCTCACCAATATAATTATTCAATGGTCATCCACTTAGGACTTTCATAACACTCCCCCTTGGATGACCATTCACCAATAATATGCCCCATTAAAACCTCGTCAAGGAAAACCCAGTGGGAAAAAACCTTTGACCAAGGAAAAAAAGTATTGTATTCTTGTGTCCCTTGAATGTCTTTGGATTGCCTCATTAAAACCTTGCTATGTAAAACCCAGTCGGATAAAAAAAGGAAAAAGAGTCAATCTCTATGATGACATTATGTCATTTGCTCCCCCTCAATATTGCATAACAAGCCCTTAATCGACGCATTCCAATATTGTGGATCAACTTTTTGAATGTTGATGTCGGCAATGCTTTGGTGAATAGATCCGCCAGATTATCAGTTGAACGTATTTGCTGAACATCAATATCTCCACCCTTTTGAAGGCCATGTGTATAAAAGAACTTTGGAGAGATGTGTTTAGTTCTGTCACCTTTGATGTAGCCTCCCTTTATTTGAGTTATACATGCAACATTATCTTCATATAAAACAGTTGGGCTATCTTTGATTGATGATAATCCACTTTTTTCTCGAATGTGTTGGATCATAGACCTTAACCAAATGCATTCGCGACTTGCCTCATGGATTACAAGAATCTCAGAGCTGTTAGATGAAGTGGCTATAAATGTTTGCTTCACAGAGCACCACGATATGGCAGTGTCACCATAAGTGAATACATATTCTGTCTATGATCGGGCTTTGTGTGGCTCAGACAAATAACCAGTATTAGCATATCTAAGTAATTATGTCTTTGAGCAATTTGAGTAGAATAAACCCATGTCTGTTGTTCCTCGAAGATACCGAAATATATGTTTAATACCATTCCAAAGTCATCGAGTTGGAGATGAGCAATATCTTGCCAACAAATTTATAGAAAAAGCATTATCGGGGCGAGTGCAATTAGCAAGGTACATAAGAGCACCAATTGCACTTGGATATGGAAATTCCGGACCAAGAGATTCTTCACCATCTTTTTGAGGATGATATGGGTCTTTGTTTACGTCAAATGAGTGAACAACCATAGGAATGCTTAAGGGATATGCTTTATCCATGTAAAAATATTTTAAAACCTTTTCTGTATATTTGATTGATGAACGAGGATTCCATTTGACAAATACTCAATTTGTAGACCCAAGCAAAATTTGGTTTTGCCAAGATCTTTCATCTCGAATTCCTTCTTTAGATAATCTACAAATTTTGTCAATTTTGCTAGAGTTGCTGCAAAATTTAAGTCATCGACATATACAACAATAATTGTAAATCCAGAATTTGATCTTTTAATAAAAACACATGGATAAATAGGATTATTTTCATACCCTCTTTAAGCAAATATTCACTAATGTGGTTATACCACATGCTACCAGATTGTTTAAGACCATATAAAGATTTTTGTAGCTTGAATAGTTATGGGTTTTGAACTACATGATTTAGGCATTTTGTATCATTCAGGAATTTTCATGTATATATCATTATCTAGTGATCCATACAAATATGCCGTAACAACATTTATTAGATGCAGCTTATCAAAAAAATAAATGTGATTGCATCCATAACCGGAGAGTATGTTTCCTCAGAATCAATGCTAGGTCTTTGCGAGAAACCTTGTGCAATGAGTCGTGCCTTATACTTCACGATCTCATCTTTCTCATTTCGCTTGCGCACAAATACCCATTTGCAGCCAATAGTTGTACCTCTTCAGGGGTTTGAACCACTGGTCCAAATACTTTCCGTTTCACAAGAGAACTCAATTTTTCTTGAATTGCTTCTTTTCATCTCAACCAATCCTTTCTACGTCGACATTCTTCGATGGATTATTGTTCAATTTCTTCATTACTTCTAGTAATGTTCCAACATTACTTCTTGTAATGTTAAGAGCGAGGTTAAATGAAAATATGCCATTAGCACTAATTTTTGTTCTATCCCATATTTCTTCATAGTTAATAGAGATCTCAGTATTAAAACATACGTTTTCTTCTTCTGAAGATATCTTTTCAAGAGATTTTTATTCAAAAAATTCCTCTACAGGGGAGTTATTAGGAGAAATTTTGGATGAATCAATAATATGCCCTTCAAAAGCTTTTCTATTCAAGGGAATAGCCTCTACAAGAGCACTGATATCTTTGCTTTCAACATTCCTCTTCCGGGGAGCTTTATCTTTTGCACCTACAGGTCTTCCACGCTTCTATCGTGGTATAGACGTTTTTGCTACATTGTCAGTGGATTGTCCTACAGGGACATCAATCCTTGATGGAGCATTAACAACGGGAATGTAAGACTTTGTCACTTTTTTTGTATCGGTAAAAGCATCTGGTAATTGATTTGCAATACCTTGCAAGTGAATGATCCTTTGAACATCTAGTTCACATTGATTAGTGCGAGGATCAAGGTAAGCTAGCGAGGAGGTATTCCAAGTAATTTCCTGTTTTGCTTCTGGCCATGACTTTTCTCCCATTAAAGGTGGGAACACTGTTACATAAAAATGACAATCCTCAAAACGTGCTTTAAAGACATCACCTGTTACAGGTTCAAGATTTATAATAATTGACGAGGAGAGTCAAATCCAATTATATGCCCTTCTGGAGCTTTCCTATTCATGGGAATAGCCTCTACAAAACCACTAATATCTTTGCTTTTAACATTCCTCTTCTGGGGAGCTTTGTCTTTTGCATCGACAGATCTTCCACGCTTCTATCGTGGTATAGACATTTTTGCTACATTGTTAGTGGATTGTCCTGCAGGGACATCAACTCTTGATGGAGCATTAGCAACGGGAATGTGAGACTTTGTCACTTTCTTTGTATCAGTAAAAGCACCTGGTAATTGATTTGCAATACCTTGCAAGTGAATAATCCTTTGAACATCTAGTTCACATTAATTAGTGCAAGAATCCAGGTAAGCTAACGAGGAGGTATTCCAAGTAATTTTCTGTTTTGCTTTTGGTTGTGACTTTTCTCCCACTAATGGTGGGAATACTGTTAAATAAAAATGAAAATCATCAAAACGTGCTTTATAGACATCACCTGTTAAAAGTTCAAGATATCTAATAATTGACAAGGAGTCAAATCCAACATAAATTCCAAGTTGAGGATCCATTTTAGTGGATTGGGGAGGTGCAATGGTAACATATACAGCACAACCAAAAAGTCTAATATGAGAAATATTTGGTTGTTTGCTTGACCGACCAGGTGACTAAAATTAAAGAAGCTTCCCAAGCGTAGGACTCTTGACTAGTGCAATACAATATCCGAAAGTACAGGAGTCGAACCACAGAGATGACTAACGGTGTTGACTCAAAAGTGTGGAATTGCAGTTCAACCTGGCTCTTAGGTAGCCAGCCCTCGTTTGATAGGATTAATTGACTAAATTACCGACTAATTTACTGAATTCAGATTAAAAATGAGAGTACAGCAGAGGGAACACAGCGTTCACAACTAGCCTAATCAATGTTTACTCGGGCCACAATTACTCTTTTTACTGATTTTAGAATAGGAAAAAGGATCCCTAACAAATGCGCACCACCTGTCACTAGATTCCGTGCGCATTCGAATTCTGGCGATGCCTGGGTTTTGTTTGTTAAAAGAGTTTTCGTCTCCTAAAATTGCTCAAGAATCAAGTTAATTCGGTCCCGAGGTAGCACATTAATCAGTCTAATGGTGAAGCGCTTTTGCCCGCTGCCGCGCTCTATACGACTACTCTCTGTGCGTGTTTTCGACGGTCTAATTTAAATAAAAAAAACTCTTCCATGTAAGAGTCTTAGATGGAAGATTTTATTTATTATTATTTTTAAATCCGGATTGTCAATTCCTGAAATGGACGGTCCAGATGTGTTCGTGCATTTACGTACATGTGCACGAACAACCTTTTCTATTGCTAATAATATATATATATATATATATATATATATATATATATATATATATATATATATATATATATATATATATATATTTTAAATTTTTTGACAATCCAAATCCATGCGTGGCTCTGATTTTTATGTATTTTTGTCCTAAATCTCCTGAGTTTCATGGATCAACCACTTCAAAAAGCTTAAACGATTTGCAATATTTTTAATGAAAGATGTATATTTTTTATAACACTGGCACACTGCAAAGTAATGTCAATTTCTATTTTTTCATTTTCAATTTATTTACCAAATCCCAGCTTGTACTTATTCAAATAGTCCATTGAGAAACATATAGATATAAATCACAGACTCACAAAGTTCATAACAATTGTGCAATTCACGTAATCAAAAGGGTAGACACATACGCTGCTTCACTATCCAATCCAAACTCAACAAGTTAACCCCGTTCTCTCCGAACTTCAAAATGAAATTTCCCTGCAACTTGCTGGTACTACTCCCTCCATATAGCAAATTGCTACCCTGAATAGTCATGCAATTTTGGGATTAAAATTTAGAATATCTCTGTTGTACTCTGATAACATTTATTGTGCCCATAAAATAAAAACGAAACACGAAATCTTGAAACACAATATTGAGAAGAAAATTTGGATTTCCATATATTCAACACCTAATATACTAAATCGTTAAAAACCTCTGATCTCTCTCTGCTTTTCCCACACATTCACCACTCCCCGTGTCTCAAAATGTAAATATTGTTGGGAAGAATGAAATACAAGCGTCGACGTTCTAGAGAACAATTTCATTATAGCAATAAACTGAATTCGGGAGATCCTCCGAATGCCCGATCTTCACCCGAAGTACGGAAAATGTCCAACGCATATATGCAAAGAGGAAAAACACATGTACGCCCACAGCCATTGTGGCAAAACGAGTGAAACGGATAGGGCAAGTGGAGAATCTTTGTCGGTCTGGTGAAAAATGGAGACCCATTCCACGTTTCGTTTCTCACCTATTGGAGCTCACAATTTTTGCCTTCTTTAGTGTTTAAGATGTAGAGAACTTTCAACAATAGTCTTGGGGTGATAGGGGCGGAGCCCCTTTGGTATTTCTTAATTAGGTTGGGCCAGTTACGGTCATTGAGCCTTACTTATTTATATTGCAGTTACATTGTAATTAGGGCAAGAATGTTTCATTATGAATATGAGGAGGTAAGAGAAAACTTTTGCGATAGAGAATCGAGAACTTGTACTCCATATTCTTCGATTATAGTGAATTGGTATGGCTCACATGATTTTTTCTCACATTGAGGCTTTCTACATATATCTGTGTGTGTTTTTTGTTTTCTGTAATTTATGCACTTTCTTTCTATTTTGTGTTTCTGTAAATCTAGTTTCCAAGATACGTAGAGGCGTTGTAAATTGAACATGTTGTTTGATTACTAACATTTACAACTGGACATAAATGGGAACTTCACTATACATTCATACAAATTGCTTGGAGCAAGAATGTTTGGGATCTTTGTGCAGGTCCGAAAGAACAGATGGTGCCAAAAATTAAAAAGAGGATTCTCGGTTTTATCGAGGAAAAGAATAATGAAATGCTTATCGCAGCACTAGAAAATTGAGGGGAAAAAAAGGTCATAGTAATCGTTAATTCTTAACGACACAACGACGTAGATTTCCACAAACAGAAGAGAACCGAGAGATGGTTTGATCTTGAGTTAATGTAATATAAAATTACTATAAAATGAAGTCACGGTTTTGCCAGCTGTTCCAAATCCACTCAAGCTAATTTTGTCATATAAGAGATTTTTGATCAACTAAGATTCAAGACGGAAGAAAAACAAAAACAACAATCTACTATTCAATTATTGCAGTTTGGTTCCATAAATAAGTTCCCAAGTGGTCACAAACAATGAAAAATAAAAATAAAAAATGGGCACCGTAAATGAAAAACTGATCCACTCTCAAAATATCATCATCCCCCTATTATAGATACCTTCCTTTCCAATAGCCCGACTTGGAGTCTGAAATCCAAACACGAGGGATATGTGCAATTTTCCAGTAATCCCCACCTTCTAAGTTTCTATTCAAGCTCGAAATCAAGATATCTGGCATATCACTCAATACAAGCTGGTTGAGGTTTGTCAGATGTTCAATACCTGAAGGCACCTTTGTCATCAAGTTGCAGTTCATGATTTCTAGCTCTTTAAGAAGAGGCATTGACCCTGCCTCCACTTTCACCCATCTTAATCCTTCAAAGCTAACGAGATCTAACTCGATAAGCTTTTGAAACCCACTCGACTTGAAACATAATTCATCTCCTTGACATGGCGAATTAAGATAAAGTGAAACCAAATTGGGTAAATCTTGAAGCAATTGCAGCAGACCATCATCCCTTAACTTACTCCACTTTAATGATATTCTCGTCAGGTTGTGAAGTGAAGGTATCCAGTGGGGTAGGTTTTGCAGGCGTCCACCTAACTCGAGCAATCGAAGTCGTTGAGGTGCCGAAGACAAAGAATCTAGATCAATGATCTCATTTTCATCTTTTGCATGAACACACAAAGAGTGAAGGCTTCTTAGCTTCTCAAGGGATGAACATAGCACCTTCCCATCTTCCTTTGCTAGTCTTAACAAGTTCAACCTCCCCAGTTGAGTCAGATTTCCTAGCTCGGTGAGCATAATGTTGCTACTACTGCCATGGTTTGCCTCCATAGAACATAGTTTCTGCAAGGATTTCAAGCTTCCTATTCCCTCCAGGGCTTTGAATCCAGATTGAGTAGGAAAACCATTAGCGGCAACACCTCTGTGGTAGCGATACAGTAAGAGATGACGAAGATGTTTGAGCTTCAGAATCTCGTGTGGCAACTCTGTAACATCTGTTCGCTTCAGATCCAATGTTTCTAATTTCTTGAGGTTTCCAATCGACTTCGGGATAGTTGTTACCTTGGTCTCCCTTAAACTTAGATGAGTGAGATGAACTAGTTTCACAATTTCATTGGGAAATGTTTGCAACTGTGTACCTCCCAAGTCTAATACCGTTAGTAGCCGTACACCGTTGCCTGATGACACAACCTTAGACAACATGGACAACGGATCTTCTATGCTAAAAGCAATCAAAGAACGAAGTCGAGTGAAGTCATTGTTTTGTATGTCACCAATACTATAGTGTACTGCTAAGCGTCGCACCTTCTCCCCACTGTTTATTGACACAAGGTTTTGCTCTCTCGACTTGGAAAGAACCATTTCATGCCAAAGATCATGGATTCGATAGGCTTTGAACCTTCCATCTGTTGTCATCTCTGCAACTTGAACTAAATTTCTATTGATTAGCTCATTGATGTAGCCCTGAGCAACTTCTTCTTTTTGCATTCCTTCCTTCCCTTTGACAAATCCTTCTGCCACCCATAACCGAATTAATCTCCAGTGATCAAAAAAATAATCTTCTGGAAAAATACTCAAGTACAAAAAACATAACTTAAGATAGGAAGGCAAATCAGAGTAACTAAGAGACATTATCATATTCAGACTCTTGAGTTTGTCATTTTCTTGCAGTTCCACTCCAAGGCCACGATAAATCCTCCCCCACTCGTCTGGAGTGTTCCCTTTCGTAGATAATAGACCGCCAATTGCAACGATCGCAAGTGGTAAACCACCGCATTTTTTCAAGATTACTCTTGAAAGATCTTCCAAATATTTGGGACAAGAATTCCCTCGAAATGCCTTTCTGCAAAACAGGTCCCATGAATCCTTGGGAGACAAGGTTGGGAGATCATATACAGTGCCATGATAATCTATAGTAGCGAAAGAGGCTACATCAGCACGTCTTGTTGTTAGGAGTATTCGGCTGCCACAATTGCACTCAGGAAATGTAAATTTAAAAATCTCCCAAGCCTGAATATCCCATACATCGTCAAAAACAAGCACATACCTCTTCTGCAGCAAGAATTCCTTAATTATGCGTTTCAAGCTGTTTGTATCCATATTGTCCACCCCTCCTGGGAGGGGTTGCTTGACTTCTTCAAATAACTGGCGAATCATGTCTTTCAAAAGGTCCTTGGCCTTGAATGATTCTGAAACAGTAATCCAAGCATGGTTTTGGAAGTATCTCTTCACTGCTTCATCATCGTAGACCTTTCTAGCAAGGGTTGTTTTGCCCAATCCACCCATTCCTGGTATCGAAAGGACCTTCAGTCGATGATCGTCATCTGTAAGCAGCTGAATCAATTCTGATCTGGGCTTGTCAATGCCCACGAGGTTAGCTTCTTGGAGTAGAAGGGCATCGCCACGACAATCATACCTTACCATGTTGGAGCGAGTGGAGCTTGAGCCTTGCTCTATTTCGCCATACATGTCTCTATATCTCTGATGTCCTTCCGAAATATCGACAATTCTGGACTTGATTCTTTTCACTTCAGAAGCAATTTGGTGGCGAGCTTTCAAAGTCTTAATAAAGCAAGAGACCTTACGAAGAAACCCGCGCAATCCAACGCCATGGTGATGTCCAAGGCGAAGCATGTACATGTCGAGAACATCTGCAGTGTCATATGCAGCTTCACGAACTTGTTTCACCCATACTTTGAGCTCCGGGTGGCTCTCTTGCACAGCATCTGCAACTCTGAGGAAATGTGTCATCCGCTCGAATTCGTCTTTTATGTGTTCGATCTCATCCCGTACTCCGGTTAACAGGTTCATCTCCTCATTGAGATAGGGTGCGAAGTTGGATAGGAGATTCGACACTACAGCCTCCGCCATTTTCCTCTTCTTGATGTTTCTTGCAATCGACTTTGATTTTAAGGTAATATATGGGATCACGAGTTGAAATCGAGAACTCAAATATGAACTGATTTTCAGGGTGACTGTGAATCGACCAAAGCACAACTTTGATCCCGAGAAGATAAGTCTTTCACGCGGCATAAAGACTTGCCAAATCTAATAGTGCAATTTATGTACCGATATACTCGTAAAATTTAATATAATCTGAGCTACTTAATTTTTTTTTAAGGTAATACATATGGGAACACGAGTTCAAATCAGAATCTCAAATATGAACTGATTTTCAGGGTGACACTAAATCGACTTTTATTACCTTCCGAGTTAGAGCATCTCCACTCCTTCATTAAATCTTTCACCAAATTTGAATTTGAGTAAAAAACACAAAAAAATCAGACTACACTCCTTCACCAAATCCTTGATCAAATTTGGTTTTACTCAAATGTTTCACCAAATTTGCTCATCACCAAATCTATAACCAAATTTCCAAGGCTCTTTTTTTGCACTTTTATTTACCTTTTTGCCATTCAATGGTGTAGATTAAATCTCCACCCTACAATTTGAGTAGGGGTTGGAAGGAGTCATATCAAATCAAGTTTTTACTCAAATTTGAGTAAAAATTTGAGTTAAAGGTGGAGATGCTCTTAGGAGTATTATATATGTTGCTTGACATGGAACCAGGGGTGGCTAGTAGAAGCAGTCGCTCTTGCGACAATTTTAAAAAATCTTACTATTGCATTGAAAAAATATACATTTTCATCAAATTATATAACCCCGTCCTCCCTCCACATATACAGCCCATCCCCCCTCTGCAAAAATTCTGTCTCCGTCCCATCATACAGCGATATGTAGTACTGTCTTGGTCCGAAGTTATAGTCCAGTTTGCTAAATGATATGTTTTTAAAATAATATTTTTTATTTAAGAAATTAAAGGAGCTCATTAATATCTAGTAAATTGCTAAAACTATTTCAATTTTTCATTTAAAAATTACATTACTTTAACTTATCGTTTCGCAAATTAACTGAACTATTGTTTTGGGAAGAGAGGGAGTATTTGGTAATGGAACAAATAGATCTAAGTATTTGGTTGGAAGCAGTATATAGAGGGACCAAAATAGTTGAATTACTATACGTTTGCTGAATTATAATTTGCTCCGTGACTTCTTATTATTGAACAAAGTTTTTGGGAGATGGTATTTCTACTTAGAAGTATTGTTCTTGACAATATTTTAGAGTTGATTTCTGCATTTAATTTTGTAAGCGTAACCAAGGCCACTTGGCAAGATGTGAGAGAAGCTTATAACTTTGTTTGGAGTCTCCTTTGTAATAATTTACTGATTAATATATGGTTTATGGTTAAAAAAAAAAAAGGTCTTTGGGAGACCCTGGTGTTAATTTTTTTTTTCTTTTACAACAACTTGTTTAAGTTAATAGGTCGGAAATGTCCCAAAGAGGTCAACTATGAGCAAATGCAAGTTCAGGTTCGTGAGGTTCTAGTATCCGTAATTGCCAAGCAAGACCCTCTGGCTGATTGGCGTCTATGTTCTTTTTTATCGATGAAAGTTTCCTACCATGTTAGAGCATCCTCATCGGAGGAGGCGAATCGCCTTGATGGATAATTTGTTGAGCCAAAGCCAAAAATACCCCTGCATCAACCTCGACAAATGCGTGAACAATTTGCAAAAGTTATAACTTTGCTATAGTTTAATACTCCTAGCAAGTCACTGTTCATGAGCTACTGAATTTTTAATACTTCTACCCTTGACATTCCGTACCTAGGTAACTAGAAACATGAGAATTAAATTAGAAATGAAATGAGTATTGAAAGAGAGAGGATTTAGAAATCAGTAACTTAATTAGATGTGATTAGAATAGAGGGTATGATTTTGTGAGTTGTTTGAAAGATTGATTTGCTAAAATATAAAAAGAGCTTTTGAGGTTAACTTGCAGACAGGATACATGTGCTCGTCTGATTCAACAAAATGATGGTTTTTCCAATTTCTGCAAGGAATTGTTCAATGCGGAATAATTGGGGCCTACATTCTACCATGATGAATGCAGGTCGATCTGGACACTCTTTACGCAAAATTCTTTTGGTCAAGTACAATTATGCAATTGTTAAAAAAAAAAACAAATGGAGCACGTGGTGTGAAGGACTTCAATACGTGGATTCATTTCTAATAAGGCAAGTTGGTGATGAATGTTCAATTTGGTCAGAAGTTAATTGAAGTTAGGTGGAGATGATGTTGAAAATTAAAGAATGCCAACAACATCTTGCACGGGAGGAGATAAATTTGTTCAAAAAATATTAAGATAAAAAATATATATAAAAGGAATTAGAATTTCTAGAATCTATTCAAGGGCAGGCTTTTAACTCACCTGTAAATTATGCATAAAGATAACAAAATACTTCATTCATCCCAAATTGTTTGTCCATTTTTTAAACTCGTGCCATTTTTCGATTTTTTTTACTTTCAATTTCCAATTTTATTGTAATTGTGAACACTTTGTATTATAGAATTCATCGAGAACTATCAAAGAAGATCCAAATTGAATATTTTTGGAGACTCATATTGAAAGATATAAGTTATTGAAATTGGTATGAAAATCCAAAATGGGCAATCAAATTGGGACGGAGGGAGTACAATTTTGAAGGTAAACTTTTTAAACTCTATTGAGATACTCCTTATCAAGATACCCAAATTAATTTTTAGCCAAATGTAGAGAGTCAAACCCTCCAAAATCAGCCTCACCAAACAATTGATCAAATTTATTTTTGCTATAGTGGTTACTCAAATTTAGTGCGGCATTGTTCACGCACCAAAGGCACTGTTTATGCACAATTCACTTTTTTTTTTATTACTTTTGGGGAGTAAGAGTAAAAAAAAAAGAATAGTTTAATATAGTGATGTTAGAATAGAGAGTCTGATTTTGTGAATTTTTGAATAAATGACTCATTAAATTATAATTTTTTTTTGGGCGGCTGATAATGATGCTCTTATGGACTCCAGCAGAGGCACCAAAATCTAAGCCAATCTAGTATAAATTTAGGTAGCAACCATCAAATGTTTAAAAGTATATTTTATATTCTTTTCCCATTTTCTATTTGTCCTTTTATTATTATTTTTTTTATGTTGCTCGTAGCTGCCCGTTGGTTCAAGCCTCCAAATCGTCAAGCATGTCCTCTAGATCATCATCCATCACCTTAATTAGTTGGCTAGTGAGTCTGTGAACATCAATTTTTTAATTGAGTCATGCTTTGCAAATTGCTTTATTTTTTTCTGGTCACAACAAATTGTTTTTTTTCCTGTGGCTTAGCAAATTAAAAGGTGATTTTAATTGTGAAACGAACTACTCGTATTAATGATTCCCTAGCTATGGAATTAACATAGGTTCTCTAGACAAACGAGCTATGATTGATTGCCTAACTTGTGCTCGTCTGATTCAAGAAAAAGGATAGTTTTTCCAATCTTGCAAGAAAGTGTTCAATGTGAAATAATTGGGCAAGTACCATTATGCAATTGTGAATTCGTCAAAAAAAAAAAAAAGATAGAGCAACAACATCTTGTACGAGGGGAGATAAATTTTTGGTCTCAAATTATTAAGATAAAAAAATATAAAAAATTATAGTTTGTAGAATCTATTGGAGGCCACACTTCTAACTTATTTGTCAAAATTATGTAGACAGATAACAAAGTAAAGTTTGGAAGGTAAATTTTGTAAACCCTGGTTGAAATGCTCGTATGGACTCCAACAGAGGTAACAGAAACTAAGTCAATTTATGAATTTCTAACCCCAATTGTTTATAAATACATTTTATTTTATTTTTCTTTTCCCGTTTTCTATTTATCCTTTTTTTGCCTTTGCTCATAGCTGGCCGTTGGTTCAATCGTCAGGTAGAATGTCCTCTAGATCATCATCAATTCATTCAATGAAACGAGCAAAAGAAGCATTCCTTGGATTACTTTTACCTTCATTCACAAAAATTTTAATTTGGTTAATAATATTTTACTCTTTAGATTTCTCTCGTCGAGACAAACTAATAATCCACAAAAAAATATATGCAAATCTAAAAAATAATTTTTTTTTTTTTTAGCAAAGACAAAAATTGATACATCTATATTATTTTTTCGAAACACGCTAAGCCTTTAACTTCAATAATACTGCTTCTGATGGTTCAAAAAAAATAATAATACTGCTTCTGTGATGTAAATAATTCAATGTGGCGGCTGTACCCGAAATATTCTAAACTTTTTCTCAATTCGTTTTATATTTTTCTCAGCCGCTCATTCAGACTTGGATATGTTCCACTTTCGTGCTCATTCAAAAGCCAAAGTCTTCGTCGGATTGTAATACAAGTCTTCACCTGGGCCCAGGTTGCCAATTCTGATTCATCAGTTTCCAATTAGATTTTGTCTTCCATAACCTCGATAGCAACCATCACTAATTCAAATGTGGTTTCCGTTCAAAGCCTTTTTGTTTTTGTTTGTTTGTTTTAACGGTGACTGTGTTTGGACCACCATATGCTCACTTCGATTAGTCTTCTCTCTTTTTCGATCCAAGACTAAAGTTTTTAAAATTAAAAACTACTTTATTGCGGCTTGAACCAAGAATCAAATCATGATTAATTGTGCGTGGAGTAAATCTATCAACCAATGAGACCAAATGGCTGTTCAAAGCTTTTTGGCTACTACCATTGTTGAACTCTATCAAAGACTTTTTCTCTTCACATGGGCATAAAACGTTGCAGTTTCTGTCCTCATTCATCACAAAGACTCCCAATGCATGGTCATGTTCAAAGGTTTTTAGCCACCACAATTGCTAAGTTAACTCTATCAAAGACTTTTTCTCTTCACGTGGGGTTGAAAACGTAGCAGTTTCTGTCCACATTCATCACAAAGCATGTTGAGTATAATGCATTAGAGGATATATTTAGAGATATCTGCAAAATTAATTACAAACATTTGCATATAGGGTTAATTCAGGTTGCTTTTAAACCATTAACCTTACCGGGATGAAATTCCACCGTCCAAGCAGATCTTCGAGACGCTAGGTGTGATGACCGGAAATCCTTTGATGGGGAATTGTCCAGACAAGCTAATGCCATGGACCAGTATATTTTAATATTTATCCAAATCTTGCTCTATCTTTGATTGATGGAAATTTGTTTGAAGCTGTAACTTTACATATTAGACTCAAGGTAATAACTTTTTGGCTGGATCAGAAACTGTTACAGTTATTTACTATATTTTACAAGGTTGTAAACACTAAGTGTCCTAACGCCATACTCCGTAGTGACCCATAAAAAACAGTAGTTTTTGAGAGTATAATTTTACTACTAATGTAGCAGTACCAAGACAAATCAAATGAGAACAAGTTACATCCCTACTTCTAGGACCATTCAGAATTCTGTCACACCCCAACCGATTATCAGCAGTGATGCTTACCAAATTATTCAAACATCTGAAGGTGGTATTGAAATTAGGTATGCTTCAGACCATCTGAAGTCTTTCTTCTAGACAAGGTTATCCTCCTTATAAGGTGTCTCAGCCATCCTCTGTGGCTTCTAGAAATTCTGTTTTTGAAATACAAGAACATACCCATTTTGAAGTACCTGAAGAAGTTTGTATTTCAGATAATACGGAACCTACCATGCATAGTGGGAATTTGGATTTCACAGCAGCAAATTCCACATGAAATTTAAGTAATAGAAAGCGTACTTCACCAACCGCTTCAGAAATGAGTTTTCATTTATAGAGTTCTTATGGATTACACACCAAACTCTCCATTAGAAAATTCATCAACGAAGAATTTATGTCACCCCAAAACCAAGTGTTCGGGATTCAGTATTTTATCAAGTTTGAACAGCATAATTCAATTTTATCAAAAATGGTTTTATAAAGACCTAGAAAACTGCCAAACGGTAGTACTTTTTAAAAAATGATTTTTGGATTGGTATCATGTACCTGTTATCCAAAATTACCAAAAGGTTTGGGTAAGAACAGATGGAACAACCATTAAATCGGTACATCGTCCTACTTAATATACTTTGGAAGCAACTTCTTGTGTCGATTTGGGATCTTGCTCACTTTAGTGAGGAAAGTAGCCATATTATTGAACAACATAATTTTACCAATACGAATCTTCATATTATTTGTAATCAACTAACCAGAATGGAGGATGATATTCAAACGACAATTCAAAATCGGAAATCTACATCTTGTTCGACAGCTATGTCCAAAGCTCTAGAAGGAAAAGATGTAAAACGTAGTATATATGAAGCCCACATAGTTCATAACAATTGTACAATTCAAACCAAAATCAAAAGGGTAGACGCATACGCCAGCTCTTCCATTATCCAATCCAAACTAAACACGTTAATCATCTTCTCACTGAATACATACAATTTTCCCCCTACTTGTAACTACTACTCCCTCCAATCCATACCAAATTGTTGCCCCTTACGAATAGTCATGCAATTTTGGAATTCATTTTAAAACGCTTCCGTAAATTATTATTTTTTGGGAGTTTATTTGCAACATATGAGGAGCTCGTGAAGTACTTCAATTTAGTGCAACAAAATTTCAAAGAAATTACCGAAAATTATTATTTTGTTTCAGAAAATACACTTGACATTTCTTAAAAGACTAACAATTTGGAAAGTGAGAGTGTAAGCCTTCAAAAGATTGAAGAAGTCATGTTTGTACCTTGGGCATGACATGTTGACGTGGGGATAATCTTTATGTACAAATAGAACGCTAGACAACTAATAACCGGCCCAGCCCAAAAAGACCCAAAGGCCATTCCAAATATGGCCTCGTCTAACGATTGCCGGACCGAAACATCTTGCTGGGTTCATCCCAGCTCCAGCATAACCCTTTCTTGCAGTTACTAGGGCTGCTGGTCAACCATGAATCCCGTTCGGATCGAATCGATCCATATGTTTTGGATTTTAACCGTGGATTAATGAACCGGACAAGGGTTCAAAAAATAAAAAACTGTGACTCGCGAGCCAGATACGGATTTTGATTTTGAAACCGTGGATTAACCGATCCGGACTGTAAGACTTTTATTGTATATAATTTTTTTTAAAAATAAATATATATGTATTCTTGTAGCCTACTTTGTTTAGAATTCCAAAATGATATCTGCGTTTTGTGTTTTTGACTGTCTACTTATATGTGTTTGTTGGCATGTTTAACAAGTTTGATGTTTACAATTTACAATGCTCAAGCTCAGATTTATAGCCTATTGTGTTTGGAATTCCAAAATAAATTTTGGGTTTTGTTTTCCGTCTATCTATTTTGATTCCATAATATTCAAGTTTAGATTTGTTCAATTCATTTGTTGGAATGTTTAACAAGCTTTCATTGTTTCTTTCCAGTGATTGCTCTTTCTTTGTTCTCATTGATGTTTTATATTCTCATCTACTAGCTATACTACTGAAGTGTTTGTTTCAATGTTGAGTTTGAGTTTTAAAATGAGTTGATAATTTTCTTTTAGAATAAGTTGAAAATCCGTGGATAAATCTGGAACCAATCCGTGACTCAAGAATCGGATTGGAACTGATCCGTGATTGGATACGAATTTTATTTTAAAAAAGCCGTGACTCATTGATTAAGATTGAATTCATGCCAATCCGGACCAATTCAGACCGTGAACACCCCTAGCAGTTACTGTTGTTGATATGAACATCAAAAGGCCTAACACAAGCCCAATAATAGAGCAAAACAATAACAATCCCCAAAGATTTTTGCTTGACGTCCATCAAAAGTCATCCAAACCGAAGCGAAAAGGAACACAAAGGAGCATATGAACAAAAAGTCCTAGAGGGGGGTGAATAGGACTACCAACTAAAAATCAAGCAACACAAAGTAATGGCTTGTCATCCAAATTCCATGACAAAGAAAGCAAACCAACAAGTTCAATGGAGCAAATTAAAGGCAAAAACAAAGGACACACAATATACGTGGAAACTACCTAGGGTCTAATACCCTAAGCATAAAACCACGGCCTTACACTACTTCTATTCCACAAATCAAAAGGTTTACAAGAGATGAAATATAAGGAATTTACCCAAAACTCCTAGCTTTTCCTAGCTCCACCTTTTGATATAGCACCCAGTGCTCCTTCTTGATTACATGGACACCACAAGAGTCACCATCTCGATCTCTGCTTCAATACGGCTCCGGTTCACCCGGCCAAGTAGATTCCAAGGCATGCAATCATGACTAAATGATAAAGATTGAATGTTTGGAAAAGTTTTTGGATGACTACCTCCCTCTAGAACCAATCCATGGAAAGGAAAGCACTAGAAAGAAGAAAGATGATTGGGAGATACCCAAATCATCTCAAGAAGAAAGAAACCCAACAAGGGGAAAAGAGTGCAAATGGGGAACACTTTCTCTCTCTAAAAATGGTTGATGTTCTCTCAAGTGGTTGTGTGAAAATGTGTGAAAATGCCTTTTATAGCTCACATTTTCGTGCTCCCCAATTCAACCAATCAAAACAAGACACTAGGCCACTTAAAGAGTCTGCCAAACCCGTGTAGATGCGCGCAGACACTCCGTCAGGATTTAGACACTTGGCACAATCTTAACAGTCAAAGCCAGACACGTGTAGACGTGTGCAGACGCAATAAGCTCAAAGCTAAAACCTAATGCCTAACTCATTTGAAATGTAAGATCCAAATTAAGCATTAATAAGCCAACCTAATGTACATTAAAACATGTTATTTTGAATGGCCTAAATGCATAAATGATATGCAAGGATATACCTCATTGGATTGAGCTTCGGAGCAATTGACTTGGCCATGGCTTGACCCAACTTGAACTTTGCTTGCCCCGAGCAAACTAAACAAATGCAACTAACGGAAACAAACTAAAATGGAAATGTCTTTTAAACCCTCGGGCGGCCCTGATAGGACGACTGAAGTCTCGTGAGAGTTTTCAGCAGTGAACACCCACAAAACACAAAGGAATCAAATACTTTAAGTGTGACTCATACCCAACCGACAACTCACATAGTACCACAATGTCCACCATGCAAGTCAATGGCAAGATACTTCACTCATAGAAAGAGTTAAGTAAGTGAACTTCATATCCAAACTTAGCACAAAAATCAATCCTCTCACCTACGACCGGATAGAAAATTCTCACGTGGCATACGTGTGAAAAGAAACCTCACAAAGAGATTCACCAATCTTGAAAACAATTCTCACACCATTGATAGCTCAGTATTTCTTGAGCACACCCCTTCCCTCTATTCAAATGAATCATTTTTTTTTTGATGTAGTCGTCCAATGCGTAGACCTCTCGGGCTTTCTAGTTGACCCATTTAGCGAGCGTTAGGTTGGTCATCTCCAAGCCAAATGGCTTTAGGGCGCCAGGTTTTGAGAGACCCCTCAGACTTAATTGCTCGAGTCAAAAGGGCTTTATAGTGAGGTCCAAGCTAACCACATTCGACAATGCCTTCACAAGATCTATCCATCTTTTGACGCAAACAATACGGTGGGAGCAAACCCCGATGACCCGGTTACTCAATGAACGCCCGGATAAACATTAACAATAAATCATGCATCATCTTTCTTTTATCATTATATATTTTTATAAGGAAAGGGGCTCCAAATAATTCACAGGCATGCTAATTCACACCGAGGGATCAATGACACGTGAACAGATTTTGAAGCCAGTGAATACTCAAGTGGGACAATGCGCGTGGAAAAGCATGAATTGAAGTGAGCATACACTATCCAACTATAGGTAATACGGTTTAACCAAGTGTTTTCCTTTAACGTCATGTTCACAAGCTTAAGTCTATCCATGAAATCGTATAAAGACTCTGTCTCGCACAACAAACATCATAGCATTAATTAGAAGCCATCAATTAAGAGTAAGCACATGAAAGTATCCAAATTCCTTGATTCCCCAATTTTTTAAATTTTTCTCAATTTTTTCAAATTTTTTTTCAAGACTCTTAATATAAAACAAACCACGAAGTAAACCCTCCGCCCAACTTAAAATGTGCTATGTCCTCATCGCACGAACACAGTACGAAAATGAAGAACAATGAGGGATAAAAATGTACCTACGGCGTGGAATGTCAACCACCTTATACCTTGACCAAATGAAAGGCTTTTTCATCACTCATACTAAGAGAAAGCAATATCTAAACCGCCCGACTTGTGCTATCTGGGCTTCACAAATAACAATATGTACAAAAAAAACACAACCGAAGAATCTTCACGCGATTACACGGGTAAAACTTTTCTCCCCGGAACTAGAGACTGTGGCTAGGCCATACGTAGCTCAAGTTCAGGTGGTTATACCGGACCATCAGAATACACAACATCCTTCATGTGGAATCCAAACATTCTTCGTACTATGACAAGTTATTAGTACGAGCATATCACTCCATTCCAAGCCTTCCGTTAAAAATTGTACACGACCATGCCATAAGATAAGATACTTAGAGTATTGTGATAGCAATAGTCGCGTAAGGAAATTAAGTTCCACCAAATGCATAATGCAAACCAAATTCATTTTCAAAGTGTTGACAAGATTCAGTAAAAGTGGATTGTAAACACAATCATAATTTTCAACACCTAGAAAATCAATTAGTTCGACTCTTTCAAGTTCTTGTGGTGGAGCAGACTCAATGGAAATGTTAGGGGCATGAGCCTCAAAAGGTTTTTCATGAAAAGGCATAGCAAGTGTACAACTAGAATCCTCTTGGGGAGCACAATCAAAATCTGGCTCATCATCCCATTTAACCTCTGATTCCGTTGGCAAATCAAGTGTACAATCGAAATCAGGTTCGTCATCCATTTAACCTCTGAGGTTTCTTTCAAAGCTAAAATAACCCCTTCATTAAATAAAGGAGGTTCTATTTCAATTTCAGTCAACTCGTAAAATTGGGGGTTTTGGGCTAATTCATCAAGGTAGTCCCAACCCTCTTCAGCATTTTTACTCAGGAATTCTTCATTGGACAACAAGTCAAATTGACATGTCGTAGGATTTAAACCTCGGCAAAAGATAGCCAGAAGATCCCCAAGCTCATAAATATAAATTGCCCAAGAGAATATGGAACATTTAAATTGCCCCCAATAATGCAGAAAAGACTCATCATCTTGTTGATAGAAATTGGTGATGTCTAGATGAAGCCCTTCATTGCAACTTCCAAAATCAGTCATATTTTTATTTATTTATTTATTTTTGGATTTTTAGAACTAGCAAAACGGAGGGTTTATGCAACCGCCTCACCACAAAAACAATTTCGAGGGGCTAGTCTGCCTCCTCATTAATAAAATAAGTAATGTACAGAAAAGAAGAAAAACTATACAAAAGAGTGCGATACTTACAATGGAGCAAGGAAAACTTACGCTAGATGGACCATTGGGTCCCCGACAACGGCGCCAAAAATGCTTGCGACCTTAGATTGTGTCATAGAGAGTGTCGCCCCAAGCGTAGGGCTAGGTCGGCAGTAGCATAATAACCGGTAAGACCGGGTCGAATCCACAGGGACCGAACGCACCCAACGTGAGAGTTGTCTTGCGAGTGAGGTTTTTAGCCTTAAAGCAGCAAACTTGGCTTTTGGAGTTTGTTTGGTGGAATTCTCTCAACTTCGGAGAACAACTTGGAAGATTAAAACGGAAAATTAAACTAAGGCAAAGTCTAGGGGGTTTTAACAACCATAACTTAGACTAATTCGTTCCTCTCTTGTTGAGATTAGAATTCTTGTAACCATTTGGCAAACATCTAGGTTGACATCGCTCCAAGCATCACACGTGAAAAGGAGAATCAACCCTTAACTACAAGAGATCAAAAAGATTAACAAACCTAGACTTCAATACATAAAATCTCTTGTCGGGATTTTGCTACCCTCCATCCCCCGGTCCAAAAGGGGAATGGCCAGGGATGGATATCCAAAAACTTTTTAAAAAAATGAAAAACACAAGAGATCCGACTATTCCGATCACGGGGGGTCGGAGATAAGGGCGAGGCAAAGGCAAACTGCCCTCCAACCCATTCACCAAATTTATTTTGAAAATCCTCCCCTGAATTAAATGGCCATATAGGTTCAAAATTAAACAATGAGGCTTTCCACGAATGGTTTTTGATCATTGTCCCAACTCAAACAATTAATGGGGCTTTCCACGAATGATTTTGGATCATTGTCCCATTTTGTTGATGGAGTAACATAGAGATTGTAGACCATAACTATTCAAGTTCTTTAATATTTGGGTAGAAAATTGCATACATAGCGCATGTTATTTCTAGCGTTTTTATTTTGCATGATGTTAAATTTCTCCCTCTTAATTGGCGTATTAAATTTTTTGAATTGATTTGCACAATGCGCTTTAGTTACATTAATTTGGCGGATTAATTGCGAATCTTTAATTTCGCGTGACATAAACTATGATACTACTAATTATTTTAAATGATACAAGTTCCGTGTATAGCACAGATCGCTGCTAGCAATAACACATGTAGTAAATGATTTTGTCTTGAGTAATTTGAAAGATGTCAAAGCCATGGATAATGGGAAAATAACGAGATAATCTAAACCGGCACTTTTGTAGGACTTGTTGAGAAATTTATTCATGACCCCCATCTATCCACCTTCATCGTTGAACACCCCTTCATCTAAAAAACCTTTATTAGTACAATAGCACCCCTCCATTCTATTAATAAATAAAGGAGGGAGACTTAACTCTGTTATCAAAATGTTGCTGTTGAAAAGTGGAATACTACAATCAACTGGTACAGAAGAAATCATCTTTTACAAAAATTTGATGTGTATGCATGCCAGGCGTATGCAATATGCACGGATAGTGCATCTTGACCGTCCGTGCGTGTTTTCGACGGTCTGATTTAAAAATAAAAAATAAAAACTCTTCCATGTAAGAGTCTTACATGGAAGATTTTATTTATTATTATTTTTAAATCCGGATTGTCAATTCCTGAAATGGACCGTCCAGATGTTCGTGCATTTACGTACTTGTGCACGAACAACCTTTTCTATTGCTAATTATATATATACACACGAAACTTCCAGTCAAGGATCCCGGACCGTGTTAAGGTCCGGACCTCTACTTTCCGGGCCAAATTTCGACGATCCGAACCGTTAGATGTGTTTAGAAGGTGTTTTTTAAAGCCCCCGCGAGGATTTGGCCAAACAAAATACCCGGAAGGGCTTGATCCAAGCAATTTTTCATAAAAATGCATTTTATAGCGTTTTTATGAAAAACTGTTGGATCAAGCCCTTCCGGGTATTTTTTTTTTGCCAAATCCTCGCGAGGGCCCTAGAAAACACCTTCTAAACACATCTAACGGTTCGGATCGTCGAAATTTGGCTCGAAAAGTGGAGAAAAACATGTGGTCCGGATTTTATTCCCATCCGGACGTCCGGATGGGAAGCTGACTGTATATATATATATATATATATATATATATATATACAATAAGGATCTTATAAGGGTTCCCTTACAAAAATTATGCGGGAAAAACGTGTGGACCGTTAGATTGCGTAAGGCCATCAACGGTTGAGATGGAACGATACACACGCGGCTCATTTAGGCTGGGTAAAACCATTCGCGGGTCAGGATCCGGGTTAAAACCCCATCCGGATCTTGCCCCTCCCCATTTCACGTTTTTTCAGTCGATTGAAGAGAGAGAGAGGCGATTTCAAAACCCATTGCGTAATCGATCGATCGAGCACTTGTTCTTGACGAAATCAAAGGTGAATCTCTCTCTTCTCTCTCTTCCCTCACTCTTCTCTCTTCGTTAATCAACTCGAAATCTGAAATCGATTTTTGAAATTTGAATTTTTAGGGTTTTCCGACGAACACTCCGAGGTTGATCTTCTCAAGGTTTGATGACTCTCTCTCTCTCTCTCTCTCTCTCTCTCTCTCTCTCTCTCTGTGTGAACTGATTTCGAGTGATTTCGATTTGTTGGCTTTTAGGGTTTGAAGCATATATGAATAGAAATTGAAGAACAAAAGAGTGAAATAGGTATCGTTCTCTTCTCCCTTTCGTCTTGATGTCAATCTTCTGTCTTAGAGAAATTAGAGTTTGTTGATTTTGAATTTTGAAACCCTGATTTTTTATTTGAAATTTGAATTTTGAAACCCTAATTTTTTTATTTCAAATTTGAATTTCGAAACCTTAATTCATGCATGCTCTGCACTTGACCTACCAAATTACCAAGATTACAAAACAACTTCTCCACATAAATATACGTAGAGTTCATTAAGTAATCAGTGACATTTTCTACGCACTTTTTGAAATGGGGTTCTATGGAATGAGGTGGGTTTGGTCACTGGTGATGATATGGTGCAGTTAACCATTCCTATCAACTGGAACTGAATGTTGTGTGGATATCCACGTTTTGGTGATTTCACGGTCACTCTGTTATACTTGGCATGTAGTTGCATTATGAGATCACATATTTCTAAGGTGGATTACGCAGTCGAGTTCTATTAATATTTAGGTTAGATTTTTTTTGAAAACTTTCTAGTTTTCCTGCAAACTGAAGGTGATATCTTGTGCAATTGGGTATGCAGCACACTATCTATATGTACAATTGTTATTTGCAGACTCTAGTTTTGTGTTGGGTGCAATTTTGAGGCATTCACAGACAAGATTTGCATACACAGGTGTCAAAAGGCTACCTTATTTCTTTTTTCCTTCTTGTTTGCTTGCTAACAAAAGGCTACCTTATTGATTACATCGTTTCCATCTTCTACTTGTTATCTGCTAGTATTTTTGTAGTAGCCCCTTTCAATTGTATGCATTTCCCGTATTCGGATGGCTGATTTTGCTTTGGGAAAACAGGTTGCATGCACAAGCGGTAATGCTTGCTGCATTCTCTGGAGCTGCAATTGTTGAGTATTATGACTACAAGATGGGAACGAAGGAAGAGAGTGAGAATTTTTTTAATTCTTCAATGCACCTTACAATGGATTTTTTTTTTTTACAGGTTTCATGCTGTGAGAGGATTTAACTGGGTTTTGCAGATCACCTTTGAAAGGCTTGTGAAATGTTACCTGGGAGTCGGGCGAAGAAATGTTGGTGAAGGTTACTAGGTTTAGCACAAGTCAGGAATTTTGTAATGTCAGAGAGTTGAATTTTGTAACTTGTACTCAGCTGATGTAATTATATTATACGATCAATAAAAATTCAGTTCAAGCTTTCTTTTTACCCATGAATGTTGCAACGTTGCCATGTGTTGGATTATAATTGTTGAACCTATGTTACTTGAATAGGTTGTGTCTATATCGTATTGTGTCTGTATCCCGTATCATATGTCACGTTATTTTTAAGAAAATTTGACGGAGTTTTACCTGTTTTCGGTCAAGCCCGACGTCAAGGTGTCTCAACTTAATGTTTATTTCAGGATCTCAATACTCATTTTCCATCAAAAAGCTGAACAATAGCTGACTACAAAATCTTGAATGACAGCTAAAATGACAGCAACAATAACATGCCTATGTTATCCAAGTTATTTTGTCAAACAGCTAAAAACAAGGCAAATATGAAAAGGAATTGCAACCAAATAGGGGATTTTTTATGTCCATACAAGAATTCCTGGAAATGTTCAAGGCCAGGGGATTGTTTTGTTTCAGATTTGGAAGTGATGAGCAAAGAAAGTGAACAAGAATCTACATGATTAAAAAAATGAACATTCATGATAGGATTGAAGGTTGTAAAACAAAAGTACAACTCCCTTTTGCCCCATCTTTAATTAATTCCTCCAAACTCTCAAACAAGAAAATTATTTTTCACAATACATGATCAAACTACCATCAACCAAGTACATTCATCTCTCAAAACAATGTTAAAAAAGAAAAATATTCTAAACTTGAAGCCAAAGTTGTTTTCTAGTGAATTTCTTCATTGATCTCAGCTTGTTCATTAGACCTTTGCACCTCTGTGACATTCGTAATTTTCATTGCTCTCAAAACCATGTGTCTTTTCCAGTGAACCACAAAATTCGTGGCTCTGTAAGTATGCCTATAAATAACTGCAAGAAACAAGTAGCTGTGTTAGTAATATGAACCATCAGTAACTCAATTAGTTACAGGAGTGATAATTATGCAGCTCAAAGCTCACCCAAAAGAAAGACAGAGACCAGAACAACTGGAATTATTCACATCTAACTAACATGGTCTACCTTCCATGGACTAAACAATTAGGAGTTGCATAAGAAACCAAAATAGAACCCAAATTACCAGATCAACAAAGTTAATGGGGGAACCCCAATGCTTCTGTCTGGGCCTTAACCACTTAAATAGAACCCAAATTACCCGTTACTATGTCAACAATGGTGTTAGGGTCTTAACCACTTACTCTGCTTGTGTCTTGCAAACACCAACTAGAGCAAAACATTGGAACCCCAATACACTAGGCGATGAAAATTCAACAATACACTGAGCACATACAGGTGATGCTCAAACTAAGTGATGAAAATTTCCACATTACACTAAGCACAATACGAAGATGACATGAAACTGTAGGAGGCAAGTGAGTCAGGTTTGGATATACCTGAATCATTAACCTAGTCTTAATCACATCGAGGGGGTGTAGTTATAGCCCCCGTTACTGCACCTACAAATGAACCAAAAGAAGCTAACAAAATTATTCTAGTCAAATATATGATGACTTCAAATTTTGTACAGTAATGCAATCACAGATTTCACCTAAACTCAAGGTGTTCCAAAAGGTCAATTGAACTACAAAATACCGCGTTCCAATCAAATTAACCACTGATCATGGCCAATAATGCAATAGAGTTCATGAGTTTATGACAAAATCTGAAGAAGGTGCAATCATAGATTCTTATTACACCATTGAAAACAATTTTCTTCCACCTAAAATTCAGTTTTTGACATTCAAGAATGTATTCCCAGCACGCATCAACACTTAACCGCTAATTACAGCAGCGTAAGGTCATTTTACGCGACAAAAACAACACTTTCAGCCATGAACTAAGCTTCAATTCAAGGAAGTTTCAGCACTTAACAGTTGATTAACGAAAAGAGAAGATTGAGGAAGTTTCAGCGTAAGGTCCTAAAATTTGAAAAACCCATTTCAGATTTCAATTTGATTAACGAAGAGAGAAGATCGAGGGAAGAGAGATTCACCTTCGTCAAGATTTGGATTGGTTTTGTTCTCCTTGCTCAACAGACCTGGTCGTGGAAACCCTAAACAATCAAAAATCGACTTCAACAATGGGGAAAACGATGAGAATCGACGACGGAAGAGAGACAAGAGGTGAATACCTTCGATTTCATCAAGATCTGGACTTGTTTGGCTCGAGCTCGATCGATTTCGCGCTGAGGTTTTTCAAATCAGTTGTTTGCTCTCTCTCTCTCTCTTCTCTCTCTGATGAACTCGTGAAATGAGGGGTAAGAATCTGGATGGGGGTTTAAACCCGGATCCTGACCCGCGAAATGTTTTAACTTGGCCATCTGACCCGCGTGTGCCTTTTTTAATCTCAGCTGTTAATGACTGTGAGCGATCCAACGGCTAGAAGCATTCTCCCGCATTTTATTTGTGAGGGAACCCTCACTAGATCCGGTTCCTATATATATATATATATTTTAAAATTTTTTTGACAATCCAAATCCATGCGTGGCTCTGATTTTTATGTAGTATTTTTGTCCTAAATCTCCTGAATTTCGTGGATCAACCACTTCAAAAAGCTTAAACGATTTGCAATATTTTTAATGAAAGATGTATATTTTTTATAACACTGGCACACTGCAAAGTAATGTCAATTTCTATTTTTTCATTTTCAATTTATTTACCAAATCCCAGCTTGTACTTATTCAAATAGTCCATTGAGAAACATATAGATATAAATCACAAACTCACAAAGTTCATAACAATTGTGCAATTCACGTAATCAAAAGGGTAGACACATACGCTGCTTCACTATCCAATCCAAACTCAACAAGTTAACCCCGTTCTCTCCGAACTTCAAAATGAAATTTCCCCGCAACTTGCTGGTACTACTCCCTCCATATAGCAAATTGCTGCCCCTTAATGAATAGTCATGCAATTTTGGGATTAAAATTTAGAATATTTCGATTGTTCTCTGATAACATTTATTGTGCCAAGAAAACAAAAACCAAACACGAAATCTTGAAACACAATATTGAGAAGAAAATTTGGATTTCCATATATTCAACACCTAATATACTAAATCGTAAAAAAACTCTGATCTCTCTCTGCTTTTCCCACACATTCACCACTCCCCGTGTCTCAAAACGTAAATATTGTTGGGAAGAATGAAATACAATCGTCGACATTCTAGAGAACAATTTCATTATAGCAATAAACAGAATTTGGGAGACCCTCCGAATGCCCGATCTTCACCCGAAGTATGGAAAAAGTCCAAGGCATATATGCAAAGTGGAAAAAAACATGTAAGCCCACAGCCATTGTGGCAAAACGAGTGAAACGGATAGGGCAAGTGGAGATGCTGTCAGTGCAGCTGAAAAATGGAGACCCATTCCACGTTTCGTTTCTCACCTATTGGAGGTCACAATTTTTGCCTTCTTTAGTGTTTAAGATGTAGAGAACTTTCAACAATAGTCTTGGGGTGATAGGGGCGGAGCCCCTTTGGTATTTCTTAATTAGGTGGGGCCAGTTACAGTCATTGAGCCTTACTTATTTATATTGCAGTTACATTGTAATTAGGGCAAGAACGTTTCATTAAGAA
Organism: Vaccinium macrocarpon; assembly: GCA_022606695.1. Lineage (NCBI taxonomy): Eukaryota > Viridiplantae > Streptophyta > Magnoliopsida > Ericales > Ericaceae > Vaccinium > Vaccinium macrocarpon. The sequence goes on from CM040172.1 coordinate 30,826,971, forward strand.
CATGAGGAGGTAAGAGAAAACTTTTATGATAGAGAATAGAGAACTTGTACTCGATATTCTTCGATTATAGTGAATTGGTGTGGCTCACATGATTTTTTCTCAAATTGAGGTTTTCTACGTATATCTGTGTGTGTGTTTTGTTTTCTGTAATTTACGCATTTTCTTTCTATTTTGTGTTTCTGTAAATCTAGTTTCCAAGATCCGTAGAGGCGTTGTAAATTGAACATGTTGTTTGATTACTAACATTTACAACTGGACATAAATGGGAACTTCACTATACATTCATACAAATTGCTTGGAACAAGAATGTTTGGGATCTTTGCGCAAGTTCGAAAGAACAAATGGTGCCAAAAATTAAAAAGAGGATTCTCGGTTTTAATGAGGAAAACAATAATGAAATGCTTATCGCAGCACTAGAAAATTGAGGGGGAAAAAAAAGGTCATAGTAATCGTTAATTCGTAACGACACAACGACATAGATTTCTACAAACAGAAGAGAACCGACAAAAACTGAATTGTGCTCTTTTCTCTATTTTGGAGAACTCAAATTTAGGTTTTTCGGAAAAATTGAACACATTTTGTTGAAGCGTAGTTTTGGACATTTCTCCGGTGCGGTTAAATTTGAGGAAACGAAAGGTGGACGAGGTCTGCCTAAGTGTACCAAATCCACTCAAGCAAAAGAGAACCGAGAGATGGTTTGATCTTGAGTTAATGTAATATAAAATTACTATAAAACGAAGTCGTGGTTTTGCCAGCTGTTCCAAATCCACTCAAGCTAATTTTGTCATATAAGAGATTTTTGATCAACTAAGATTCAAGACGGAAGAAAAACAAAAACAACAATCTACTATTCAATTATTGCAGTTTGGTTCCATAAATAAGTTCCCAAGTGGTCACAAACACTGAAAAAAAAAAAAAAAAATAGGGCACCGTAAATGAAAAACTGATCCACTCTCAAAATATCATCATCCCCTTGTTATAGATTCCTATGTTTCCAATAGCCCGACTTGGAGTCTGAAATCCAAACACGAGGGATATGTGCAATTTTCCAGTAATCCCCACCTTCTAAGTTTCTATTCAAGCTCGAAATCAAGATATCTGACATATTACCAAATATAAGATGTTTGAGGTTTGTCAGATGTTCAATACCCGAGGGCACCTTCGTCATCAAGTTGCACTTCGTGATTGCTAGGTCTTTAAGAAGAGGCATTGACCCTGCCTCCACTCTCACCCATCTTAATCCTTCAAAGCTAAAGAGCGCTAACTCGATAAGCTTTTGAAACCCACCCGCCTTGAAACATAATCCATCTCCCTTAACTTACTCGACTGCAATACTGTTTTTGTCAGGTTGTGAAGTGAAGGTATCCAGAGGGGTAGGTTTTGTAGGCGTCCACCTAAATAGAGAAGTCGAAGTCGTTGAGGTGCTGAAGACAGAGAATCTAGATCAATGATCTCATTTTCGTCTTTTGCAAAAATAGTCAACGAGTGAAGGTTGTTTAGCTTCTCAAGGGATGAACATAGCACCTTCCCATCTTCCTTTGCTAGTCCTAACAAGCTCAACCTCCCCAGTTGAGTTAGCTTTCCTAGCTCGGTGAGCATAATGTTGCTGCTACTGCCATGGTTTGCCTCCATAGAACATAGTTTCTGCAAGGATTTTAAGTTTCCTATTCCCTCCAGGGCTTTGAATCCAGATTGAGTAGGAAAACAATCAAAGGCAACACCTTTGTCACGATACAGTAAGAGATGACGAAGATGTTTGAGCTTCAGAATCTCATGTGGCAACTCTGTAACATCTGTTTGCTTGAGATCTAATGTTTCTAATTTCTTGAGGTTTCCAATCGACTTCGGGATAGTTTTTACCTTGGTCTCCCTTAGACTTAGATGAGTGAGATGAACTAGCTTCACAATTTCATTGGGAAATGTTTGCAACTGTGTACCTCCCAAGTCTAACACCGTTAGTAGTCTTACACCGTTGCCTGACGACACAACCTTAGACAACAGATCTTCTATGCTAAAAACAATCAAAGAACGAAGTCGAGTGAAGTCATTGTTTTGTATGTCACCAGTACTCTTGTGTACTGCTAAGCGTCGCACCTTCTCACCAGTGTTTATTGACACAAGGTTTTGCTCTCTCGACTTGGAAATAACCATTTCACGCAAAAGGTCATGGATTCGATAGGCTTTGAACCTTCCATCTATCGTCATCTCTGCAACTTGAACTAAACTTCTATTGACTAGCTCATTGATGTAGCCCTCAGCAACTTCTTCTATTTGCATTCCTTCTTTTCCTTCGACAAATCCTTCCGCCACCCACAACCGAATTAATCTCCAGTGATTAAAAAAACAATCTTCTGGAAATATGCTCAAGTACAAAAAACATAACTTGAGATAGTAAGGCAACTCAAAGTAACTAAGGGACAATATCCTATTCAAACTCGTGAGTTTGCCATTTCCTTCCAGTTCTGCTCTAAGGCCACGGTAAATCCTCTCCCACTCATCCAGTTTGTCCCCTTTTGTAGATAATAGACCACTGATTGCCACGATTGCAAGTGGTAAACCATCGCATATTTTCAAGAAGTCTCTGGAAAGATCTCCCAAATATGAGGGACAAGGATTCCCTAGAAATACCTTTCTGCAAAACAAGTCATGTGAATCTATGGAAGACAAGGGCTGGAGATTATAGACAGTGCCATGATATTCTTTACTAGCGAACAAAGCTAATTCAACATTTCTCGTTGTTAGGATTATTCGGCTGCCACAATTGCGCTCTGGCAAGATAATTTTGAAAAAATCCCACGCAGGAGTAGTCCATACATCATCCAAAACAAGCACATACCTCTTCTCAAATAGGAAATCATTAATTACCTTTTTCAGGCTGTTTCTATCAATATTGTCCACCCCTCTTGGGAATGGTTGCCTGAGTTCTTCAAATAACTGTCGAATCATGCCTTTTAAAATCTCTTCGACCTTGAATGATTCTGAAACGGTGATCCAAACATGGTTCTGGAAATACCCCTTCACTGCTTCATCATCGTAGACCTTTTTAGTAAGGGTTGTTTTGCCCAATCCACCCATTCCTGCTATCGAAAGGACCTTGAGTCGAGGATCCTCATCCGTTAGCCACTGAATCAGTTGTGATTTGGGCTCGTCAATGCCCACAAGGTTAGCTTCTTGGAGAAAAAGGGCATCGCTTCGACAATCGTGCCATGCAATGCCAGGGGAATTGGAGCTTGAGCTTTGCTCTATTCTGCCATGTATTTCACTATATCTCTGATGTCCTTTGGAAATATTGACAATTCTGGACTTGATTCTTTTTACTTCGGAAGCAATTTGGTGGCGAGCTTTCAAAGTCTTAATAAAGCAAGAGACCTTACGAAGAAACCCACGCAATCCATCGCCATGGTGATGTCCAAGGCGAAGCATGTACATGTCGAGAACATCTGCAGTGTCATATGCAGCTTCACGAACTTGTTTCACCCATACTTTGAGCTCCGGTTGGCTCTCTTCCACAGCATCTGCAACTCTGAGGAAATGTGTCATCCGCTCGAATTCGTCTTTTATGAATTCGATCTCATCCCGTACTCCGGTTAACATGTTCATCTCTTCATTGAGATAGGATGCGAAGTTGGATAGCAGATTCAACACTGCAGCCTCTGCCATTTTCCTCTTTTTGGTGTTTCTTGTAATAGACTTTGATTTTAAGGTAATATATGGGATCACGAGTTCAAATCGAGAACTCAAATGTGAACTGATTTTCAGGGGGACTGTGAATCGACCTTTATTACCTTCTGAGTTGGGAGGGGACAAGGGTAGAGAGGATGGGGGTGAAGAAGAGGAGGAGAGAGAGGGAAAAGGAGAATTGAGGAGAGAGAGAGAGAGAGAGAGAGAGAGACCTGCGAGAGGGAGTAGACCGTTGAATGGTTTTATAGTGCCTCTTTTGTACAGAGAGATAGAGGGAGTAACTCTGTTTGAGACAACCAAAGCACAACTTTGATATCAAGATAAGCCTTTCACAACTGTATGGAATAAAAGATAATTTGAGCTAATAATGCAAAATATATATTTTTAAAATTTATTATATAATTTGAGCTACCTTTTTTTTTTTTTTTTTAAGGTAATAGTATATGGGAACACGAGTTCAAATCAGAATCTCAAATATGAACTGATTTTCAGGGTGACTCTACATCGCTTTTATTACCTTCCGACTTAGGAGTACTATATACTACCTCCGTTCCAAATTATGGTTCTGTTACGAAAAGTCGTGTCATTTTTCAAATAAAAAAAATGAACTTCTTCCGTAAATCATTTTTCAAATTTTTTTGCACCAAATTAAAGTATTTGACGAGTACTTTAATTTGGTGCGAAAAATTCAAAAAACGATACATGATAGTACTTCATTTTTTTATCTGAAAAAAGGAAAGAGAAAGAAAGTGGGGATCGTATTTGAGAACGGAGGGAGTATGTTGTTTCACATGGAGTCATGGGTGGTTACTACGGGTAGTCGCTCCTGCGACAATTTAAAAAAATCTTTCTATTACATTAAAATATATATATATATATATATATATATATATATTCATCAAATTATATAACCCTATTCTCCCTTCACATATGCAGCCCATCCCCTTTCCGCAAAAATTCTAACTCCGTCCCATCACACAACAATATCTAGTACTGTCTTGGTCCAAAATTATAGTCCAATTTGCTAATTAATATGTTTAAAAGAATATTTTTTATTTAAGAAATTAAAGGATCTCATTAATATCTAAAAAATTGTTTAAAATATTTGAATTTTTCTTTCAAAAATTACATTATTTTTTACTTATCATTTTGCGAATTAACCAAACTATTTTTTGGAAAGACAGGGATTATTTGGTAATGGAACAAATAGATCTAAGAATTTGGTTGGAAACAGTATATAGAGGGACCAAAATAGTTGAATTACTATACGTTTGCTGAATTATAATTTGCTCGGTGATTTCTCATTATTGAACAAAGTCTTTGGGAGATGGTAACTGTATTTAGAAGTCTTGTTCTTGACATTTTTGAGTTGATTTCTGCATTTGATTTTGTAAGCGTAACCAAGGTCACTCCGTAAAATGTGAGAGAAGCTCATAATTTTGTTTGGAGTCTCCTTTGTAAGAATTCATCTGATTAATATATGGTTTATGTTTTCTTGGTTCAGAAAAAAAAGGTTCTTTGGGAGACGACGGTGTTAAAGGTTTTTTAACAACTTGTTTAAGTTACAAGGTCGGAAATGACCCGAAGAGGCCAACTATGAGCAAATGAAAGTTTGGGTTCGTGAGGTTCTAGTATCCGTAATTGCCAAGCTAGACCTCCTGGGTTGATTGACGTCTATTCTTTTTTATCGATGAAACTTTCCTATCATGTTAGAGCATCTCATCGGAGGAGACAAATCTCCTTGACGGATAATTTGTTGAGCCAAAACAAAAAATACCCCCACATTAGCCTCAACAAATGTGTGAACAATTTGCAAAAGTTATAACTTTGTTATAGTTTAATACTTCTAGCAAGTCACTGTTCATAAGCTACTGAATTTTTAATACTTCTACCCCTGACATTCCGTACCTAGGTATGATTTTGTGAGTTTTTGAAAAAGTGATTTGCCAAAGTATAAAAAGAACTTTTGAGGTTAACTTTAGTGCAAATATTGTGTCGCTTGGTAACGATGCTATTAAATGAAGAAATCTATAAGCAAATGAATAGCTTAAAAGTTGTGAAACATGACTACGGACACAAACGAGCTATGACTGATTGCCTAACTTGCAGGTGGGATACATGTGCTCGTCTGATTCAAGAAAAGGATGGTTTTGTTAGGAAATATTGTCCCACATTGCTGGGGAAAGAATGAGTGATCACTTTATATAATATTGAGCTTCTCCACTCATTGTCAATTGATTTGGAGATGGATATAAAGTTTTCACAGGTTTTTTTCAATTTCTGCAAGGAAGTGTTCTATGCGGAATAATATGGGCCTACATTTTACCATGATAAATGCAGGTCTGGACAATTTTTTACGCAAAACTGTTTTGGTCAAGTACAATTATGCAATTGGTAAAAAAAAATAAAATGGAGCAAGTGGTGTGAAGGACTTTGGGTTTGGGTAAATTGGTGTGGTTTGGATAAATTGAAAAAACTGATTTTTTGGTTTCTTGGAGCAAGCGGTCAATTTTTTGTGGTTTCTTGGCTTGTCTCGACGAGAGAAATCTAAAAAGTAAAAAATTATTAGTCAAACTTAAAGTTTTGTAAATAAAGACGAAGGTTTGGATTATTTTTCATCTTTATTCACAGAACTTGAAGTTTGATTAATACAAAAAATCGACCGAAAACTAACAAATGCAAAAAAAAAAAAACTTGAATAAGGAAAAAATCAAAAAAATCAAAAACCAATTTTTTTAATTTACCCAAACTAAGCCTTACATATAAATCACATCTTTTTTGTTTTCTTAAAACAAAGTCGTTGGTGACAGTGACGTTAAAGTCTCTGTTACTAAATATTTTTAAAAGGGGGCCGGTCCTGTTTTTGGGTTTTGTGCAGTCGTTGGTGACAGTGATGTTAAAGTCTTTTTGTTGCGAAACATTTTAAAAAAGGGACCGGCCCTATTTTTGTGTTCCGTGCCCAAACGAGTCTTGTACAATTGCTTGCTTGCATTATTTTAAGTATGCCCGCCTACTTCCTCACTCGCATCTGAAATAAGAGCAAAAATTTATGGTTGTGTTTGGTTTGGTTTTGGGTTTTGATTTTTGTAATGATTAGAGTGAGAAATAGGAGTAATAATTAAAAATAGGTATTAATGATTAGAGAGATAGAGAGAAAAATAAGAATAATATTTAAAAATAGGGGTAATAATTGAATAATGATTTAGGGAACCGGTCCTTAAGAACCCAAACCAAACAAGGCCTATTTGTCAAGGTTGAAAACAGCATGGGCCAAAAAACCGGAGCCGGCCTCTGAATTCTTATTTTTACAAAAGCTATAAATTGTCCTGAAGATTTAGGGGTTAGTTATGATCTTCTCCTGCACCCGGTTAACTAACCAAGAAACTGGACGCTAAGGCCCAAGAAGTCATCGATCATATTAAGCCCCAAAAACATGTGTAAAAGCTAGGAGCCCCTAACTATTTTTACTCCCCAATATATAGGTCCAACATTTTAAAAGTCTTAACAAAGCAAGACCTTATGAAGAAACCCTCGCAATCCAACGCCATGGTGATGTCCAAGGCGAAGCATGCACATGTCAAGAACATCTGCATGTCACATGCCGCTTCCCTGAATCGGCCAGCCTTTACGACCTTCCAAGTCAACTCTTTAGGTTCTCATTTTTTATTATAAAAGTCGGCCATGAACAATGCCTGAACAGCTGGAACAATAGTAGAAAACGATTTTAATTGAGTTAGACTAGTACTTACCCTTACGTGGTATTTACAGAGTCCGTGAACATCCATTTAAGTAAATTTAAAATTGCAAGAGTTTGAACAAGTTCGAGGCAGAAATTCTAAGGGGTATGAAGTTCCCACCTAAGTGGATATGATAGTGGAGTTGCTATTACGGAAAAATGGGATACTACCTCCCAAAAAACATTCATGATACAAAATACTGGTGCATGACTGTATACACAAACCTAGCGAGAACAAAAATGAATTTCGCTCGGACGGTGCATCGTAAGTAAAAGTTTTGCTCATGATAGAAGTTGTTAGTTCTTATTTGTGTGTAATTGGCCATGTTCATAATCTTTTTGATCATTTATATACACCCCTTATTGAATTAAAAAAAAAGATAATAATGGTAGTATTTAATTCTGCTTTCTGCCTGTTGGATTAAAAAGGCTCAAATTAAGGTAAATGATGGTTCCGATTAAGTTGTGATTCGAAATCAAGAATAGCCCGCACCAGATATGGTTCCAATACAACAAAAGATTTCCATCAGATCATCATCTTGTTCTGTACGTTGGCCAATCTTGACAAATTTTACCCAAATGATCATTATATTTTGGGAGTATAACAATGATGTCATCGGGCAAGTCGATCTAAAAAATTGGTTTAGTTGACAATCACTTGGTTTGGCTAATTTGAAAAAACTAGTTTTTTGGATTATTGGTTTTGTTTTTATTCAAAAAAATTTTGCATTTGTTGGTTTTCGGTTTATTTTTTGAGGTTTCTTGACTTATCTCGACGAGAAAAATCTAAAAAGTATAAAATTATTAGCCAAATTTTAAGTTTTGTGAATAAAGACGAAAAATAATCCAAAAAACCTCAAAAAATAGACCGAAAACTAACGAATACAAATTTTTTTTGAATAAGGACAAAATCAAAAAAACCAATAATTTAGTTTTTTCAATTTAGCCAAACTAAGCCTATATTGGTTTAGATTCTGTTGCCTCTGCTGGAGTCCATATCAGTCGCAAAAAAAAAAAAAAAAACAAGTTTAACCCTGAAAACCTTTTTTTATAATTTAACAAGTCACTTATTCAAAAACTCAAAAAATCATACTCTCTATTTTAGCATCACTCTAGTAAATTATTCTTTTTGTACTCCCTACTCCCCAAAAGTACTAAAAAAAAGAAGAAGTGAATAGTGCATAAACAATGTCATTGGTGCATGAACAGTGCTGCACCAAATTTGAGTAGCCAAATAGCAAAAATAAATTTGATCAATTGTTTAGTGAAGCTGATTTGGGGAGGTTTGACTCTCTACAATTGGTTAAAAGTTACTACATCCATCCATTTTTAAATATAGACATTTTCATTTTGGATTGTTTCTAAATAAGTGTGTGGTTTGAAAAGTTAGTGGGTAAAAACTTAATGAGTAAAAGTAGAGGATAATTTTGGAAAGTAGAGGTAACAGTTGATGTAAAAAGTGTAATGTGGAGGAAAGAGTTAATGTGAAAGGTGTAATGATGATGTTTTTTGGATAAGTTGAATTTACAAAGTAACACATTTAAAAAAGGATGAAGCGGGTAATTTCGGTATCCTGATAAGGAGCATCTCAATAGAGTTTAAAAAGTTTACCTTCAAAATTGTACTCCCTCCGTCTCTATTTGTTTGTCTTTCAATATGAGCCTCCAAAAATATTCAATTTGGATATTCTTTGATAGTTCTCGATGAATTATAAAATACAAAGTGTTCATGATTACAATAAAATTAGAAATTAAAAGGAAAAACAATCGAAAAATGGCATGAGTTTAAAAAATGGACAAACAATTTGAGACGAATAGAGTATTTTGTTATCTTTATGCATAATTTACAGTTGAGGTAAAAGCGTGCCCTTCAATAGAATCTACAAATTCTAATTCTTTATATGTTGTTGGCATTCTTTACTGTAATTTTCAACATTGTCTCCAACTTGCCTGGTTAGAAATGAATCCACGTATTGAAGTCATTCACACCACTTGTTCCTTCAACCCCGGATTATTGCTAAAAGTTGTCTACATTTTCAATACTAAATGATGCAAAAATAATACTACAATATTGATGCGCAACCAATATTCAATAATTGTGAGCTCCAAGAGTTGGCTCGGTCCATGGTCCTCCCAAGAGGTGAGAAACAAAAGTGGACTGGATCTCTATTTTTCAGCTGCACCGACAGCACTCCACTTGCCCCAACTGTTTCAGTCGTTTTGCCTTGATGACTGTGGGCACACGTGTTTTCCCTCTTTTCTGTAAATTCGGGGAATGAAATTTGTACATTTGGAGAATCTCCCGAATTTAAGTTATTGTTAATGAAATTATGTTTTCTAGACTTTCGCGGCTTGTATATTATTTGTCCCAACAATATGTATATATTGAGACGGAGGGAGTGGTGCATGTGTGGGAAAAAGCAGAGAGAGATGAGAGAGGTGTGAGGTCGAGAGAGGTTTTTTGCGATTTACTAGTGAATTAGGTGTTGAATACAAGGAAATCAAAATTTTCTTCTCATTAATCGATATCGTGTTTCTTGATTGTTTGTTTGGCTTTTGTTTTCTGGGCAAACTAAATGGTATTGGTGCACAACAAAAATATTTTATATTTTAATCCCAAAGTTGCATGACTATTCATAAGAGGGGCAATATTATTTGTGATACCTAAACGAGTAATTAAATAATCATCCTGATTGGGGGATCATGTATGTTTTCATCCCGCTCACTATTCTAAGTTATGTTTTCATCCTCTTATCATCTAGTTTATCATTTACACCCTTAAGCGAAAATCATAAGTATTGCCGGATTGATTTTAACTATGACTGCTGGGAAAATATACCAAGACTGCTGGATCAATTTTAACCATGATTTCTGTGGTATATTGATTGGTGGACCGTTTTTAACCATGATTATTTCTTCGATTTTAACTATTTGGGTATATTTAAGGATCATGGTAAAACATTTATTTCATTTCCCTTTATAAATTTGACCTGCACTGTGGCTCCCCTAAAAACTTTAGCCATGATTGTTAGATCAAGGATTTTTGAATGAAAACATAAAAAATTATGGCAAAAATCATTTTATGTTTTTATCCCAAAAATCTTTACCCTATAGGCAAAGAATTTTGGGATGAAAATATAAAGAATTTTGGATAAAAACACATTTGCCGATAGGGTAAAGATGTTTCTTTAAGTTTTCTTCCAAAAAATCTTTACTCTATAGAAAAAGTATTTGGGATGAAAACATAAAGAATTTTGGGACATAAACAATTTTGGATAAAAACTTAAAGAAAAATCGTTACAAAAATTTATTTATTTTTTGTTTTCTTTCCAAAATTCTTTATGTTTTCATCTCAAATTCTTTGTGTTTTCATCTCAAAATTCTTTACACTTACATTCCAAACTTAAAGATTTTTTTTAATATATTTTTATCCAAAATTCTTTATGTTTTTCGTCCCAAAGATTCTTTGGCTATAGGGTAAAGATTTTTTGGATGATAACTCGAAGAATTTTGGATGGAAACTTAAAAGAAAAATCTTTATCCTATAGGAAATTTTTAAATATTTTTCTTTATCTTTCATTCCAATTTTTTTTGCCTATAGGGCATAGATTTTAGGGATCAAAGAATAAATGATTTTTGCCATAGTTCTTTATGTTTTAATGCAAATATCCCTGATCCAGCAATCATGGTTAAAATTTTTAAGAGAGCCGTTACACGGGTCAAATTCATAAAAGGAAGTGAAAACAAAGTTCTACCCTGATCCTTAAATATACCCCAACAATCATCGTTAAAATCAAATCAGAAGCCATGGTTAAAAATGATCCAGTAGTCAATATACCCCATCGATCATTGTTTTAATTGAACTAGTAATCATAGTTAAAATCAATCCAGCAGTCTTAGTATATTTCCCTAGCAATCATGGTTAAAAGGGTATAAATGGTAAACCAGACGATAAGGGGATGAAAACATAACTCAGACTAGTGAGCGGGATGAAAACATACATGATGCCCAAAAATAGGATGATTATTTAATTACCTCATTTAGGTATCTCAAACAAAAATAAAATTGAGTATTACATATTGAGTTTACAAATTTTTTTTCCCTGGATAAAATTTTAGGCTCTGACCCTCGATTATCCAGTGTCATATGCAGCTTCATATGGGAACACGAGTTCAATTCGGAATCTTAAATATGAACTGATTTTCAGGGTGACTCTAAATCGACTTTTATAACCTTTCGAGTTAGGTGTACTATATATGTTGCAGGAGGTGTCTAGTAGGGGCAGTTGCCCCTGCTACAATTTGATTATGGATGCAATTAATAGAGCAAACCTGTGACGGTGTTAGTGGGAATAGGCCTCCTATATTTGCCTAAATAGTAAGTTCACTCGGAATAGGCCTCAGGTATTGCCTAAATAGCTAGAACATTACTTATTTGTTAAGTATAATCTAGAAAATGATTTTACTGGAATTAGAGTATTTCACCTAAATTAGGTGGAATTTAGTGACTCCATACGCGAACATCCATTTATTAGGGACTCATTCTTTGCAAATTACTTTTCTTTTTTTTTTTGATTTATTGGGTGACAACAAATTGTTTTTTTCCTATGCCAAACAAACAAACGAGCTATGAATGATTTCCTAACTTGCATACGGGTAGGCTTGTCTGATTCAAAAAAAGGATGGTTTTCCCCCTTTTTTTCGTAGTAAGAAAGGAGTAGGACTATCAATCTTCTTAAAATATAAAGAGAGCAAGTGGTGTGAATGACTTCCATTTCCAACCAGGTAAGTTCACTGGTGGTTGGTTGTTCAATTTGGTCAGAAATTTCCCAGAATATTAGAAGTTTTTGAAGTTTCGTGAGATGTGATAATTGAAAATTAATTATTGAAGTTAGGTGAGATGTGATTGAAAATTAAATATTGAAATAAGGTAAGATGTGATTGAAAATTGAATATTGAAGTAAGGTAAGATGTCAGTGAAAATTGAATATTGAAATAAGGTAAGATGTCATTAAAAATTGAATATTGAAGTCGTAATAAATGGTTACTTGACAAGTAACACCTTCATGGAGAGTTATTCTAGAAGAGTTACATGACAAGTAGTAAGATAGTTGCACTTTTATCCCGAAGATTTTTTCAATTCTGTAAGGAGTTAATAAAAACTTCATTGGAAATAACAGAAGCGAATGACTCGAATGTAACACCACGGGCGGAGTGACTACAGGGATTGAGTGGGCACTAGGCCCCACTATGTTTTAACACATCACCATAGAAAAAACAGAACCAATCTAGTCTCCAATTATTTGGGGTATGAGTGGAGGATAATGTTGAGAGTCCACCCTCTGTGGGCCATTGGGCTTAGGCCCTGTGAACACCCCGCGGAGCGATGTCCACGAAAACGGTTATGATTTCAGAAAATGATTTGATTGGTTAAATGGAGTCACCACCCGGATTTGAAGACCGTACCCGAGAAATCATTTGAAAAATGACTCTTTTACCCTTTGAATGAAAAATATTTTACTGGTCTCGTAAAATGAGATTTCTCGGGTCCGGGAGCTAGGTTACACGAGGGGAAGGAATTTAAAGCACCCCTCGCGCATGGTGTAACTACTGATCTCTACTAAATGCTTAAAGGATTTTGAAAATGTTGTTTAAATGAACTTCAAACTCAAATTCATGTGAAAGCATAGCAAACGCATCAAGAAGATCAATGAAGAGCTACTTGAAATCTATTTATGCATCTATCTATCTAATATATTATTGAAGATCTACTTGAAATTGTCCTATGCTTAACGCAAGTTCAATCTAGTATTACAAAATCCTTAACTTTGTCACGGTGACTCTGTATATGGGGTGATCTACAAACTCGTAAATGATTTTGTCTTGAGTAATTGGAAAGATGTCAAAGCCATGGATAATGGGTAAATAACGAGATAATCTAAACCGGCACTTTTGTAGGACTTGTTGAGAAATTTATTCATGACCCCCCATCTATCCACCTTCATCGTTGAACACCCCTTCATCTAAAAAACCTTTATTAGCACAATAGCACCCCTCCATTCTATTAATAAATAAAGGAAGGAGACATAACTCTGTTATCAAAATGTTGTTGTTGAAAAGTGGAATACTAAAATCAACTAGTACAGAAGAAATCGTCTTTTACAAAAATTCGATGTGTATGCACACTAGGAGTATGCAATATGCACGGACAGTGCATCTTGACCGTCCGTGCGTGTTTTCGACGGTCTGATTTAAAAAAAAAAAAAAAAAAACTCTTCTTACATGGGAGATTTTATTTATTATTATTTTTTAAATCCGGATTGTCAATTCCTGAAATGAACGGTCCAGATGTGTTCGTGCACTTACGTACATGTGCACGAACAACCTTTTCTATTGCTAATTATATTTATTTTTTTTATTTTTTTGACAATCCAACTCCATGCGTGGCTCTGATTTTTATGTATTTTTGTCCTAATTCTCTTGAATTTCGCGGATCAACCACATCAAAAAGCTTAAACGATTTGCAATATTTTTAATGAAAGATGTATATTTTTTATGACTCTGGCACACTGCAAAGTAATGTCAATTTCTTTTTTTTCATTTTCAATTTATTTACCAAATCCCAGCTTGTACTTATTCAAATAGTCCATTGAGGAACATGTAGATATAAATCACAAACTCACAAAGTTCATAACAATTGTGCAATTCACGTAATCAAAAGGGTAGACACATACGCTGCTTCAATATCCAATCCAAACTCAACAAGTTAACCCCGTTCTCTCCGAACTTCAGAATAAAATTTCCCCGCAACTTGCTGCTACTACTCCCTCCATATAGCAAATTGCTGCCCCTTAATGAATAGTCATGCAATTTTGGGGTTAAAATTTAGAATATTTCTATTGTTCTCTGATAACATTTATTGTGCCCAGAAAACAAAACGAAACACGAAATCTTGAAACACAATATTCAGAAGAAAATTTGGATTTCCATATATTCAACACCTAATATACTAAATCGTAAAAAACCTCTGATCTCTCTCTGCTTTTCCCACACATTCACCACTCCCCGTGTCTCAAAACGTAAATATTGTTGGGAAGAATGAAATACAATCGTCGACATTCTAGAGAAAAATTTCATTATAGCAATAAACTAAATTCGGGAGACCCCCCGAATGCCCGATCTTCATGAGGATAAAGCATCCTTATTGATGACTGCTTTTCTGGAGTTTTAATTTGGAGATCCAATGGTAGTTTTTAGGATGGACATTGGTGATCTTTTATATGTGCAACCTTTGAGAAATCGGTTCAGGAGTCCATACTCATGGTTATCATAAAAATTTGACTTGCATCCTTTTGCCTTTGGGTAACTCAAAGCTCAAATAGGTAGCTTCAAACTATGTATAAAGTAGCTGCACTAATGACCAGTTTATGAGGAATCAATGAGAGCACCGAAAATGTCTCCAAGATGGGTGGGCTGTGTCAAAAATGTTTCTTTTGGAAGGAGGGTGGGTTAACTTTTTCACAGAGGTTTCATTTTTAGCTTGATTAGATTTAATGCTCCATTGGTGACATTTCCGATTGCTCTCATTGAATGGATAAATTCATATACCATCTAGAGTTGGGTTTGAGTCGTCAATGGTGCTCAAAACCCCGTGTTAGTGTCTTTGTCATGATTTGTTTGTTCTTCCTACCAAAAATTTGCATCTATTCGTTCTTTGATCCTATTAATTGTCTTTTTTCTTGGTGGTGTTCTAGGATTTGGATTTATGCGATGTGCTGAAAGAATTTGTTTTTTCTGGCGGCATGTCCATAAATGGTGTAAATTGTAACGCCCCGATTTTCGGAAGCATTAATTTAAATCATTTAATAAATGATTAATATAAATTAAATGGATCTCATTAATTAAACAGCGGAAATAACATAATTGTCTTAGTTCGATTACAAAAAAAATAACGTAGTACTTTGCTGGGAAACTAGATTACAGTTTTCCAACACAAAAATAAGGGGGGAATGGTTCTACAGGTTAAGGTTGAGATCTTGATCCCAATGCTCTTCTTGAGCCTGATCCACTGGAAAGCCTTCTATTCTAGAATAAGCGTCGCCCTCGACCCCTACACCTCCTGTTTGATCACAATCTGGCATAATACGTCCAAGTCGCAAAACAACATCATGGTATTATACCAGGGTCACACGAAGGGTAACACCGTGAGCGATAAATCACTCAATAGCTACTCTAACCCCCAACCCTTACATTACAAGTAATACACAATTTGATATATAAAGGCAGTACAACATTAAAGGTCAAATGAATTAATTCAATGAACAACCTTCAACATAGTGAAAATTTCCTCGAGCAATCATACTCTGAAATAAATCTCAACATTCTACTCGTCTCATTGTTCATCTTCTTTCCAATTATTGATATACTACGATCGATAAATCTTCATTTCCTTAATTATCACAGAGTTCCATTTTTGTTCATCACGAGTTTCAAATTCCAACCATCACAAGGATCCATTTTCAAATCAACACAGCATTCAGCTTTCCATCATTTCAAGATTCACTTCCCCCCCTTGAGAATGTATTGAAGAGCTATAAAAATTCATACGTGTTCACAACACCTTGTCTAACTTCTAGTAAAAATGGATTTGAAAAATAAGATGTTTAAGCCTTCCAATAAATTGTAGAACTTCAATATTTTACCCAAGCCTGACAGATTTTGTTATTAAGAAATGCATTTGGAAAGCATATCAACACAACTCCTAAATTTATGATATTTAACAGGATAATAGAATAGAATGTTATCAACATTTTTTCTATAGAAAAAATTTCATAAAAATGAGTTTAAGACATACAAAAACGTCTTTGAATCTAAACCATCCAGATTTACCATCATTTACTAAAATCAGCTTTTCTAGAGTTCTATGAATCCGATTTAAGCGATTCCAGCGGCGATTTAAAGATAAGAAGTTTATCTACAATTTGACATAAGAATCAACCCCATAAGAGGTTGGTAGTATTTTATATGAGTTTTCGAAGTTGACTGATCTAACCAGTACCAAGACAGTTTCAATACTTAAGAACTTATACGCAAGTTTCAAGCATCAATCAAACACCAAACACATAAATCAAGTCTATGATACAAGTAGTATACTTAGGAATTAAAAGGTCTAGAGTACTCTACCTTTGGTCCAGAAGAATAAGCTCGGTTTCAGAAAAGTTTTGTGGTGAAAGTCGTAAATTCGCGCTGAACTTCGGACAGCAATAATGTGACCAAAGTTTGACCGTTTTGGATGATTCTTGTGTCTAAGTTGAAGCTCTCAGAGTTCTCTACAATCTTTAAGAAGGGTTCTAAACTTGAAAATGTATCTAACTAGGAGAAAAATGGCGATTTACGACGGGTGTGCATTCTGCCCGAAAATGTAATTGATGGTTTTGAACCTGAGGTTGAAGATGACAATGGAGGTTGATGCTAGCTTGATGATAAGGACGATAGGGGCTCACATTGACTCCTGGTCTTGGCCTTCCCAAGTACCCACGAAAATGATGAGAGAATCAGGTGGATTTGGGGCAGCAAGACTTATATGTAGATGAAGGGGACATGCCATTGCACAAGGGAAAATGGCAGGAGGTGTGGGAGATCACATGGGGCATTTGTCCAGGAGATAAGGGAAACTCCCCCATGGTGTTGTTGGCTTGTGAATGGCTGAGATAAAATATGTGCCATATTTGGTTAGACACCAATTGACTAGGAGAGGTGATGGTTTTAGTCTCATTGGACTAAGTTAGGGAGAATTTGGTTCAAAAGTAATTCGGTTAGGACAAAAGAAATGGTTAGGGTAATTTGATACATGTATACCTATTTATATGCGCAAAATAAAAAATAAAAAAAAAAAGTCGTAATCAATTGAGCTAAGATAAATTAGCTAATTAGTAACAGATTTTATGAAATCAAAATTTTATTCAAAAACAAAAATGGGCAAATTTCCGGGTCGTTACATAAATATTAATATTGTGGGGCCAAAGTTGAGCAAGGAAATAGATACTACATATGTGGTGAAAGAAGGGGTTTTAGTTGTGTTTCAAAACATGGCTACATATTGTTTGGTTATGTTATTTTCTTTGAGATCACCCCTGTAATGAAATGAATAATGTCTATGACATGCATCGATACCAATGTCTATACAATAAAAAAGTTTCCTATGTCATTTGATCGAAATTTTATCACTGAGCACGCGGCAACGTGCAACGCACGTCGCCTTACATTAGTTTATAACTAATGTGACACGATTTGAAGCAAGCTTTCTAGAATTCAAGCAAGCTTTTCTAGCTCGTTACTCTATGCCTAGCAATGAATTTTCATGTATGTTTGCGCAAGTACTTTAACACCCCTTTATGGTGTGAACATTCTTTTTGAAGCTGATTTCACTTTAAAAATGACAGTCTTGATCATTACTTTACCACTTTTTCCTCCCTAACACAAATTTCCCAATTAGTAACTTGTAGGGTAAATATGAAAATAAAACCATGAGAATGACTACAATACAAACATATTAAGATATGTATCATTTATATTGTAGTTTATATTGTTCCATCTCACAGCAAATTATATAATTTTTTAGTGTCTCGTAACTTTTCCAAATTGTGATTCATAAAATCTTCTCTATGTTTTATAACATTTTTGTGTGTCTCCTAATTTTATACCAAAAAATTATAACTTTTTATTCATAAGAGGTAATCGATTTATAGTATATTTAAGGATGCATACGATACACGCTCAAATAAGAATGTGTATCATAACTTTTCCTTAAAAATAAATCGCTTTTTCTTTGGTGGTTACACTGTTCGATCTGGAGCCGAAGTAAATGTAGTGAGCAATCATGATCGTTCATTCGGCAATCAACGTTCTGTATTATTTTCACACTATCTTTACGTACAGATAAGTACTCCTTCCGTCTCCAAAAGTTTGACACTTCATGCTTTTTGCTATCCCATATAATTTGTCTACTTTGAAAAGTCAAGAGCAAAATGTGACAAACTTCACATTTTACCCTTTTCTTTTGAGCACAAAATTTGAAATTCAAATTTTGAAGCATAAGTCAAAGTACACTAGGAGGGTAAGATTGGACACTTGAGATTTTCCCTATAGAATAATATTTCCTCCTTAAAAGTTAAAGCTCCCAAAAGTGTCTAACTTTTCGGGACAGAGGGAGTATTATACATGAAAAATAATCAAGACCGTTGATTGCCGAAAGGAAAGCCGTGATTGCTCACTACACGCTTATAGTGAGTAAGCTCAGTACACTCTTTCTGGATCCGTTGGATCTTAGTCTCAATTAACAAATGTAGGAAAAATTAAAAAATAAAAATGGAAATTAAATTAGTCTAGTAAGCGGACGCATCGCGTGAACACATGCTGAATTTCAATATATTAACCACCTCAAAGGTTGAACGATTAAAAATTTCCTGGAAGATGTCTACTTGATATACTTCGAAGTTGCGTCAATTTTTATTTTTTCCTTTTTCAATTTATTTATCAAACGCTAGTAACTATTCATAAAATACATTTAGATATATCATAAATGCCATAATTCATCCACCACAGAAAAAAAAAACATCTTGACATAATTCATAACGATTTTACAATACACGTGATACGCTACTCAATAACGATTTTACAATACGCACAATAAGAAGCTAGACACATACAATACTCCACTGTGTCCAATCTAAATCGAAAACATTAACCCGTTTTTGCTTGAATTTCAGCGTGGCAAACCATTTTCCCCCGACTTGTTACTTGAGTTTCACATACATAAAGCCATCAAAAGGTCGAAGAAGTCGTGTTAATTTTTACCCCTTGCCATAGTGTTGACGTGGTTGAAGAAGTCGTGTTTGTACCCTTTGGCAAGGTAGATTTGACGTGGGATGATCTTTATGTACAAATAGAATGATAAACCACCTACGGCCGGCCGGTCCGGCCCAAAAGACCCAATGCCCGTTCCAAAGATTGCCCTGTCTAACAAATTCCGGGCCCAAACATCTTGCCGGGTTCAACCCAGCTCCAGCGTACTCCTTTGTTGCTGTTATCGTCGTTAAAATGAACACCAAAAGGCCCAACACAAGCCCAATAATGGAGCAGACAACGAGGCCCAGCTTTTTCGCTTGACGTCCATCAAAAGCCATCCAAATCGAAGTGAAGAGGAACACAAAGGTGCATATTATCTCGAGCCAAAGGGCCTGGCCATTCTCTACCCCAGTCTTGACAGGCCCGTTTGGGCCAGGAGTAATGACCCTGGAGTCATTTACGGGCCGGTCATCTACGCGCGACACTATTACCACGAGGCCCAACAAAAAATTCATTTGCACCGTCCAGGTAAAAATAAACTCGAATACCGAAAATACTCCGACTATAGAACACGGAGTTATCTTTCGTTCGTCGATTTCTTTTTTTTTCTGGCAAACGTTTCAACCGCCGTCGGAAAATCAGTGACATTCAATCGTCTCCACCGCCGTCGGAAATGAGTCGGAAAATAAGTGACATTCAATCGTCTCCACTGCCGTCGAAAAATCAGTGACAGTCAATCTTCTCCACTGCCGTCGGAAATGAGTCTAGAAAATCAGTGACATTCAATCTTCTCCACTGCCGTCGGAAATGCATGAGTCGGAAAATTAGTGACATTCAATCGTCTCCGCCGCCAACAATAAACCACAGAGAAGCTCCACACCTTCTTCTCCACCTATGGCGAAATCAAAGAAGGCAACGCAGTCTTGGACAATATAGCTAACAGGATTCATCAATGCAAAGGCAAAATTGAAGAAGGTATTTTAATCCATAACGACACTGGTAAAAGCAAATGCTACCGCTTTATAGCTATGAAAACGTTGACGGTGCCTTGTTGGCGTTGAAGAAAAGCAACGGATTTTTTCAGATCTACAAATTCGCAATGCATTATACAAAATTCTCAGGGTTCTATTTTGAAGAAATGACAATGTTTTTGTCCTCTTTTATAGGGATTTGCAGTAATTTATACAAATTCGCACCCAAAATTTAAGAAGCTTCAGAAATTCGCAGCCCTGCGAATTTTTCCGGGAAGCTTCAGAAATTCGCAGCCCTGCGAATTTTGTGGGACCGAAGTGATATTGAGGGAGTGTATCGCCATCACCATGAGAATCACTTCCATCCATGGCCATCTTAAATTTTGCAGAGAGAAAAAATGAAGTGAATTGCCCCTCCCTCCCTCTCTCCCTCTCTCCCACGCTACTTTCCTCTCTTGCCTTTCATAAGCCCAGAAGTGTCAAACTTGTCGGTGCAATTTTTATAAAATTCGCAATTTTTTATTTATAAAATTCGCAGCTTTTTTTAATATGAAATCGTAATTTTGATATATTTGTCACCATCTCATTATTAGATCAGTGAGGTAACACAGTTTTTTTAAAAATTCGCAATTTTTTTTTCCCTTTTTTCTCATGATCTGTGCAATGCCATTTTACTTTTGAAACAAAATAATGGTTAAAATTGGTAATGTTGGCTCACTCCTAGATCTAGTGGGAATTTGAAGTGGATTTTGTTGGCTGGAAAAAGTCGCCGGCCGGAAGTTTTATAAATTCGCAGTGACTTTTGCCCGCCGGAAAAAATTGCAGGCCGGAAGTTTTATATATTCGCAGTGATTTTTGCCCGCCGGAAAAAGTCACTGGCCGGAAAAAGTTTGCCGACCGGAAAAGTTCGCCGGCCGGAGTGGATGGTGGGTCGAGTTGGGGAGTGGGAGATGGAGTAAAGTGTAAATATGTGTTTCAAGGGTAGAACGGTAATCTTAATAATGAGATTGTACTTAGAGGTAATTAAAAATTGAGTGTATCCTTAGTGGGAATTAAGGATTGATTTCTAGACTTACTGGTAATTTTCTGATGACCCTGAGTGTACAACCCCCCATTGAGAACTTTTGCTCAATGGCATCGCTGACCACAACTCGGAGCAATAGGGCTCCGACCAGGCCGCCGATACATTGGGCAGCGATGTAGATAATTGCCCGTGAGATGGAGATGATGCCCACGAGGGTAGCGGAGAAGGAGACGACGGGGTTTATGTGGCCACCGGAGATCGGGGCCACGGCAAGGAGGAGGATTGTGAAGGTGAAGGCTATGAGTATTGAAATTATGAGGTTTGGGGTTTTGGTTTCCATTTGAATAGTGGAGATGATTATGGCGTCAATCATGAAGACAAGAACTGCGGTGCCGAGGAGCTCCCCCATTGATGCTCTCCATACCTAATAACATTATGGCGTGTTAGTACAAGAGTGTGTCAAAAAATTGAGGTGCAATTCTTCTGAAATATTGTAGCAATTGAGCTTGGAATAGAGAGTTCAAAACAATTAGGAAATGACTACAATACACACCCCTTATTTGGGTGTACCATATGCACCTATTATATTATATGGACAAGGCCATCTCATCCACAATCAGAACATTTTTTTAGTTTTTTCGTGAACTTTTCAAAGAATATGATTCATAAATTTTGGTGTGTCTCAGAACTTTTAAAAAAAAAAATTGTGAACCTTTTACAAAAAAAAATTGTGAACTTTTCCAAAAAATTCTTAACTTTTCACAAAAAATCGTAACTTTTATAGGCATAATACACACCCAAATAAGAAGTGTGTATTTTAGTCTTTTCCAATTAGATGTTTGCTGTACATTTGTTAGAACCAAAAGGAAAAACTCCATAATAGCATCTCCAGCAAAGGTAGCCAAAAAAAAAGGTGAGATTTGAAAGTTCGGTACTGTTTTAAGGTCTCCAACAAAGGTAACAAAAGTTAAACTCAATCTACAAATTTCTACATTAATTGGTAGCAACATTCAAATCTTAAGAAAGCATTTTATGTTCTTTTTATTTCTCGTTTTTTCCATTTTTATATGTTTTATTATTATATCTAACGAATATATTATAATCGTACAAATACTAACATATATATGTAATACATATTTTTATATTTAATGACATATATTCTGGAGTATATATGATATATAATATATACATTTTTATATAGAAATCCCTTGTATATACACGAAAAATAATTTTTTACATATATAAAGGAATTTTTACATTGCTTTTCAACTGTTCCTCCGCCAATTCATTTAGGCTCAGTCCAATTAAGGGACTAAACCTCCTGTCTTGCCCATTTCAGAACCTTTACCAGGTCTATTTTGATGATCGGATCTATGGGCATTTTAATCCACAAAGAACAAAAGTCACACCAAAATCAATGTCAATCAAAGATTGTCTAACATGTTATTGAAATACATTTATCTCTCCGAAGTATTCCATCCGTCCCATAAAATTTGATCACTACGAAACTACGTGCAATTTTCAAGTTAAAAAATAATGTGCTTACGAAAATAATTTTGTAGTCAATATGGTTTTTATTTGATAGATCTCAGTGAGAACTTTTATACGATGCAAAAAAATTTCAAAAATTACTTTGGTAAATATATTATTTTTTAGTTTGAAAATTGCACGTAATTTCATAGTGATCAAACTTTATAGCATGGAGGAAGTAGGTTTTTATTCATTGTTGCAATATTTTCTAAACCTTTCTTTTAAAAAAATAAATATGTTTAAAATATATTAAACGATATCCAATTGACAATGAATTTTGACATCATGTTCTCAACAATATCTAAAATGAAACAAACACTGAAAGAGCCCGAAAATGGGTTGGACAGGACTTTCGAGTCCCTCAATGGGACTGGAGAGAATATTGACCTATTCATTTACTATTAGTTTCCCTTTTTTCAGCTTTTCTTGGTCATCTTTAGGGGTGCTTTGTCAAAATTTGTCTCTATTCATTTTATTTTTTTTGGGATAAATTACACTGACCTCCCCTGAGGTTTTTGAATTGTACACTGACCACCCCTACTTTATCTGAAATAGCACTGACCTCCCATGAGTTTTATATTTTAGTATCAAAAGCACCCTTCAACAGTACCGACGGCGCCGGGGACTCCCTTGTGGGCCCGTAACCGTCGATCTGAGCCGTCCATTCATTCCAAAATCAAATTTTGAGTGGATCTTCGCGGGAATCACCTCAATCGGACAGTCCTAAGTGCTCAATCCAAAATTTTTGAACGAAATGGGGTGATTTTGGATCGAGCACTTAAGACCGTCCGATTAAGGTGATTCCTGCATAGGCCCACTCATAATTCAATTTTAGAATGAACGGACGGCTCGGATCGACTGTTGGGGACCCACAAGGGGATCCTCAGCGCCCTCGGTACTGTTTAAGGGTGCTTTTGATACTAAAATAAAAATCCAGGGGAGGTTAGTGCTATTTCAATAAAGTAGGGGTGGCCAGTGTACAAGTCGAACCCCAAGGGAGGTCAATGTAATTTACCCTATTTTTTTTCATTTGGTTTGTGTTGATTTCTTGTGGATTGTTGGTTTGTCGTTACGAGAGTAATCTAAAAAGTCAAAAATTATTATAAAACTATTTAAAAAGTTTACTAAAAACAAAAATAATCTAATAATTCACAAAATTTTGGATTATTTTGTCGTTATTCACAAAAATTTTAGAGTAGTTAATAATTTTTTACTCTCAAGACACGTCTTGTTGAGAATCTCAAAAAAATCGACACAAAACTAACAATTGCCCAAAAGAAAAAAATTCACTTTTAGTTACAAAATCACCAAACTAGGAGCATTTTTTTTTAAAATCAGAAACCTTGTCGTGGTGGGGTTCACTACAGGATTGTAGTCCTTTGAAAAATATTTTAGGGGTCTAGATTTTAAAAATCATCCTACGTGTAAGATATTTTTCTTATGTTTAAAATAATCTGGCCGGTTGATTGTATGATGAACAATGGTGTTGTGCACCATAAATCTGTAGTGTAACCACACAATACAGGATTCCCATTTCCTTTTTTTTTTTTTGTTTAATGTGTTGATAATTGTTATCATACCTATGAAAATCGAACTCTTCATGATTCGATAGGTGAATTATGGTTTAGATATAATCAGTGATGAATTAAGCGATGCATGGTTCTATTCATTCAAGTATAGCCATTATCGTGACAGATTAGTTTCGTTTTGGTCTTCTTCCGTTCCTGGTGTCTTTCATTATAAACAACGATAACATGGTATTATGGCATTAATAATAATATTTCTCTCTATTGATCAAAAAAATATAGCCATTATCTGACAACCTTGGTTTTTATGGCCAAAGACTAACCCAAGTGGTTTCGGCCCGAGACTTACGAATTTGCTCGCTTCTAAATTTTCATATATGTGTGAAAGGGTTGTGGAATGAGCTATAGCCTATAGGGATTAGTATGTGGTGCGCAAGCTGGCTCGCTGCCTTATAATGAAAACAATAATAAACTTTAGAACATCCTCATTTGAGGCCCTCAAAAAAAGTTTGTTATATAAAAAAAAGTGTTAAAAGTGGAACACAAAAATTGTGTTAGAGAATTGTTAGGTAGAAAATGAAAAAATGCTTTATTTGACATTGTTAGTATTTTTTTTTAGTGTTTAGTTAAAGTGTAAAAGAAATAAACGTACAAAAAAATCAATTGTACCGTTCCCTCTTCCTCTCTTTTCTTTCTCTCTCCCGACACATCGCTCCCCCCCCCTTCTCTCTCTCTCTCTCTCTCTCTCTCTCTCTCTCTCTCTCTCTCTCTCTCTCTCTCTCTCTCTCTCTCTCTCTCTCTCTCTCTCTCTCTCTCTCTCTCTCTCTCTCTCTCTCTCTCCCGACATAAACATGCCTAGTAGTTCATGTATCAATCCACATTGTCAAAATGGTCAATCGTCTAGATGGGCAAGGTATATAAGGAACAACAGACCTCAGTGTGTAATATATATTGGACTTTGAAGTGCATTAGTGGAGGTCATAGAAACATGAAACATAAAACACTTAGACTTGCCAATGAATGCCGTGACTAAAAAACATGTGAAGTGTGCATGCACCATTACAAATGAAGATATTCACAAAGTCCACAGCACAAGAAATCCCCCTCTCTTTTTTTTTAAAAGAAATATTTTATTATTATTATTTTATTTTTTTATTTGGATTTTGACAATAAAAATAACACCAATGATAATGGCAAAAGATGATGTTAGAGAATAAAAACAAGAATACCGAAATAAACGACCAAATCCATAGCTTTAAGAACAAGAGAAAAAGAAAGAAAGAAAGAAAGAAAGAAAACTAGACTATAGATGTAAAAACAACCATTTAAAAAGCAAGATTAGTACCTCTAGATGATCCAATGTCATTTTGAGGGTCGATAGAAATATTAACACGAGGTCTTAAATCTGACTTCCTCATCCAAATAGCTTTGGTTTTAACTGGAATAACTTGACTATTTGTTAATCATATGATTAAGAATCATGCTCTTAACTGTCATGTTCCTAGTATTAGCATATTTAGTGTGACTATTTTCATGTATGCTAACAGCTTTGTTGAAAAAGACATTATTATGATTGACACGATTGCGCGCAAAAGGAGGATAGTTGTGCAATTTGAAACACTTAGGTCTAATATGACCTTTAACATTACAATAATGGCATATTGGAACAAATTCAGCACTATTATCTTCTTCATAATAAGAGATGTGTTGACAGATTTACCGTTCTTTAATGCCAGATATATGTTAACAAACATACCACTCTTAGGTGCCAGATTTACTTCTTAAGGCTTTACCCAGTTTATTTTACCTCCATATTGTCCCGTTGATAAACCTTCATGAAATCCAAGTCCGAACTTGTCACTTGATGACCTTTGAACCTAAAGAATGTCATCTAACTTCTTGGAACCTGCTTTAAAACCCTCAAAAATATCAATAGCATTAGTTAGTTCAACTTGTAAATTGTTAATTTTACTAACCAACATGATATTCGACTCAAACTCAGCTTTTTTTATCTCTTGAAGAACTTCAGCTTCCTTTTTAAGTTGATCTCTTTCAACTGTTACTTTGCTCAAAAAACCTTGTAGTTCCTCTACCTATTTTTCTGCTGTTACTAACTCCAGCTTACACTTTTTAAAATTTTCAGCAAGCTTAAAATTTGTCTTATTGATTTTCAAACACTCCTTGTATAGTAACTCATATTTTTCCCTTAACTCATGCATGCCTACAACCCCCTCATCACCACTATCATCTGAAGAGAAATGCTCACTATCTTGGGATTGTAAGGAAGCCCCAAAAGCCATAAAATTTGAAATATGCTCTTGCTCTTCTTTAGATTGATCCGAATCACTATCATCCCAAGTTATATTAGCTTTAATGTTCGTCTTCTTTTTTAGTTTATTCACACACTCATGAGCTAAATGACCAAATCCTTAACATTCATAGCATTTAGGCCCTGAAGGTATCCCTTTTTCTCTCCTTTTAAATTTTTCAGTAGAAGAACAATTTCTTTCTTTGTTACTCGTTGTTTTGAAATCTAAATCATTGCTAGCTCTATTCTTTCTGAAGAATTCTTTCTGAAGAATTGTAATTAAAAGACATAAAGGAAGACTCATCGGTTCAATCATTTTTATTGTTTACTCCTGCATCAGTAATCAAAGGCAAGTGCATGTGACACTCTATACTAAAGAGAGATTTCATACATGTTATGATGCTTACGATTTGCATTGGACGCTTGTCTATGTGTGTAAATACCTTAAAGGGGAACACCCCTTCATGGTGTGAACATTTTTTTGAAGAAGACTCAATTTTCTCTGTAAGTAACTTGAAGGGCAAATATGGAAGGGGGAAAAATCGCTTCTTCTTTGGTGATTACACTGTTGGATCTCAGATCTCAGTCTCGATCAAGAAATGTAGGGAAAAAAATACCAAATACTAAAAATATGGATATTAAATAACTCTAATAGTAGACGCATTGCATGAGCACATTCTGCTAGAATATATGTGCTCTAAATCTCCTGAATTTCAATATATTAACCACCTCAAAGGTTAAACAATTGACAATATTTCCTGGAAGATGTCTAATTTTGATTGCACTGGTATACTTCGAAGTTGCGTCAAGTTTTTTCTTTTTCCATTTTCAATTTATTTACCAAAGGTGCTGATTTTGGGATTCTATTTTTTTTATGCAGACACTCTAATATTTAATGAAGTTACAAAACTACCATTTTTAAGATATAAAATTTCTAGAGGCACTCCACTCCCAATTGTCTCCTCATTTACGAAGGCACTCAAAATGGAAAAATGAGTCAAAACCAAATATAAACATTAGGTTTCAAACATTAACATTAACATTACGTTCCAACATTGAAAATCCACAACATAAACATTAGGTTCCAAACATTAAATATGTGTTTATGTCAAATTGTTTCATGTCACTTTGCAAAAAAAAAAAAAACATTGCTAGAATTCTCCAAAATAAACAACACACAATTGAAAATGTTGATGCTGCAAAATCTTTATAATGGCTGCGACACAAGATCTTCATATTTTTGTATTCATTATCTACCATTTTTCAGTCAAAATTTTCGTAATGGCCGCAAATCTACATTTTAAAACTTATAGTGAGACAAACAAAGCACATCACCAAAGTTAGAGAACTCTTGAGATGAAAAATAATAGAACTCTCAAGAGACTTTGCAGGACAAAAGGATAGTTCTACAACCATAGGCCGGAAATCACTTGTCCAGGTTATGCAGAACATGGAGACAATAACATAAAGACTCTACCAAGAAAAAATTACATCTGGAAGTAAACAATTCAGTGACGTGCAGTAAAAGGAGTTAAACAACTATCTGCTTTTTTCTGATAAAAAAAAACTATTTGATTTTTTGGAGTGCCTAACATAAAGGAGAAGAGTAAATGTTTTTTTAAGTATCTGCCGTAAATCATGGAACTTGCAAAAGGGTAATTTTGAAAAACTACTGTAACTTGGAGTCCCTGCATCAAGATTGGGAGTGCGAATATCAATTTCCTTACCAAACGCTACTAACTATTCATAAAATACACTTAGATATATCATATAAAACCTCATGACATATTTCATTTACCATACAAAAACATCTTGACATAATTCATAACAATTTTACAATACACACGATAAGAGGGTAGACACATACGCTACTCCATTATCCAATCCAAACCGAACACGTTAACCTGTTTCTGCTCAAATTTCGGCATACAAACCTTTTCCCCCCAGCTTGTTACTCGAGTTTCACATACATAAAGCCTTCAAAAGGTTGAAGAAGTCGTGTTTGTACCCATCGGCATGGTA
Organism: Vaccinium macrocarpon; assembly: GCA_022606695.1. NCBI lineage: Eukaryota > Viridiplantae > Streptophyta > Magnoliopsida > Ericales > Ericaceae > Vaccinium > Vaccinium macrocarpon. Next base: position 30,855,614 of record CM040172.1, read on the forward strand.
GTGTTGACGTGGGATGATCTTAGTGTACAAATAGAATGCTACACAACCTATGGCCGGTCCGGCCCAAAAGACCCAATGTCCGTTCCAAAGATTGCCCTGTCTAACGATTGCTGGGCCCAAACATCTCGCTGGGTTCATCCCAGCTCCAGCATACCCTTTTGTTGCTGTTACCGTCGTTGAGATGAACACCAAAAGGCCCAACACAAGCCCAATAATGGAGCAAACAATAACATGGCCCAACTTTTTCGCTTGACGTCCATCAAAAGCCATCCATACCGAAGCGAATAGGAACACAAAGGTGCATATTATCTCGAGCCAAAGGGCCTGGCTTGTGTCGAGCCCAATCGTGACAGGTCCGTGTGGGCCAGGAGCAACGACCATGAGAGTACAACCACCAAGTGAGAAGTTTTGTTCAATGGTGTTGTTGACCACAGCTCGGAGCGCTAGGGCTCCGAGCAGGCCTCCGATACATTGGGCAAAGATGTAGATCGTTGCCCGTGAGATAGAGATGAGACCCACAAGAGCGGCGGAGAATGAGATGACGGGGTTTATGTGGCCGCCGGAGATCGGGGCCACGGCAAGGAGGAGGATTGTGATGGAAAGGGCTATGAGTATTGACATTATGAGGTTTGGGGTTTTGGTTTCCATTTCAAAAGTGGAGATGACTATGGTGTCAATCAGGAAGACAAGAACTGCGGTGCCGAGGAGCTCCCCCATTGATGCTCTCCATACCTAATAACATTATGGTGTGTTAGTACAAGAATGTGCCAAAAATTTGAGGTGAAATTCTTCAGAACTATAATAGCTAGCTCAATTCCAGTTTTGTAAGTGCACCTTCAAATTTAAATTACACCCTTTTTTTTTTTTTTGGTACATATAACTTATAACCTAAACAATCACAACCAAATTGCAAGTGAAAATAGAACTCACATCCAAGGAAAAGAAGTCCTCCAAGCCCAACCTCTCACACAGTGTGATCGGAGTCTTTTGCTTCCCTTCCTCAGGTCTCCAGCGGTCCGATCTTCAATAAAAAAAAGATAGAATAAAATGAGTCGACAAAACCCACCAAATGTAAGCAAATAGTTTCTAAAACATTTATAAAAAAAATTTTAAAAAAAGGAGAAAAATTCTAAAATCAACCCATTAAGCTCTACTGGGCTGTCACTAAAGACATTCGTTAACCGGTAATAGGTATATTTTTACTGACAAAAGTGCAAGAAGTACACTGGCTGCACTCTGTTTGGAACTCAGGGAAAAGAAGGAGAAATGAAGGAAAAATAACCCAGAGCCTTGGTTGGAAATTTGTAATATAAAAAGTGGTGGGATTAAAGAAGAAAGAAACTTTACACTGGTGTAGAGGAGAGAGGTTGAATTCTATTTCCCCCATGGCTTTCTTCATCCTCCACAACCCTTGCAGCCATTTTTCAATCAAATTGGGCAAAAGACACAGTTTCTTGTCTTAATCTTTCACTTGTGCATGTTCTGAGTTTTTTAGTTGAATTTATTTATAGACATGACCAAATTGACTTTATTAGATATGCTGAGGAGTCAGTTGAGTATTAATGTCTGACACAGTTTCCTCCTCTCCTATTGCTTTTCAACTGTTCCTCCTTCAATTCATTAAGGATCAGGGTCCTCTCCTGTCCCATTATGGGACTGCACTTTAATGTCCAGTCCATTTCAGAGCTTTTTCGGGTTCATTTTGATGATCGGATTCGTTGATATTTTAGTGCTCATCGAAAACATTCGCCAAACCAAAATTAGAGTTAATCAAGGATTGTTTAATGTGTCTTTGAAATATATCTATCTCTCCGAAATAGGTTTTATTCAATATTTTTTAAACCCATTTTGGAGAGATAAATGTGTTTTAAAAATATGTTAGAATATATTCGATTGACATGAATTTTGAGGTGCTTAATGTTCTTAACGAGGTCTAAAATATCTACAGACATGATCATTGAAACACACACTGAAAGAGCTTGAAAATGTGATGGACAAGGCCGTCCATTCCCTTAATGAGACTGGAGAGGATACTGATCCATTCATTTATTAGTTTCCTTTTTTGTTCAACTTTCCTTTGTCATTTTTAGGGGAAAAACTTGAGTGTCGGATGGATATCACGAGGTGGTGTTTGTTGTGTATATCGGTTTTCCAAAAGTGTTTGACACAACGGAATTCATGAGAGCATAGTAAGCATATTATTCCAAACAAAGATATAACTCGAATCTACGAGGAGTTCTTAAATCCAGAAGAGAGAGAAAATCTCAAAGTTGTATTTGATTAAAAGCTTAAAAGTTTCTAAATAATACAGATTACGCCCCTATTTATAGTAATAGAAAAGCATGATTTATCTGATTTATGAACGATTACCTGTACCCAAAAGCCAAAAGGTTGTTTAATAATTAATGCCTGTCGATAAAGCTCTAAAGATTTCAGAAAAAAAAAAAAAAAAACAGGAGGCCAAAATGAGTTAAAAACGATAATTTGGACTTCGGGCACACAAGCAAGGCCAATTTGATAAATCGCACGATGTGCATCTGTGGTTGCAAAGCTCACAACACGTACCCGGTTTAACCGAACAAGTTAACCAAATTTTCATTGACCATCGTCCATTTTTACAAGTGTGTGGTGCAGACTACTTTATCGTTTCATACACATTTTTGCCTCCAAAAATTGAACCTTAATTAATAACGATATAGGGGGAAACTATTATCTAATAAGCAATATGGGGTTAAGAAAATTTCCTGTTTTGAAAAGCCTACAATATCCTGTATCCTCCAATCCTACTTACCAGATAAAATAAATAAATAAAATAATCTTCATTTTTAGTAATTAGTGTGTACCCTGTTCCTAATAGGTTAATCTAAAAAGAAGTTGATTATGAACAAAGAGCATCAACATAGACCCATCTAAGGGGCACACTTGTACCAGATTGTGTGGGACTCATTTTGCAGTCCCGCGCTAATGATTGAACTCATTCAATTTGTTTAAAACATTGTTTTTATGACACCCCCCAAAAAAAAAGCTTACGAATATTGTTAAATTTCTTAGAGGGTTCCAACCTAAAACCAATTGGCAATAGGTGGAGTAACCTCAAGAATTTATTAACCATGCTAGGGTGGCTTAGATGGCTTAGATGGTCAAGTCTTATTTGCCCGAGTCAAATCTCCTATCTTCTCAATTCGTACCTCTACGTGCATCCGGGCTGCATGTGAGGGGAAGTGTTAAATTATCTCATATTACTCATCTAAGCCACCCTAGCCTAGTTAATAAATTCTTGAGAAGATAGGAGATTTGACTCGGACAAATAAGACTTAACAACGTGAGATGAGGCCACCCAAGAACTAGCTCTAATACCATATTAAATTGATAACCACCAACTCATCTAAAAGCTCAAGTTGTTAGAGAGAGGGGTAACTATATTATTTATATTCTCAACACGCCCCCTCATGTGTAGCCAAACTCTCATCCATAAGCGGGCTAAACACGTGCAAATATTTAATAAATGGGTAGGCGGTGAGGTTTGAACACAAGATCTATTACCTGCTCTGATATCATGTTAAATTTCTTAGAGGGTTTCAACCTAAAACCAATTGGCAATAGGTGGAGTAAACTCAAGAATTTATTAACCAGGCTAGGGTGGCTTAGATGAGCAATGTGAGATAATTTAACAAATATTGATATGAGCTTGATCAGGTCATTCAATTTTTGTCCTTACAAATTCTAAGATGAAAATTGATCAAGTCTTTATCAATTATTGAATGAGTCGACTTTTTTAAATTTCATACGGAAGTAGTTATCACCCATCCAACTGTTTATATTAAAAGCGCCCCCAAATCCATAGGCTCTAAGAATTTTGCCACTCTATTGAAAATAATTGTAACTGTTTACAAATTTTAGTTGGCCTCTTAAGTAGAGGAAGTCTAATAAATGTCTGTAACAACTGGATGCACACATAAATAGGAAGACGGATACAACTACAAACATGGTGGGCTTATCCATGAAATTAAATTGTGGTATTAATGGAGGAAACATGGAGGTCATGAGCCCCTAAGCTAAGTTGACTTGACAGCATTCAACCCATGAAATTTTGAAATTCCAATTTTACGTATTTACGTACAAAGATACATGTCTAGTAGAGGTGATAACAATACCGATCGAGTCGGTTTCGCTCAAATTCAAGAGCGAAACCGTTATTCACGTACAGTTTCAAGAAATTGAAATCCGTCACCAATTGCAGCTTGGTTCACGGTCAATTCACAGTTTCAGACTTTCAATACATGTCACAAATACAATAAGATAAGAAAGAAGCAAAATTGAAATTAGTAGAGAGTTTTTGTCGATTATCACAATTATACGCATAGACATTTCACTATACTTCATCCGTCCCTTTTTAAATGTAGACATTTTTAGTTTGGGTTGTCCCTAAATAAGTGTGGTTTGAAAAATTAATGAGTAAAAGTTTGTAAAATTATCATTTTGTCATTTTGAAAAGTTAGTGGATAAAGAGTTAATGAGTGAAAGTAGAGGATAATTTTGGAAAGTAGAAGTACAAGTCTATGTGAAAAATGTAAAGCGGAGTAAACAATTGATGTAAAAGATGTAATGATGATGTTTCTTTAATAAATTAGATTTACAAAGTAACACATTTAAAAAAGGACAGAGGGAGTAATAATTTTCTTCTTGCTAACCTTTCATAAGAAAATACTGATCATTTAATATAAACGAACTAATTTTGAAACCAACACTAGAGGAAGTGTGATAAATAGGGGGAGCACTAATCAGTGTCCTATAGCAACCGGATGCAACAGTCTTGCTAACGGGTGCACCATTGAACCCGTTAAGGGTATAAAAAAAATTACATTTGTTGGGTTCCACTTGCATTTTAAAGTACACATTTAAAGTACACTTTCAAGGTGCACTTGTACGTTAAATTACACATGTACTTTAAGTATAAGTGAGACCCACAATTTTACTTTTTTGTATCCTTAACAAGGGCAATATTGTACCTGTTAGCATTTCCCTTAATTTGGACTCTACAACGGTAAGCAAAAACTCGTGGTAATAATAATAATAATAATAATAATAATAAAAGGAATCTTAGGAGTACATATTTAGAATGGCAACGGGCAGGTTGGGGCGGGTTTTGATGATATCGGCTCCGATCCTAAAATTCCTGAATCACCCCTAACCTGCCCCTAACCCAACCAGGAAAATTATGGGTACCCCCGCCCTATTAGGTATCGGGTTTACCCACCCCGTCCCTATTTTTTTCGCAAATTAGTAAAGTATATTTTAGACTCCAATATTAGTGAGCACAAATGATAAAAATTCACAAAATAACTTTTACAACTTAAACAAAATCTACTAATGTTACATTTTAGTTGTAAAAATAAAATTATAAGAATACAAATAAAATTTTATGCATATAAGAGAGTATATAAATATATTTATACATATATATGTATGTTGGGGCAAGGTGACCATACCCCTGCCCATACCCGTTACCCGAAAAAATAAATAAATAAAACCCTCCCTTGAGACAGGGTAGGGCAAGGTCGGAGCAGGATAGATTGAATTGACATCCCTAGTACGTAGTAGTACACACATCTCAACAGAAATAGGAGTATATATGGTAAAAAAAACACTTACCAAAAGAAATGAGTTGTACATGATATCTATATATATATAGGTGCATATATTTAAAGGTTCTGTTGATCTATGGCTCCATAGCAAAAAAATTAATTCTGTGTTCGAGCCATTAATGTTTGAATCCAGACCAACACGTATAGTTTAGTTCGGACCAATTGGCAGTTCAACGGATTTCTGATGATGCCCTAATCTCTGTGGGAGGTCACATTTGCGCACTAATTAATTGAAGGACTTTATAATTACAATCAGATAAAGTTACAAAAAGCCCAATATCTTGTTCAAATTATCAAGAACTTTTACCAACTAAAATTAACATCTCAATGCTTTTATTTTCCGTGTTTTAATCATTTATGATTAATATATAAGAAAGTTTTCATTAATTGCCAATAAAAAAAAATTGATTAAGTTGAGTTAACAGCATTTTGCCCCTTGAAAATGCACATGAGAATTAACAAATTCGATGCACCATAAAAAAAATTATCCAAAAAATAGCACATTCGCTGTAGTACCTTGAAATACAAAAAATATGAACAAAAATCTCTCATGAGACATAAAACGGGTAACAAAAATAAGTTCACATTGAAAGCTTAACATGAAATGAGAGATTAAAAATCTTCATAATAAGCTACACGTAGTCTTTAATCATGTTCTTCCCAATCTTTATCTATTTGACAATGAATGTCTTTGAACTTTCTCATAATCTCTTTTCTGAATGTCCATGTATATATCGAGTTGCATACAATTTCTCCATCTTAGAGCATCCACGACAATCTAGTGATTTATGGAAAAAACGATATTTTAGTATGATATTAGAGATCACAAATGGTATATGTCCAGTTAAAGTTACCTCATTACAATGCCGCCATTGAAGCAACTTGTTTATGTTAATCTTCCTCAAGTCCATTGCATCTCATATCAATCTCTTGAAGTAAATATAAACCAATAGTAAATTGTTTGAAAAGTTACATACTAAATAGACAAATGTATTTTGAACAATGGTACCTTTTACGATATATATTTTTTCCCACCACTAAATTTTTGGTATTTTCAGTATTTACCTTCGTCGGTGTGCATGAACAAAGCCTACGGTGGCCATGTCTTTTTGGCTTGTTGCAAACATAGCGCCACCAAAGCTGTGCACTCAAAAGAAGGTAAATAATGGAATATCAATTCCTTTGTCAGTTACTAATGTGGGGAGAGGTAATAGAATGGGAAATCAAAATATAACGAACCCTCTTTAAATGAAATCAACTTAAAAGGGAAAATTTCATGAACAGTAATTAAAAACTGGTTTATTTTTTGCTTTATTAAAAAAATTATTTTTGACCATAATTTTACACTCTTTGGATTCGTTGCAATGAGTCGAATCCATAAACCATGAAAACTTGGCACAAAACTAACAAATGCAAAAAAAAACTTTGAATCAGGACAAAACGAAAAAACTTAAAAACCACTTTTCGTTTTTTGGCCAAAGCAATTAGTTTTGATTGTTTGGAGAGGTGAGGGAAAACTGATCATTGTCTCAAGACTCGTTCTTCAATTTGATGAAAGAAGAGACTCATTCTCCTATTTGATAAAAGGAAAGGAAAAGCAAGAAATAGGTGCTGAGGTCTTTTCCCAAGTTTTGGCTTCTCCTGTTTAGGTTATAACAAAAGTCCCTAATTGCCCTCCTCCTTTTTTGATAATACTAATCCAGTTACTGCCAGTATTTTGTCGCACCTATTTTTGGTCACTGTTGCTACTAGTTTTTTTTGTCAAATTAAAGCTACTGGAGTTCTTTTTTCGGTCAAATTTCAATTATTTCTCATATTTCATAATGGGAAGTAGTTCTGGCACTCCCCAAATTGATTTTTGGAGTGTCTAAATCAATCCCTATAAGAACATAATTTTGGCTCTACCCAAATTGATTTTGGCAATCCCTTTTTGGAAAGCCAAGATCAATTTGGGGAGTGTCAAAATCAATTTCCTTCATAATTAGCAAAAAGAAAGTTAATCGTTCTATTTTTTGCCTGTAGTTGGATATAATAGTAATTTTAAATTAATCATTTTTTTAATTGGGTAGTAATATTCGATTCTAATTAGCAAAAAGAAAAAAATTTCAAATATAAAACCTTGTTTTGCAATACTCCCTCCGTCCCTTTTATAATGTTTAACTTTCCATTTTGAAATTGTCCCTTAATAAGTGTTTGTTTTGAAAAGTTAATAGGTAAAAATGTTTGTGCAATTATTGTTTTGCCCTTTTGAAAAATTAGTGGGTAAAGATTAATGGATAACAATAGAGGATAATTTTGGAAAGAAGAGATAAAAGTTGATGTGAAAGATGTAAAGTAGAGGTAAAAGTTGATGTAAATGTGCAATAATAATGTTTCTTTAATAAGTTGAATTTACAAAGCAACAGATTTAAAAAGGACAGAGTGAGTATATCTTTAGTTGATTGGTAATATTATATTACTCCTAATTGGCCAAAAAAATTCTAGTGGAGTGTTTCAAATTTGGGACACAAGTATTTCACAATATATATTTAAAAAATGTCTAAAAAATTATTTCATACACATTATAATACAATAATGAATGACAAAGGAAACATGGTAAAAACTCAATTCAAAACCGGTTTATGGCATAAGCCAGTGAAACTGTTGTTTCAGGCCCCAAAAGAATTGTTAAAAATAGGAGCCTCCAAATATTTAAAGTACTCATATGTCTTAGGTATTTTTTGTTTAAGCCTACTACACACGATAATAGGCCCAAATATTTAAAGCCTTTACATATACTAATCAAATTTACGTCTGAGAAAAGTTAAAACCTATCTTCGGTCAACAATGCCTTAATAAAGATTAAATGGATTAGTTTTATTGTCTATTGAGATGGATATAGTAAAGAGCCTTGATTACGAAAACATAATTAGTACATTTGCATCAATAGTGCAAGAATATTAATGTTCAAATGGTAGATTTTGAAGTATTACAATGAATATTTCTTTTTTTTTTCTGATAAATGTATGTATAAATTTTGTAACGGATTTTTTTGTAAAGATTCTGTAATGATTAACTTTTCTTTGCAAAATATAGAAGGGGCACGTCTAAGAAATTTGTTTTGGACCCCCCAAATTTTTGAGTTGCCACTGACCCAATTCATAATTCATTTTTAACATTTATCTCTCAAATACTACTTATGTTACAAAATGCATTATGCGTATGTCTCCACGACGCTCTACAGAAATAATAATAAATTTTTACCATAATCCAAAAACGCAAAAAAAAAAAAAAAAATTAAAAGTTTGAAAATGAAAAACTCAAAAAGAGCCTCCCAATTAAACACCCCAATACATGCGGGAGAATTAGCAACACCACTTCGAAACTTTTTTGATTTCCAGATAAGTATGATGTATTAACGATTGACGTAGACGCTTGATTAAGTGCAAGGGGTTACTCGAGTGTGACCCGGACAGGTTGCCATGCAGTTTATTTTCCAGGACTCGCAGTAAAGTTCTTTTCAAATACCACCAATTAAAGAAACCTTTGAGCCAGAAAGTTGTCGATCTGATTATTAGTAACTTGAAGATCCCAAAATTAGTGGAATTTCAAGTCGTTGGAATTTTTAGAATTTCGGATGAGTAAAATCATGACATTGGAAGAGTTTTTATGAGGAACCGAAAGAACTCATCTAGTTTCATTGAATCTGGACGAGGCGGTATAATCATGAATGAATAATACCAACGTGTTTGATTCTGAATTAATTACTACATCATTTTTTTTTTTCAAGAAAATTGAATTTCCGAAATTCAATTCCCCGTACTTATTTCCCCCAGTAGAATTCTCCTATGGATTACCGTCTTGAATGTATTGACTCCTCCTTAAGCTACTTACATCCTATTTGGCGACCGGATTTGCACCCGGATTTGCCTCACCCCCGGATTTGTAATCCAGGCCCCACGTTAAGCCTGCGTTTGGCACGCAAAACTCGCCCCCGGATTTAATTACTGTTCGGACTCCAAATCAGGGAGGAGCCTGATTTGCTAACGACGGCTTCGACCCTATCGTTAGCAAATCCGGGAGATTTGTCAAGTTTTTGTACAATATTACCCCTCCAAATCCACCCTCTTCTTCTTCTGCTGCTGCTGCTACTACTATGGCGGTGGACGATGGCGATTAACAGAGAGAGAGAGGAAATCGCCTACTGGCAACTTCACTGCCGCTGTGACTCCACCGCCACCGTCGCCTACGGTGATCTGTGTACAATCATTTAACAGCCCAAAAAATGAAAACAGATCTCAACCTAAACAAAGCAATTTTGTTGTCTCTGGTCGAGCTGCTTTGAATCCACCTTCGGCTCTGGTCGAGCTGCTTTGAAGAAGAAAAAGGAAGAATTGCAGTAATTTTGTTGTCTTTCTTTGATATGCTTTGGCAATTGGCAACCCCAAAGAAGGCCACGTGGGGTAATGAATAAGATAAATTCACATACATACAAATATAATCCAATTGAGGAAGTTAATTCACATACAAATAAGGGCAATAATTTATTTTCTCAATTTTTTTAATCTATACTCCCCATAAAACATACATTGTATTCAGTTAATTAAAAAATTTAAATATAAAAAAACGTTTTTAAATTAATTATTAAAAAATGGTTTACAATATGGCTTAAATATTTGTCAGATTAAAGGAAATAATTTTATCCCATATATATTGATAGATATGTATTTGTTCCAATTATAATAAAATCAAACCAAATTTTCCCATTAAAATAACAAAATGGGGGCAATTATGTCGTTTACAACTTAGCTCATTATATCCACCTTCCAAATTCCCCTCTTCAAAATACCATCCAAACACCCAATATACAAATTCACCCTTCTTAGGAGGTGGGCTCACCCTCATTACAAATTCACCCAAAATCATCTCCGGTCGCCAAACGGGGCGTTAGGGAGTTCACTGAGCACACTCTTGGCAAGAAAGCTCTTTCTACTTTTATGCAAGTTTTAATTGCAAAGATCAATATTTTTTTAATAGAGTTAGGGCTGTTTTTTCTTATTCATTGTAGCTCTATTATTTGTGTTGTAATCTCCGTAAACTATTATTTATAGATTGATGTTCTTTTCCTTCCAAAAACAAAAGTCAAAGATAATCATATTAAAAAGATTATCTTGTGTATGAAATGAAAGTCACGTACAAGTAATAAAAGTTTCCAAAATTGCGAAAAAAATCTGGACGTTCAATTCCCTAGAAGATATGATTGCGTCCACACTCGGCACTTTTAGCGGTAGGTGTGGAACTATTTATGAGCCGCTATCAAAATTGCCTTAAAAATTTTAAAAAGTATTTCTACTGGCACACCCATTCGATTGCATACCGACCACACTCACTCTTATAGGACCTACTTCAAGGTCCCAAACTAATAATTGAAGCCGCTCAATTTGTTTAAAATACGTTTTTAAGGGTTTCTGGAAAAAAAAAAGTGAGCTCAATCAGATATCGAGAAAGGCTTAATAAATTTGTTAAAATTTTGGTCTGTTCAATTTAGGAATTTAAAATTTAATGAATCAATCGAGCTTTTACAGGTATCCGATTAAGCTGGGTTTTTTCAAAAACCCTTGGAAAAATATTCTAAACAAATCGGAAATGGCCTGGATTCTTTCTTGTAACCTGAAATACGTACCATATGAATGAAAGTGTGAGCATGATATGTGGTAGAGATATGTCTTTTTAAACTTTCTGAATTTAAAATCAGCCAACTTACAGTATCCCATCAATCATATCCCTCATATTTCCAAAAACCAAAAAAATCAATCATATCCCCGAAATTCCAGGATTTATTTTAATTTGTTTTAAATTAAAAATCTGGAAAAGGATCTCCACTCTCTACAAGCTCAAAGTGGATCTGTTGATGGGCTGCTTTGTTTTAAAGGACCAAAGAAATGGATAGGCTTTGATTTAGACTTATTGGCCTGTTGGCCCACTTATTAGATATGCAACTTCAAAAATTAAATACTCGTTTCACTGCCAGGGATGATAATTCAACCCCAACCCAATAGGATAGAGTTCTTTTCCTAATTTTTGGGTAACAGACTAACAGGGGGTGATTTCGAAAAATCCGCCAGAGTTAGGAGGTGGGGGGCGTGTATTGGCCACCCCACCCCGATATTCAAGACAATCTTATATCGCGAGGAAAAGATTTCTAGAATCATGCGAGGAAGGCCATAGCGGTCTTTATACAAATCCCAAACAATTATCCAAAAAACCAAAATTTTAAAAACACATTTCGTGGGCTAAATTTTAAATTTAAAACTGACTTCCGATATGTGTAAATATTTGATCCAAAATTTCATTTTTTGTTTTTTCATCCAAGCCATTCAAAAATGAAAGTTTGGATCAAGCATCCAAACACATCGGATGGAGCTAGTTTCTTGTAAGCCTACTAGAAATGTGTTTTTTAAATTTTTGAGCGGCTCATATCAGCCGTTTGGGATCCGTACTGTGCCTCGTAGGGCTTTCCCTGCATGATTTCCTATAAATCTTCCTTGCACATATCATTTTTGCCCCGATATTACTCGCTTCCGACATACAGATATATGTATAACTATATTTATATATATATATAATTATATTTTCTCCATTATATGCATCAAATTTTATTTGTATTCTTATAATTTTATTTTTACAGCTAAAATACAACATTAGATGTTTTAGTTAATAAGTTTTTTTTCCTATCACTTGAATAGTTATTTAAAAATCTATATTATAATGGAGAGCGGTTTTACATTTTGTCCCTCTCATAACTGTCCTACGTGGCAGATTGGAGGGCTGTGATTGAGTTTCAAAATAGAGTTTGATCTTAAATTATTGGTTGTTGAAACGTAACAGAAGGAGGTTTCTTTTTACTGTATTCTCTGAAGGGTTGTGATGAGATGTGTTGGGCGTTTTAATTTGATATTAACCAAGATTATTTCAAAATGTATATTTTGGAAGAGGTTAGGGTGGTTGGAAAGAGCAAATCATTACGTGGCAGTTTATTGGCCTAGGTTGGGACCATATTTTTTTGCGAAAATAAGACAGTTTTGTATTTATTGGTTGTTGTACATTGATGTAGTTTTTTTTCTTAAATTGAAATACTTAAAATTGATTAGATGAATCCTAATTGAAGTGTCCATAAGAAGAAAAAAAATATTCTCCAAAAATTTGGGTTTGTTGTTGGGTTGGTCGCAAGGAAAAGGTAATTTATTTTAGTTGTGCTCATAATGTGTTGTGTCGTGCCTTCAGGCATGGGCAATTCTAATTATTTAACAGTTCGAAACGTTTGAATGAGACCCAAAAATGAGCCCCACAAGACAACATTTGGTGAATTTCTTAGGCTACACCGTTTTGGGTGAGCAGCACTGTGCGGTCCAAGACCTGCACAGCAGGCCCCCTTCCCGTTAAGCCATCAGATAAATCCGTACCTACATTATGAATTTAACTTAATGTCAAAATATCTTTCAAATACTAACGTACTATTCTTTGTCCAAAACAATCCACTGAAACAAGCTTCAAGTCTCCTATCTCTATCTGGTGCAATTCATTGTATTCATCCACAAACCACGCTTTACAAATGATCAATGTGTTACACTTTTTACACATTATCCTTTGCTCCAAAGGCAAAGGTTGGCATTTTCCTTCCCAAAATACATTTCCCCATAATCAATGGAATGGTTAACAATAGGGGTGTACATGGTCTGGTTTGGACCGGTTTTATAGAAATTCGGGAACCGAACCATATCTAACGGTTCCAAAAAACTAAGAATCATAACCAGACTATTACACATATGGAACCAAACCACACCAAACTATTAGACCGGTCCGGTTTGGTTCGGTTTCTGGTTCTAAACCATGTGAGCATTCAAAAATTGCCAAAAAAAATTATCTACAAAATTATTACAATTTCTTCGTAAAACTACTACCACAAAACCAACCGACAAATAAATTAGGGAAAATTATTGAAATGGGCCCTGTAGTTTCATCCAAGTCTCGATTTAGTCCCTCTAGTTTCAATTGCACTTTAACCAACCCTGTAGTTTCAATTTTGGTCGAATTGAGTCCCTGCCGTTAACTTTTATTAGCAAATCATAAGGAAAACCCAATTTGGAGATTTGTTGAGGGTCAAACTCGTCTTTTCACCCACCCTTCTTTTCCCTAATATGTAACACAAACTCTAACCCTAAAAAAAACCTTCACTGCCCATCCCCATCGTCATTTGAACCACACCACCATCTGTTACCGCCATCAGTCACTCCTGGTACTTCCACCACTGTCACAGGAGCTCCATTCACTCTCTTCGCCATCGTCAGGGCCTCACCGCCTTTTCCTGTTGCAATTCGGTCAACACCAACAAGTTCTGGCACCCCCCTGAGCGCTGGATTTGCTCGTTTTCCATCACCACCCGACTAGTGGTGTTGCTCGGTGGCCCAACCAATCCGGCTAGACTATGGGTTTGAGTTTTTAACTCAGATTGGGGCTTTTCCACCCTTGTACCGCCGTCGTCTGCCTCTATGGAGGTTGTTTGTGGCTCGGTTTGAGTGGAATCGACCATGGGTTGAAGAAATTTCTGGGTTTTTAATTCAAATTAGGGTTAGGGTTACAGATTAGGGAAGAAGAAGGGTGGGAGAAAAGATGAGTTTGACCCTCAAAAAATTCCCAAATTGGGTTTTCCGTCTAATTTACTGATAGAAGTGAACGGCAGGGACACAATCTGACCAAAATTGAAACTACAAGGTTCGTTAGAGTGCAATTGAAATTAGAGGGACTAAATTGAGACTCGGGTGAAATTACATGGACCATTTCAATAATTTTTCCACTAAATTAAGAACTCCAACAATAACTAAAACAACTATTAAAATACTCTCGTATATTATCATCGATAAATATGGCAGATGCAACATTAAAACTTAAAGCTGACAAATTTATCAAGTGTGTGTGCATGGGTATACATGAGTGTATATATATCATATTATATTTTATTTTACTTATATATATGGACTGGTTCATTTCAAACCACGGTTCCTAATTATGAAATCAAGGACCTATCCAAAATATCCGGTTTTAATTTCTTTAAAACTAAAACCAATCCGTTAAACCATAGAACCAATCCAAATAAATCAATTCGGTCTGATTTCACTGTTTTTTCAGTTTTCTTGTGCATCCCTAGTTAACAAGATAAACCTAAGCATAACCCAATCTCTACAAGGTCTACACTTCACCGCAGAATTCTCTTTCTTAGTTAATTTGTTTTAACAGACCCTATCCCTACGATACCAAGTCTACACCTCACCATAGAATTCTCCCTTACTTAATTTGTTATAACGAACTCTACTCCGTCCACCATGTTTTCAGATAGTGTCGTACTTGATACTTCTGCATATTAGAGAATTTTTCTACATAGGCAGGATTACGAGGAATAGGAGAGATATTAGTTCGCTTCTGGGGCGCTGCAGACAAACTTCGGTTGATGGTCTTTGCGAGCTTAGAGTAGAACTGGATGAGGGAGTTATCCCCAACAAGGCAATACTAGTTTTTTTTTTTTTTTGCTCACAATCTCCATAGAACCGCCTCTATTTTGTCAGAGACTGTTCTAGCCACTAGGAGGGGGTAATTGCAACAATCACGGTGTTTATGACTATGAGGAGGATCTTTAGGGATTCATCCTGGCCTCGAAGCCGGTGGCGGGGTCTACGCACCACAATCCCCATATCTTTTTTCGGAGATCAGGGGATTATTATGGTTTTTACTCCAGCCACGAGGATAAAGGCCGAGGATTAGAATCCCCAAACATCTTCCTCATAAACATTGTGTTTCTTGCGATTACCCCATCCTGGCGAGTAGAATAGTCTCGACACAGCGTGAGGTGGTTCTATAGAAATTATCATTGAATAATGGTACTAAGAGAGCTACTAGAGACATGAGGGGTCAAGTGCCCCCCGCCCCCCAATTTCTCACAAGGATTTTTATAGCCTTAAACTAAATTTTACAATTTTGCCCTTGCAAAAATTAAAAATTCAAAAATTACCCCAGCTTACTTAAAATTCATAGAATTCTTAAGTTTTTTCTTCTTTTTTAGAGTTGATAGTTTTACTAATGAGGTTATCGTAGATTGTTTTCAAAAAATAATAGTAAGTCATTAGGATGTGTTATAGAGCAAAAATACATACATCAATGTATATTTAGGTTAGACTTCACCTCTTAATTTAGTTATTCATTTGCAACAGGAGCAAATAGAAAAAATAACTTTTATATTTTGACCCTGCTAACTTAAAATCTTGACTCCGCCCCTACTAAGAGGAATAACTCTCTCACCCATTTCTACTCTAAGCTCATGAAGACTATCAACCGATTTGTGTTGTGGGAGTGCCCCAGAAGTGAATTGGTATCACGAATTGCTACGGTATACGGAACGGTAACATGATCGTGCTACTCAAACCCTTCGGAATGCAATACGGTGGGGGTAGGCTTCTTCATTTCATTTGTTAGGAATGAAATTATTTCATTCCAAAGCGGTAGATTTTTTTGGGTTTTTTAATATAAGTATCTATATATATACATTGAACTTATGAAACAATTAATGCAATTAATTTATGAGGTCATTGCTTGTTAAACGACAGTTTACTTATCATCTACATGTCAATTTTATCATCCGATTGTCGGAATCTCCGTTTCATTTGAAACTCCATGCACTTTGGGATCATTTGGTGACCTGAATTCCAATTCGTTAACACTGTAACGAATTGTGATTACCCTGCTCTGAAAACATCGGTAATCACAGGACAGATGGTACATTCGACTAGCTGTATGATAAGGTTGTCATTCTCGTACTAAGTGGTCGAGAGATTGCAAACGTGAATTCTGCTATCAAAGGTACGTCGTCCTGTCTTTGCCATTACTACCATTTGACAGGGAAATGAAAAATCCAACTGGCCACAGAAAGGTCCATGCTCGCAGCTCACCATATTGTACTCTGATAGCATCCTCAACTTATCATGTTGTTGCTCTAAGGAATGAAAAGACAGTGCTACCCGTACAGAATATTTGGTACAGAAAATGTACCGATCGCATTTGAGGACCCACTTTTGAGTCCTACACGAGTGATCCGAACCGTTTATTGTTCTTAAAATATTTTTTCAAAGGGCCCCACTAAATTTCAGCTCAATCGAATGGTTGGAAGTGTTCCAACCAAAGTCCCACCGTTCCAACCAAAAAATGGTGGGACTTTGGTTGGAGCACTTCCAACCTTCCGATTGAGCTAAAATTTGGTGGAGCCGCTCGGAAAAATGTTTTAAGAACAATGAACGATTCAGATCACTCGTGTAAAACCCAAAAGTGGGTTCCCAAACGCGATCGGTATGTTTTCTGTACCAAATGTTCTGTACCCGTATCTTTATCCTATCGATGAAAACAAGCAAATTGGTTGGCACCTTTTTTACCTACTTGACTGAATTTGTGTTTCGTAAAATTTACGTGCATCTTTTACCGGAGAAAAACTTGGGTGTTGGTTGGGTATCACATGACAATACCTAACACACATCTTAGTCGTTCAAAAGTGTTTCGAAAGGTTCGATCAGGGACCACGTCGGCCAGCCGTACCCTTGCACCCAAGTTCTTCTCCTGTTCTTGGCACTTGGTTATGAGGGGTATTGAATTAGGGATCAATTACTCGACTCTCATCACTATAATTACGAAATATGAAAATGAAAAATTAGTTAGTGTCCTTTACTATGTCGTCAAAAAAAAAAAAAAACAAAAAACAAAACAAAACAAAAAGACCTCTAGCATTAATGTCTTTGGGCACTGCATAATAGCACCAATGCCCTTAGATCAAATTCAAAAAGCTTTGTCAAGTGACTCACTACAACAAATTTCACTAGTTTATATGAAAAGCTTTGTAGACTTAGGCTTCAATTCATAGGAAACAATCCAACTGTCAACTTACAAAGGCATAAGACAAAGGCACAATAAAAATGTTAGAACATTTGTGAGCTAAGTCCCACATTAAAAAAAAAAAAGAAAAAGAAAGGGATGGAACTTAATATATACTCTCTCCGTACCTTTTTAATTAAGAGATCCCTATCAGAATACGTGCAATTTCAAACCCCTAAAAACATATTTCTTTATATAATTTTTAAATTTTTTTATACCAAATTAAAGTGTTCATTGAGTACTTTAATTTAGTGAAAAAATATTTAAAAACATGCTACGGAAGTGCAATTTTTAACGGGTACAAAAATACAGGTTTCTCAAAAGTATCATTTAAAAAGGGACGAAGGGAGTAATAGGGTAACTCATCACTTACAAGGCTTTGTCTTTTAAGTGGATATAGTCATTCAATGTATATTGGTTCCAATTGATGTGGTGGTCTCTTTGTCATTACTCCCCAAAATGTTATGAATTGTGCACACCGTGATGGGATCAATGCATTGTATAAAAACTCCCAACAAGTGGTATCAGAGCCGATGGGTGACGATCTATGGGTAGACTCTTCGCGCGCCATGAATGGTCTTGTAAACAGAACACTCTTGGAGTAGGATAAAATCCAATATTTACTCGTCAAGGAGCATGGTACATGTGAATGTGCACATTGACTCTCAATGGCGTATGGAATGTCTCTGAGTTGATGAAGTGGATATCCAAGTGACTCCCGATGAAAGAAAGGTGACTAGATGTTGGAGTGTTGTAATGGATAGCTCTTTGAATCAATGGAGTGGGTGCGAAAGAAGCCTAGTTCAGAAGATAAGGTCAGAGGACCGATATATCAGAATTAAGGGGGAGTTTGCCATGTCTGGGCTGACGTCACAGCACGTAGGTTCGAGTAGTCAAATCAGCCCGAGACATTCCCCATCAGCCACGTGCTTCTGCAGGTGGCGGTGGTAGAGTAGGTGACTACCGCATTTAATGCCTCATCATGGACTGTGTGGCGTGCCAGACACGCTTCCACCAAATCGGATATACCCGAGCCCTACGTTACCAAGGTCAACCGACTCGACAAGCGTGCGGGCCAACCCCTCAGGCGCTTGGCGCGTCGCTTGGCGGAGCTCCCGAGGGTTGTCTGGGAACCAAGCTGTGAGTACCATGTCCTTGGCACCAAGACGTTTGGCAAACATCGTTCAAACCTATATTCGTCCAGGACCATGTATCCGCACCATCTGCCAAGGGCACCGTTCGTTCGGCACCATTGAGGTGGATCGATCTGCATTCGGTTTTGCAGATTCTGTGATAGTGACCTTTTTAGCCTTTCGGGATGTGGAGGGGGGCCCTTGCTGACCCCTATGAACCCGGCCGCTACATCTCTCAACATTTTCATTCTCATATGTGCATTATGTGACATAGGAGGAAACTCACATTGATTATGAAACTGGAGAAATTCACCACGCAATTTCTGATTTTGAAAGCCTCCTTCGGCACGTTCAAATTGATTTCTTCAACTTCGTACCTATTTATGAGATGCGCGCTTGGACATAACGTCACCCGTACCCTATTCGCACCCAAGTTTTTCTCCTTTTCTTGGCACTTGCTCATGTGGAGGGGTATTGGATTAGGGATCAATTAGTCGACTCTCATCAATATAATTACGAAATGTGAAAATGAAAAATTAGTCAGTGTCCTCTACAAAGGCATCAATGTGAAAATAAAAAATTAGTAGACTTTTGCGGCCAGAAAATTAATGTTTTTGGGCCTTGCACAATAGCACCTATTAGATTTCTTGGAAGATTCCAACCTAAAACCAAATGGCAATACGTAGAGTAACCTCTAGATTATATTAACTAAGTTTGGGTGGCTCCGGTGAGCAGCGTGGAACAAGTCTTGATAGCACCAATGCTCTAAGATCAAATTCGAAAAGCTTTGTTACTGCATAATAGCAGCAATGCTCGTAGATCAAATTCAAAAAGCCTTGTCAAGTGACTCACTACAACAAATTTCACTAGTTTATATGAAAAGCTTTGTAAAAAAAAAAATTCATGCATGAAAAGGTTGTTGTGATTAACTTTTTTATATTACTTAGACAACCTCGGACTAATACGTAAGGATCAATCCTACTGTCAACTTGCAAAGGCATAATAAAAGCTATGTCAAAGTCTCTCCTCATTAAAGCATGTCGGATTCAAAAATCCACGTATTAATTTGAGCTGTTGAATCTCAGAATTCACGGGCCGGATTTTTTCGGTGCAAACAACCTTTTCACGGCTCATCCGTGAAAAAGTTATTCTTCTCCTAGGGATGGTCTTTTAATGCAGATACAACTCATAATCGATTTTGCACGCAAAACTTAGGTCACTTTATCCTCTACTAGGTAGGATAAATTTTTTGTTCTCGCTCAACGTTTTCGTTCTCAAGAATTTCACTGGTTTGTGATATTTTCAAAAGATGTTTCTCAGCCACTTCTACGTTCCCACACACGCATCATGTGACTTAACGATTATGAAACTGGAGAAATGCATCACCCAAATTCTGATTTTGAAAGCCTTCTTTGGCATGTACATGTTCAAATTGATTTCTTCAACTTCAATTCGTACTTATTTATGGATGAGATAGCCAGGTGGCCTTAAGCTGATCGCCGATGTGACCCAGGAGCTGCACCGGAATAGTAGTAGGTAAAGGATAAATTAGGGTTTTCCAAAACTTAAATTAGGATAAATTCATCTGTGTGCCATCTCTAATACCGGAATCAGTCTGTTCCCATTTGGAAATCGATATCCACGAATCCGATCGTTCAATTTGGATCGCGATATATGCAATGGTAACCCTGATCCGACAACGTACATTATTAATCAAGGACGGATGGGACATTCGACTAGCTGTATGATGAGGTTGTCACATTCTCGTAGCAATTGGTCCCGTCTTACCCCATTACCTGTTGTTGATAGGGAAATGGAAAATCGAGTTGGCCACATATTCAGCACATTGTAATCTGATAGCATCCTCAACTTATCACGTTGGTGCTCAAGTTGGTACTATAAAAAACACTGATATTTGTCTAATACGTGCATGCACGTTTGACACCCCACATGCGTCTCTGAATTTGTGTTCGTAAAAAGGAAAATGTCAAAAACCACAAACCGAAAAAACTATGGGTGCCACATTAACGATTATTTGGTATTCGGAATCGGGGGCTCTGTAGTGAGTTCACTACAACGTAGGGGAGAAAGAAAAACCAAAAAACCGAAAAAAACCGACCGATCGGTTGGTTTTCGGTCGGGAAAAAGCTGGGTCGGTTGACGTTGGACCGAACCGAATTGAACCGAAAAATTATCAGTTTGGTCTCAGTTTCCTGAAAATTGGTTTGGACTGAACCGAACTGAACTAAAACCATGCCAATTTGGACCGAAATACCCAGAAACCATCCCTATTTGGACCGAAAACCGAAAAAAACAATCTTGACCCCCCAAAAATAACAAATCCTAGCCGTCCATCTCAATCTTAACGCCGGACCAAAAAAACCAAAAAAAACCGAACCACCCCGAACCGATCAGTCCATTGTTTTTTTCGGTTGAGATCGATTCCCAGCAAAACCACCCCGATCGGTTTGGTCCCGAACACCCCGAAAACCAAACCAACCGATTTTCACCCCTACTACAGGGTGTAATGAGGAACGATTACCGTTCGATTCGGTAATCAATGACGCAAATTTGAAAAACACTCTTCCATGTAAGAATAATCTCTTACATGGAAGAGTTTATTTTAATCTAAACCATTGATTGCCAAATCCAATGGTCACTATTACTTACGACACCTTGTAGTGAGTGTCCTTGCTACAGGGCCCCGATTCCCTTTGCTATATATATATATATATATATATATATATATATATATATATATACACGTACATCAGATTTCTGCGACCTATTTTGGGATGTCACACTAAGGATCGAAACCCTTCAATTTATTTCCAATATTGTTGTAAGGGTTCATATAAATCCAACTATTCATTCGGATATTAGTAACGACTAGTTGATTTTCGTTCCTAAGGGGAGGTCTGGGGTTCAAGTCAGTGGAGGTTTGGGTCCATAAACATGTATTTTTTAGGCTAAAATTAAGTGAACTAAGACTTATTTGTGGGTAATTAGTTATTCAGTGACTCTGGGGCATCGCTATATGAAGCCATAACTCCCTTTTCCATCGCTTTTTTTTTTATGGGTCTTCATCACATATTCAGGTAAAACTCATATATTTATTCTTGAGTCTCACATAAATATGCGCAGGAAAATTATATTATAACACCAAATAATGACACCCCAAGAGCACTAATTTATTTTTTATATAAAATAAAAAAAGTGATGTACCGATTCATATTTTTCTAAAAAATGCAAATAATAATAATAATAATAATAAAATTCTCCCAAAATTCTAGTGTGCACACACCCTCACAATGGCCCACATGTGGCGGATGAGTAAGATGGCTTTAAAGATGGGAAGACAAGAGTCGGAAATATGTCGTGATTCGGTGATTTCCATGAAAATGGACGAAATGCGTAGGCCCCTGTTCTGGAAAACGACTTACGGGATTTCAGAAGAAAGTTGTTTTCCTTTCATTGAAGGAAATTATTTTACGAGTAAAACATTTTTTTACTACATTTTGTGCAACGAAACACCCAAATACCAAAAAAATATCTTATAGGAAAACATTTTACGCCCAAACAAATAAAGCCGGGGGTGTTCCACTAAACTGTTTTTTTCAAATACCGAGACAGGTCATTCTCTCATAATATATCACATAAAAAAATCGTGAAAAACTAATTTTTTCAAAAAAACCAACTTAGTGGAACACCGAACGAGAGCTTTCTCCAAAAAATAAATAAATAAACATAGTAGTATAGGCTTAGTCACTTTCTCCTTCGCAAATCAATCTTTGCTTATGCTCATGTACTCTATTAATTTTTGCTCTCGTAAATTTGTCTAACAGTTTTAGATTTTTTGAAAGACACTTTCATCATCGCGCTTACACACACGGCAGTATGGGACTTAGACTATAGTACATACATGTACATTATGTTATGAAACTGGTTAAACCAACAAGCACACAATTCTAAAAGACGACTTAGACAAAAAAAACAGAAAGACCCGAAATTTTTTATGTAGTTCTCCAAATGCGTAGTTTAGTACATCCATAGCTCGTATCGTTCCACTATGTGTAACTCTGCTATTCAAATGAAGAGGGTGCAAGTTTTATCTTCTGCTACATATAACAAGTACGTATATAACCTGAAAAATAAATAAATAAATAAATAAATAAATAATAAATAAAAGTAGTACTCCATATAACATGATTTAAATGATTAATTACTACTAATTTAATTAGTACTGTAATTAATTATTCGAGCTGATGACGAGGAGTCGTGTTTTCGTTTTGTAGAACCAGTGGTTCCTCAACTCCCAAGCTCGTCGTCTTCTTCGACCCTACCCCTATTTTAGTTGAAATCGGTCTCACCTGCATTCCAGAGCTCAACTCTGAACCGGGATTTCTCCGTTACCCTACGGCTATGGCTCCTCCAGAAAAGGAATCAAGTGGTTTGAAGGAAACCATGGCTTCCGACCCCGATGCCCGCTCCATTTCCACCATCGTCATCATAATCGGTACAACTTTGCATAATCTTCTCTCTATTTCTCTGTTCTATCTCTCGCTGTTTCTCATAATCGGTACGAGCTTTACTGATTTGATTTTAGTTTTTTTTATGAAATCGTGTAGCTATGCAGACTGAAGCGCTTCCTCTTGTGAACAAGTTCCAGCTTCAAGAGGACCTCAATCCCGTGTTAGTTTCTTCTTTCACTCTTCGAGCGATTTCTTTATCTTTCCCGGTGTAAATTTCGTCTGTTCATTATTCAGATTAGCTCTACAATACTAACAAAGAAAGGGAGTTTTGTTCGAGTCTATGTGGGGCGGTGGGCCCCAACTCTCAGTCCATGACTCTATCTTCTCTCGTTATTATAATGCTTTTGTAGTGTATGTTATACTTGTGGTTCTTTTTTTCTCATTTAAAAAGGTACTCAGACGCATATTTACAAACATCATTCATGCATAGTACATAGATAAATTTCATGGGCAGCAGAGCTATGCGCTTCCTTTATGAACAGAAATACTTGGTTGAGGAAATGGTCTTAGGAAAACTAGAATTATGAAGCAGGATTTTTTTTCCCATAGCGGTTCTTGATTGCCCTCTATGATTGAGACGAATCTATGTAGATTTACCTTGAATGTGGACATAATAAGTATCCAATTTTGGTTTCATGCAATTATAGAATCTTGACTGTGATTTAAGACTAGAATTGCCTTGCCAAAGGTCTATTTATTTATTTTGCTTCTTTTGTTTGAGACCTTGTGGTGTTCTTTGAATTGCATTTTGAATCATAGGGGGAAGTATCAAACGGTAAAAATAATGTTTTCCAAGCTTCATCCTTTCAGTTTATTTGTTTCATGTCCAGTGAAGATATGGTCACTATACTTGTGCCGTTTTTTTTTCCCCCTTTTTGACATTTTGAGGTGAATTTGCTACATTGCTGGTTTTGGGTACTATATTCTCTTACTTGATTCAAGTTTTGATTGTGAACTCACAACTATGCAGCTTCCCAATAGGGGTTCCTTGGGTTCGCTACTGTGGTACTTACAAGGACCTGAATATCAATATAATCTGGCCTGGAAAAGATGCAAATTTGGGTGGGTATTGATTCCAATGTTTTGTTTGCTTGTTTTTTTTTTAGTTTCTTTGAAATGACGATCACCTGCTTTCGCAATTGCATGCATACTTTTTTATCCACGCTCGGTGAGTTTTGATAAACTAGTGATTCTGCTCCTATGGCTGTTTTCTGCTGGTCCTTACGTGTGACTAAGTTTGATACTCCCCCCTGTTGACGAGTAAGAGTGCTTGTGACTTGTGAGTAGGATGATTCAACGCCTGGTTGGCTAATCCTCTTAATTTGGCATAATTTCCCTCTAGCTAATCCAAATAATTTTAAACTTCAGCTAATTTTGGTGCATTTGTGTATAGTTTCAGGCAGATCTTGTCAAAGATGTCTCTACCAAGCAATTGTTTTGTATCTTACCCACCAAAAAAAATAGAACTGTTTTGCATATAGAAAACAACTTGCTGGTCTGATGTATTCATCTTTGTAGAAGCTTTACATCCCTCATTTTATTATAGCGACTTTTAAGCAGCTCCCCACACAAACAATTCAAGCACACAATTTGTTATGAGTATTTTATTTCCTGTTTATTGATCCTGTACGATTATCCGGGAAACATAGAAATATCAAGGATTTTGAAGATGTAAAACCACCTCATTTTTAATGGGTTTCCTTAAAATGATTTTTCAGATCTGGTAGTTGCACATATGGATTTTAAGTGTTCGTATAGGCGTGTTGATAATATTCAAAAACCAAATATGCTAACAAAGACGGCAAAGGGTCCCTATTATATTCTTCCATTTGGATATAGAGCACAGGTTAAGAGACAGCTTGGTCGTTAATGTAATTATATTATGATAGTTTTTTTTTTTTTTTGAACGATATTATATTGTGATAGTTGATGCTTGTATGTTTCACGTGGATAGTTTATGATGGATTTCATACTGCTGAGTCCTTGAACCTTTTCAGGCGTTGATAGTGTAGGCACAATTTCAGCATCTCTTGTGACCTATGCGTCTGTCCTAGCGTTGCAGCCAGACCTTATCATAAATGCGGGCACCGCTGGTGGCTTTAAGGTATATATGTGCAGCCAGGATTGTTTTCTTATTTCTTCCATCATTGCTTGAATGGAAATCATCTTGAGCTTTTGTATTTTGTTTGATTGCTGATATTGTCAAATTCTGAGAAATAGTAATTTTGTTCATCTTGAAGCTCTTTTAATTTGTTTTATTCCGAATGCCAATAGTGCTTGATTTTCTATTTGAATTTTTGAAGATTACTAGTAACAAGCTCTCTGGGGACCTGAAAAGTGAAATTTTCCATTCTGCGCAGCATGTTATTTACTTCCTTGGAGACTGGACTACTTGTCTTTTGCACCTTTTCCCTTAGAAAGTCCTTCAAATTTAGGTTTCCTCTTTCAAAAAAAACTTTACTGTGCAAAGAAATGAGATTGCTGTTATTGAATTTCTCACAGTGTGCTTCAGATGTTTGTTTATTTGTCTACCAGAATCATGCTACAAGCATTTGAATGTGTGATGCAGTGCTGTGATATATATTCCACATTGATGTTTAGATGTTTTCAGGCCAAAGGAGCAAGTATGGGTGATATTTTTCTTGCATCAGACATCGCCTTCCACGATAGAAGGATACCCATCCCTGTAAGTTTTCTTAGTTTTCTGTTTGTATATTTCAAGATGCTGATTAGTAGTAAAATGCTCCAAATAGTTTTCCGTGACAGCAACGTCACGACTCATGATAACAAAAACATGATTTGCACCATTCAATTTCTTTATTAATTGAAAAATAATCTTGTCTATTTCAAAGTAAAGTGGGGGTTATAAGGAGAGCTAACAGCCAAATATTGGCAAAGTACTTGATACTCTTCCTCAAGAGGTAATGCTCAGCTCTTTTCAGTACCTCCTACTAGCTCCAGGTAATCCTGGTTTTAGGAAGCAAAGGCTTCTGATCCGACGTACGAGTAGGAATACAAGAATCCACGCTAAACTTAGATACTCCCTCCGTTCCTTTTTTAAGTGTGTGGCTTCGTAATTCCAAGTAATTAAGAAAGCATCAACATTGTACTTTGCTCATCAACTTTTACATTCACTATCCACTATTGCCCTTGATGGAGACATCATCATTAAATTTTACCCACTAAACTAAAAAGAATCTACTTTTAAGGGTAAAATTGGAAATGTACCAACTTTTACCCACTAACTTAAACATCGAACTTATTTTGGAATGACCCAAAATGGAATACACTATTCTTTTTAAGGAATGGAGGGAGTATCTAATATTTGGAAATTCAAGCGCTTTGGATTAGACAATAGATATTAACATTGTATGGCATACAGTTAATGTAGGCTACATAGGGCTTAAAGATCTTAATAAGGATGCTTTATCCTCATGAAAGCTCTACATAAGCTCTGTTTCTTTCTACTTAGAATATTCTCTAGATAAGCTCAAAGATCTTAATAAGGATGCTTTATCCGCATGAAAGCTCTACATAAGCTCTGTTTCTTTCTACTTAGAATATTCTCCTGTGTAAAAAAAATTTTGAGTATGATGATTTGGAAAATAAGAAATTCTTTGTTTTGTTTTCCCTCATAAATTGTACAGGTTTTTGATCTCTATGGAGTCGGTTTGCGGCAGGCTTTCCCAACACCCAATCTCTTGAAGACACTTAACCTCAAGGTGATTACCATGCTGTGAAGTCCTTGGACATCAGTAATTCACATCTCAACAGTTGACTGGCATAGTATTCTATTTTTCACAATTTAGTTGTATTATTAGTCTTCATCTGCTTAAGTGCTCCTCTTGCACCATGGCTCTCAGAAATTTCATTTGTGCTTGGTGATTTATTAGGTTGGCAAATTGTCTACTGGTGACTCATTGGATACGTCAACCCAGGATGAAGCATCAATCAGTTCAAATGATGCAACAATTAAAGACATGGAGGTAACTTCTCAATTATGCCTCCTCTCCGTCGGTCCACTTGAAATTTACCGAAGTGGATAGTTGTCTTCCTCCCTTCTCACGGCTCAGATTTTTAATGCAACCAATGTCTGCTTGATCCAACTATTTGGAGTAGGAATTATGGTTATGTCGTTATTACTCATCACTCGACTTGATCTTCTTGGCCTTTTTATTCTCAAAGATAGCATATGGGATTCTCATCCTATTTTGCCCTTCTCTACTTTCTAATGTTTGTCTTTTACCATGTCAATATAAACGTATATAACTCATGCTTTCTTCTTTTCTCTCTCTTCCCAATGCTTCAGTACATTCTACTTTTCTAAATACCCATATTGATGTTTGTAACTTCCTTTTCTCAAGCTTTTCC
The DNA here is from genome assembly GCA_022606695.1 of Vaccinium macrocarpon. Lineage (NCBI taxonomy): Eukaryota > Viridiplantae > Streptophyta > Magnoliopsida > Ericales > Ericaceae > Vaccinium > Vaccinium macrocarpon. Next base: position 30,883,241 of record CM040172.1, read on the forward strand.
ATGCCTCGCCCAAATTGATATGCCGCTTCCACAAGCATGTATATATAGTTAGTTTTGCACTCATGTGGGTGAGCGTGTTCTTGCATGTACTTGTGTGTTGCAGGGAGCAGCAGTTGCTTATGTTGCAGATCTTTTGAAAGTCCCTGCAATATTTGTTAAAGCCGTATCTGACATAGTGGATGGTGATAAACCAACTGGGATGGAATTTCTGCAGAATTTGTTAGTGGTGACAGCTGCACTTGACCAAGCAGTTATGGAGGTTGTAAATTTCATCAATGGGAGGTGCCTCTCTGAACTTTGATTGATTTATATCCAACGCGGCTTCCTTCTTAGATCAAAAAGTCTGCCTCCATTAGAGATTCCATTCGATGTTCCGAACCTTTCATTCTGGAGGCCCCGATGTGCAGACTATCCATACCAGAAGTAATAAACTAAATAGCTCGGATCATCTAAATGAGGCCCACGGATACAGACTAGAAGCCAATTCCATTTATATGATCGCTCCTATTCTAGGCACAGGATACCTGTTAGAAGTGTTTGATGAACTTTTTTATGGTTGATGCCGTCTGATTGAGGGTAATTTACGTGTAAAATAGCAATAATTCAGTGAGTAGATGATCGTTTCCCAGGAAAAGATAAAGAAATTGGCTGCAAATTCTTTTTGATGTTTTTCAAGCTACAAACCAAACCCTTGTTGAAATTGCATATCAAGCATCAGAGCAATTACCTGATGTTCCACACACACACACACACACACACACACACACAGAATATGGGTGTTGCTAAAAGACAATCCATGTGAGTAGGCTGCAAACGAATCAAGATGCTTGCAAGCAGCTCGAGGCTTGGCTTGGCTCCCAAGCTCGAATTTTATGACTTGTGTGGTAAACGAGCTAAGCTCAACACTCCACAACTTGGTTCGGCTTGAAAAAGCTCTACTAGTTTGTATAGGCTCCTCATTTAACAAATTAACTGGGTGCTGCTCTTTTACTAAATTAACTGGGCATGACTCTTTTACTAAATTAACTAGGCTCAGCTTGTTTAAACCCTATTGTTAGTATAGAAATGTCAAAACAATGTAGAGGATTGTTTTTACACGCTTTTTCAGTATACTACTAGGTTTCTCATTCTTATTATTAATAGTCCGTTGACTTGTTTTTAGCATTTTCCATCAAAAGAACAGAAATTTGACTGCGCTTGCATCCAAAGCCCTTAAAATAGCCAAACCCAAACTATTATTACATTGTTAAACTCTGTACAAAATATAGGATTACAAGTTTATTCTGCACAACATCGTTTCCCTTAACAATCCAAAGGAGAAGAAACAAACGAGGTAGTTGGGGGCGGGCGTCGGTTGTCAAAGCATAATTTTTTTATTCATGATAATTCGCGTTCTGCACCAAAATACGGTATTAATGTTGTTTCGACAAACAGTACATTGTTATTGTCACAGTGCTCGCTCACCCAAAGTGGGTAGTCGTTTCTAAGGGCATTTGCGCCGGTTGTAGCGAGTGGTCACGGAGGCGTAGCAAGGACATGCCTCCAAAATTGCCTGAGGTGCCTGGAGGAACACACTGGCACCTAGCACAGCATGTCCCGCGTGCACTCTTGCAAAGCCTTGGCCTTGACGACATTCTGCACCTAGCAGCACGAGCTCCGCCGCAATCTATATACACAACAAACCAAAACCACAACATAACATAAAGTTTTAGCCAAAGATTATGCTGTAGAAGTAGATTTCTTTTGCACAATACTCACTAAAGAATGATGTAACTTTTAGTGATATTTTCATTTTCAACGGACATACGAGTCATTATGGTAGATAATTTCGAAGTTGCGATTTGTGAAATCATTTTCTAAGAGGTAAGAAATCCGACTTGTAGTGGCAGTGGCATATAGTCACATTGAAGGGAAGTAGAGCTTTGCATACCCATGGGCTTGCCGACAGCGCTCCCTGTGAGATTGTTGCTTGTCTGTATCATTTTAATCAAAATATAAGCACAGTAATATTATGTTAGCTATGATGCAATCTGTTTTCTTTTAATTTTCTTAGAGCATTCTCATAAGTAGAGGCAAATCCCCCTAATGGCTAAATTGTTGAGTGAAAGGGGAAAAAAAAACCCTCCAAAATTAGACTCAATTTTTTTTTTTTGTAAATCTGCAAAAGTTATAACTTTGATACAGTAACTCGGTAAATCCTTTGAGGCACTATTCACATGTTAAAGCAATTCTCTCTCCTGACTTTCTGAATAGAGTCTGATTTTGTGAGTTTTTAAAAAGGTGACTTATTAATTTATAAAATGTGTTTTTGAGGTTAAATTTGGCCCAATTTTTGTTGAGCCTGATGAGATGCTCCTAGAAGGGATTGAAATTTACCACTTGACTGGTTTCCACTTCCTGGACTGAGTCAAGAACAAGTACAGAGAGAACAAGTGAAGCAACAAGAGCTTCAGTCCACTTCCTATCAAGGATCCCGCAAGCTTTTAAAATCCAGACTTCCACTTTCCGAACTAAATTTTGACGATCCGAACCGTCCAATGTGTTTAAAATGTGTTTTTAAGAGTATTCGCAGGAGAAATCAGCAAAAAAATATCGAGAATGTCTTGATCCCAACAGTTTTTCATAAAAACGAACAAATGCAGTTTTTATGAAAAATTACTCGGATCAAGCCCTTCACTGTATTTTTTTCTTGCTGATTTCTCGCCAAGCCCCTTAAAAACACCTTTTAAAAACATTGGACGGTTCGGATCGTCGAAATTCAATCGGGAACTATGAGGTATGGACGAAGTCTGAATTGTAAGGGTTTGGATATGAAGTTTAGTATATATATACACCTACTTTCCAATCTGGGATAGGACTGGTTTTTTTTTTTTGAAGCTTTTAAAACGTGATTTTGCATGATCCGAACCATCCAATGTGTTTAAAAAATGTTTTTAAGGGTCTCCGCAAGAAATCGTCCAAAACAAATACCGGGAAGGGCTTGATCCGAGCAGTTTTCCACAAAAACTGTACATTTTCAGTTTTATGAAAAACTACTTCGACCAAGCCCTTCCCGGTATTTTGTTTTGGATGATTTCTCGTGGATACCCTTCAAAACACGTTTTGAACACATTGGACGGTTCGGATCATGAAAATTTGATCCGGAACTATGAGTCTCGGACTTAAGGATCCTGGACTAGAGAGTTCCTCTCTCTCTCTCTCTCTCTCTCTCTCTCTCTCTCTCTCTCTCTCTCTCTATATATATATATATATATATATATATATATATATATATATATATATATATATATATATATAAGTCCACTTCTGGTCAAGGAGTCCAGATTTTAAAAAAATCTGGACCTCCACTTTCCCGATCGAATTTCGACAATCCAAACCGTCCAATATTTTTAAAAGGTGTTTTCAAGGGTTATCGTGAGAAATCATTGTGTACAGGGAAGGGTTGATCTAAGCCGTTTTTCATAAACCGCATATACGTTTTGTGAAAAACGGCTCGATCGTTCTTCCCCTAGATTTGTTTTTAATGATTTCTCAGGAGAACCCTTGAAAATACCTTTTAAAAACATTGGACGGTTTGGATCGTCGAAATTCGATCGGGATCAATGAGGTGTGGATTTTTTTAAAATCCGGGAGAGTGGATTGGAAGTGTGGTGTATATATATTTATGATTGTTGGACCCAGAGTACCCCATAGATTTGGTTATTGAATGTTACTCCCTGTGACTGCTCAAAAAATTGACTTGCGGGTGCGATGTCGAATGCTATAAAAAACTTAATTGAAACAATTCTTAACACCAATTGGTTTTAGGAAAGATGGTGGAAAAATGGTCTGACAAGTGGTATCAAAGACAAGAGGTCATGTGTTCGAGTCGTGAGAGCGTCATCGTGAGGGAGGGATTGTTGGCCCGAAGTGCGCCCATGAATTTAGTTACACAATGTCACTCCCCTACAACCGCTCCAAAAACAAACTTGCGGGTGTGTTATCAAATGTTGTAAAAAATTTAATTGAAGTCCTTTCTAACACCAATTAATTTTAGGAGAGATTGTGGAAAAGGGTCCGACGAGTACACACACATAGAGAAAAATAGAGATGGAATGGGGATAAGCATAATAGGCTGGCAATACGGCCTACAGTTACCTACCTAAACCTTGGGTAAAAGTGTAAATTCATAACAAGTCAACCATGCAACTTTTACAAAGAAAAATGATTACTCCTATTATGCAAAGAGAAATGCACTTTTGTTTTAGTGTTCTGTTATGTGAAGTTATAAAAATTGTCCCTTATGTCAAAGGTACATATTCAATTATAACTAAATGATATAGTACTACATAATTTTTACTAAATAAAGATAAAAATGAGGGCGTTCATGCAAAAGGGAAGCAGGACAATCATTTCTCACTTTTTATAGTAACAAATGCTTGCTTATGCACAATAGCGGCCAAGGCTTTTGGAGGATCAAAATTAGACGGTCTTTGAGCACCGACACTTTCGAATGAAGTTGGTGTCCTTGAAATAACTAGCGATGAAGGTTATAGTACCTTAATTGTATGACATGGGAAAGTCAAACTCTGTAGTAACAACGCTGTGCTCAATTTCTCACGCCGTCATTTTTACCAACACAGGTTGGTTCAAGTGGTTCGGCACTTGTTCCCCTTAAGCAAGGTTTCAAGTTCGAGTCTTGTGAATAGAGGAAACTTGCGCTGGGAGTGGGCCGACCCGGCTCGAACCGGATTTAGTCGGGGCCCAGTGGGCTTCCGGATACCAGCGGTTTAGAACAAAAAAAACGCTGTGCTCAAATTTTGCACTCAGAAGCAAGAGCTCTTCAAAGAAAACACGCAATTATCCATTCCACTGCTACTACGTACAACCTGTCGATTGTTCAGGATGATCCGCTCATGGAATGCTAAGAGACCTAGCATTGCAAATATCAAAAGTGCACCGATCGCCTGCTGGTGTCGGTTTATTGGTCAACTTACCGGTAAGCTTCTAGGTCTCCTTTCGCTGTCGTTCATCGGTCTTCTCTATTACGGCTTCGGGCCATCCCTCAACGGATTCCGGTTTCTGTGTTTTTAAAATTGTTAGCTTCTAGCCTCGAGCTGGAAAGTCTCATCGGCGGGGCAAGAAGTAATTTTTCAAGTGATGACCTAATAGTTGAGTCACATTCAATAAGTTACTTTTATTTCTCTGAAATCATTCTGATAAATTTAAGCTCTTCACCTCTACTACCATGCAATTGCAGTCCCACATCATAAGGTAGGGCTAACAAATACTAACAATGATGGAAATTTGCTACTTATTTTTTGTTGTGCAAATTATGGAGGGTCCTCACCAAATTTGCTAGTTGTTTTATTGTACAAATTATGGAGGGTCCATTGTCCAGCTATAGTCCAGATTTTGTGCTTAATTCCCAGCTGTAATATGCTGGAACCGTTCTCTTATTTTTTTTGAACTTTTGTGGAACCATTTTATTATGAATAAGAGAAAAACACCATGTCTCCGTCTATTTGTCAAGAAATTAGTGGCAGAAAATTGTTCTCGAGAAAATTATGGTGAAGGAAAGTTATGCGTTCATTTGATAAAAGGAAAATGAGGAGAAAGTTGGAAAGTAGAAGTTTAATTACGTAAACATTTTTTTTTCCCGTGAACGGGCCCATATGTTTAAGCTCATCTCAACATCTTCCAGCCACACAATATGACAGATAAAACTGAAAAATGAATCAAGCTACTTGAGTTTAAGGCCATGATTGGCTCGCTCCAAGTCAATTTATCACTCGAATAAATCCGGCTTAATTTATTTTAAAACTCAACTTTCAAACCAAACTTGAACAATTTCTTTCTGTGTTTATGTTTAAAATTTTAACTACCCGAGATCGACTCATGATATAATCGAATAAGGCTCATGGAGTATCAATTCGTCTAATAAACAAGTCAAACTTAAACATACTTTTGAAGTTCATTGAAACTTCAAACTGCACTTCAACAATCCACTGTTTGGCTCGTTTGGCAGTCCTCCTAATGGATCTTACTCCTGAAAGAGAGAGATGGCACAGCGGTTACCATAAAGAACATTTTGCCAATGCGGATCCCTTTCAATAAAGGCTTATCTACGAATTTGGTCCTTATAGCATTCAAGCAAGTTTTTGAAGGTTTCTTTTGCATTTTGTTCATAAGAATCCTATTAGGGTACAGATTTGTTTTCCCACTTCTTGATTTTCCTTATTTCACAAAATGAGTTTTGATAGTCCAAACCATTTGCTCTCCTGAATCCTCCTCCTCCATATTCCTGCTGCTACTCGGGTCACGATTATGGACCGTCACCGTTCATTTACAGGCAGGCTCAAAGAAATCATCATAGAGCAAGAAAGTTGATCATAGGTACCTATGTCTATTATACGAAGCATCGTATTAGTGCTGACATGATATTAGAGCAAGAAAGTTGATCCCTACTATCAGATGCAACCGATAGTTTCCAGACGTGAATGAACAGCCCGATAACATGAATCGTGCGAGCAAAAGTAAAGAAATGAAAATCTCGAGTCATATTTGAGTTCTGTGTCAATGCCCATCATGCTTTGTATAATCTTCGATTACACGACCCCAGAAGGAAGACGTAGCACAAGTTGTCCTCCGAAAACACTGCAAAACAAAAACAGGCCTGTTTTCAAAATCTGCGTATCCAAGAGAGGATTGGGTGTCCCTTAAACATGAGTATAGCATCATTAAGAAAAAAATATAAAAATATATTGACCTTTTAACATAGTAGTAGCAGAAGTCTGCTAGTATGAAAGTCTGAACGATTTCTGAGATGAGAACCATTGAAGGCCATAATCCGTAACCTAAAGCTGTCAGCACACTGCCACCGCTGTCCAAAACCTGTGGGGAAAAGCAAATAGAAAACAAAAAATAATGGAAAATTATACATTCAGTAGAATAGAAAGCTAATGTCCATTGTAAAGACAATGCTCAAATCCGAAAAGACGAGCTGGAAACATGATAGCAATAGATCGTAAATTTGGAATCCATAAACCCGTGCACTAAAACTTCTCATTTTTTTATTTCTGAGAAGAGAGCAAATTGGATCTTAATCAATGGCACTTGAATCCATAGTAGGGATGGCAATTTCCCCCGACCCGATCGAATCCGATCCGCTCCCAGTTCCGAATGGATCGGCATTTTGGAGATCTGTTTGGAGACTGGGTCAGATTTGGAGATTTTTTTATAAAAAAAATTGGGGACGGGTAGTAGTGTATCCCCGCTCCGAATCCGATCCGATCCGTCCCCGAATCCCTACTTTATATTTTATTATTATATATTATATTATATTTATTTAGGGTTTGAGTTAAGTTAACAAAACACATACCTTATACCCATTTCAGATCTCACAGCCGTCTACTCCTCACTCTCACTCCTCCTCTCAGTCTCTCAAGTCTCAGATCTCACAGCCACTGCAGTCCACAGCCACTGTTCACTCGCCGGCCGCCGATTCACCAAGTTCTCTCTCTCTCTCTCTCTCTCTCTCTCTCTCTCTCTCTCTCTCGTTTGACTCGACCTCCCTCTCTCTGGAGTCTCGATCGTTCTATCTCCCAAAGCCATACCCCCTACCAAACCCATTCGGAGACCGGTGACTCCACCTTTTTGTCGTTGCTGCTGCCATCAGACCAGCGAAAGACGACACGAAGCCGGTCCTCCAAGATCCTATAATTAGATCAGACTCGATAGAGTCCGAAGAAGTTGTGCTCCGATTGCCTCATTTAGGGTTTGATCAGGAATCAGGATCTGTTTGTTTTGGTACTCTGTGGAATTCATATCAGAGAAACTCGTTTGCAATTTCTGGGATGTTTTCTTATCCCTTCATTATCACATTTACAGTCCATTTTTGTAAGCAATTCAGCTGGGCAATTATGGCCCCTCACAATCAGCCCCTTATGACTACTTTTGGTAGTTGGCTTTGAATCTGCTTGTTAGTTTATCATAATATGTTTGTGAAAGTTCATTGGAATTGGCAAATCTGGTTGTCGGTTGTTGACTGTTGTAGCACATTTGGTTGTTGTAGGCCTCAACATTTGGTTGCTGAATTTAGATGTTTTTTTTTTTTTTATTGACAATTGAATTTAGGTATTGTTGACCTGTTTGTAAAGTGGATTGTTCGATTTTCTTCCTCTGGCTTAAGAACTTTTTTTTCCCCCCCAAATCCCAGTTTGGATCCCTGTTCCCCGTTTGGGGCGGGGATGGAGGGGGGAAAATAATCCCCATTGGAGATCAGGACGGGGACGGGGATGGGGGAGGGGTTTGGGGACGGGGATAGTAGTCTCGGGCCCCGCCCCATCCCCATTGCCAACCCTACTCCATAGGCGGTCTCTATCTGATAGAAAATAACTATTTAAGCCCTGCCCAAGATCCTTCAGTATTCTATCGACTAGAAATTCGCAACATATCCAACAGGACCAACACCCTTATGCTCAAATGCATGAAAATTAAGCATCACACAAACCAACTCCAGAAAAACCAAACTGCTTGTTGGCATTCTCTGCAAGCGTCAAATTTGATATGGCACTTGACTCCATAGGCGGTCTATCTGATAGAAAATAACTATTTAAGCCCTGCATAAGATCCTTCTGTATTCTATCGATTAGAAATTCGCAACATATCCAACAGGACCAACGGTCCAACACCCTTATGCTCGAATGAATGAAAATTAAACATCACACAAACCAAATCCAGCAAGACCAAACTGCTTGTTGGCATTCTCTGCATGCGTCAAATTTGATATGGTGAATAGAAGAATTTTATCATTCCTCACTTTGAAACAAAGAGATGTTCAAACTCCATTTCATACCTGTAGAACCCAGTGAGCACAGCTCAAGAACCTGGCAACGCCCAATGCAAATACATAATGAGCCGTGAATGGTTCAACAATCTGAGAGTTCAAAGAGAAGAAGAGTCATGTAACCAAGCACCAACATCAGAGTGAACTAACAAATTTTGATTATGCCATCAATTTTACCTTTGCGTTTTGCATGACATGCAGCTGGGGTAATACAGAAACAGATTCCAGGTATACACAGAACGCCCAAAGGAATCTGTCGATAAAATTATGCAAAGTTGACGGATGGACTAACAAAGCCAATACAGCACATGGCACCACCTGCAGAAAATGTATAACCAAAGTGACTTTCGGGTCAGTGAAGTAAAAGTGAGTCATTCATACAGAACGTACGATTAATCAGAGAAAGATGAAACCCTTTATCAAACCTCAAGCAAATCTTAGCTAGAGATGGCCAAAAAGACCTATCACTGACACTGAATACAACGAAGAACACAGAAACCTTAAGCCAAGGGGCTTATCTAAAACCTTCAGCAATGCAAAATCCTTCAATAAAATAATCTAGAATGTGAAGTGTTTCTTGGAAAAAAAAAAAACAAACAAAAAAACACAAGGGAAAATATAGAAATTGAAAGAACTGTTTGACAGATAAAATGATTCATATGAGGTAAATATGCCTACTTTAAAATCTTAGCTTAACTAGTTTTAAAAGCAGGGGGTTATAAGAAGCAGTGCTGCTCCTAAAAGGAAATTTGCCTATAAGTACTTAACTATCTAATTTTGTCGCACTATGGAAGAGATGAGAGAAGCATCTATATATTATGAATTTATGATACATCAAAATATCAACATAGTTGACCATGCTTTCTGATGCTGGTAATCCATAGACCGAAACAAATGTAGTCTCAAGCATATTGTGCTGGGTGAATGACAAGGACAAGCTAAAGAACTTGTAACCATCTCAATAAAGTGAAGTCCCACATCGCCTGGGTACCGAAGTAATATGAAATATATAAGCGAGACGGCACTCTCACTTCATGAGCTAATTTTGGGGTTGAGTTCTACCCAAGACCGTGTAACACTCAGAAGCAAAAAAATAACTTCAGTAGCCCTTTTCTAACCAGAAGGGTCTACAGCCAATTGTTTCCATACCAATAATTAGCACATGGCAAAGTACATGGCATAACTCCTTAGCGAATGATAGTTGTTTCTACAGTTGTGAGTAGAGCCACAAGACTGTTTAACAAGTATACTAGGAGCAAAACAAGGTCACATAGACACATACACTTTGTATTCATCATATCTTCTTAGACCCCAATACATTCAGGGTCATTGCTACCAAACTAGGAAAAAAGATACAACTAACGAAATCCAAGAAAATGGGAAGACTTACCACATAATACATAGCAAAGTTGTCTTTATCATCCATATAACTTGACTTTAGATTAAAACGGATCATATAAATAACCCATAGAGTTGTAGCCAATGTCAATAAATCAAGCAAGGTATGTACATCATATTCCATGACAAAGCTGCAATAGAGCCTAACTGCTAAAAACAGTGCTGTAAGTTCCTGTGATTTAAGTGAGAGTCCTGCAAAATTGAGGAGCATAATTTAACTACAATCAGGAGAAATAACTCATGTGAACTTCAAAGTGCAGACTGAAAACATAATATCCTCATGTAAATATATATGCATCTACAGCAGAACTAATATCTTAAGCTATATAATTGCAGTTTCACAAAAAAATAAAATAATAAAATAAAAAATAATAACAACCTGCATCATGTTACTACTCACCAGGTGCTTCGAAGTTTGAACTATGTTCAGTAGGTAAACTACTTTCACATGCATTGCCAAATTAACAGAAAGATGTGATCAACTCAATTTTTCACAACTAAAGCCTAGACAATCTATGGTGCGCACCATGCCATCATTACATCAATGAAACAAATTGGAAGAAGATTATATTTCCAATAACCAAAGTACCTCAGCTTATAAAGACTCTTATCAGTGTTATGCAATATGCACCCAATTAGCGAGATAAGAGTATGCTTCATACTTAGAAAAAGAAAAAAGAAACTCCTTTTCCCCAATACAGAAATTCGGAAACAATATCCCCAATCTCCCCAACTAGCAAACACCCTTGACAAAAAAAGTAGAAGGAAAAAAGAAGATCCGACTTGGGCGACTAAGGAGCATAATACCAACCTACTCATAGAAAAATAAATGAAAGGAATGTTCCGAGTACGTCCGGCAAAACTCATGTTTTAAAACTGAAAGTAAATTCGCACAAACAACAAACAGAAAAAATGCTAATGCACACAAACCCCAAACCGCAGTACCCTAAAAAGGACGAAGAAGCTAAAAATAAATATATATGGTTGCTCACAATGCAGGAAAAAAATGTATCCTTTGGTATCACATGATACGTTAAGTACTTAAATTACTCCAATTTGGCTGCAAAGTTCCAACTTTATATCCATCGTATACCAACGATTAATCATCAACCAAACACACTGAAGAAACTAATCTATCCATCAATCTAGCTACGCATATCTATTACCATTATAGATGGAACACCAACGTTTAGTTTAGAGGAAGACTCACTTTTTGGTTTTATCATACTGTACTTTAACTATTAAACTGCATAAAGGGAACTGCCACCGCCAAAAGAGGAAAAAACAATGCTACAATATACCCCCCTTGTCTGGGGACACCCTGTCCCCCTATAACATTAACCACTTGATGGCATAACATTAACCATAAGGAAGCATAACAAAAAACCATTGGATGGCGTAACAAAAAACACTCAATGGTGTAACATTAACCTATAGAAGGCATAACATTTCAACCATTCTATGGCATAACTTTCAAATGGCATTAAATTTTATGCCTCACTTTTCTTGTGGTGTCTCCCATGGGTAATCATAACATTAACCACTCAATGGTATAACAATAACCACTCAATACCATAACATTAACCTTTAGAAAGCGTAAAATGTTACAATTGGGGGACACCTAAGGAGGAATATTGTAGCATTTTCCAAAACAAAACTGCCACTCCTAATTTTCGTTGTGTCAACCACCCAACCCCACCCACCCCCCAAGTGTAAAATGCACACCCCTGCCTCTAGTATTTACGACATGAATTGTATTATGGCCCTCAAAAGAGCTCAATCGGAAAAAAAAAGATTCATGTAGCTGACCCCAACTAATTGGGACATAAGGCTCGGTTTGGTTTGATTTGAGATTACTCCAATTGGCTGTAAAGTCACAAACTTTATTCCCCTTTCTTTCCCAAACGATTCATCATCAACCAAACGCAATGCAGAAACAATAACTATGTTACATCACATACACACATCTGTATATCTATCCATGTGGGTGTGCATGAAGGTGTTTCGGGGTCGTAAGGGATTATTACCTGCGCAAGTCTTTTCCTTGATGAGTTTATATATGAGGACACAGATTCCAATGGAGTGAACAGCTTCACCGGCAACGAAGAGGTTGTCGTGATCGTGTACGATGACACGCAGCAACACCAGCGCCGCCATCCCCGTCACTACTGCAAGAAATGCCTTCACCTTCGGTGGCTGTCTCTTCACCCATACCGACGCCGCTTGGATCGGCCTCTTTCCAGACCCCATCTCTCTCTCCCCCCCTCTCTCTCTCTCTCTCCGATGTTCAGTGGTAGAAAAATGGGGGATTAAAGAATGAGAAGAAGATAACTGTTGGAAAAGTGGGAGCATTGGTGTTTTTATATTCAGATCCGGTGGAGGAACAGTTTTGGTTTTGGTAGAGGATGTTCGATTCTGCGGGTCCGTTTTTCTAAGTTTAAGAAAGTTGGGTTTTTTCCTGTTCCTTTAAAAAAAGACAAATATTGAAAGGTTTTTACTTAGGCCTGTTTTGAATAATAATCCATAATCTGAATTATTGAATTATTTATTTTGTTTTTATTTAAAAAAAATTTGCATTTGTTAATTTTGCGTCAAGATTTTGTGGTTCTGGATTCCTCTCGACGAGACAAATCTAACAAGTATAAATTATGATCAAACCAAATATTTTTTTGAATAAAGCCGAAATACTTGAATTATTGGCCAATAATCCAAGTATTTTGGTTTTATTCAAAAAAAATTGAGTTTTGGACTATAATTTTGTACTTGTTAGATTCGTCTCGTCGAGAGAAATCCAAAAACTACAAAATCTTGACGCAAAACTAACAAATGCAAAAAAAATTTGAATAAAGATAACAAATAATCCAATAATCCAGATTATGGATTATTACTATATATATATATATATATATATATATATATATATATATATATATATATATATATATATATATATATATATATATATATATATACTCCCTCCGTCCCTTAAAATTTGTCATTTTCACTATTCCAGCTCTATGAAAAAATTGATTATTTCTTTTAATCTGTAATGTTTTATATAAGTAATATGGGTCTCGTTTGATAGACTTCAATTAGATCTTTTGAACAAACTTATGAAAATCACATAAAACGTTACGAATTGAAAGATATAGGCAATTTAAAAATGGCACGCACTCCCGAAAGTGTCAAACTTTATAGGACGGAGGGAGTATCATTTTTCCTCCACTAGCCCACTATACCAAAAATTTCAAACCACATTCTCTCTCTCTCCGATTTTCAAAATTCAAATCATATTCTTTCTCACTACCTCCTCTTCTTCCCCCTCTATGAAATTCGAAGAACCATAAAAAAATGGGGCACGAACATGAGCGTAGCTTGCTCAAGCCATGGCACAGCATGCACTAGTTATATTACAAGGGGAGATTAGTTAGGAAGGGATATGCTTATACTTAGGACCTGGAGTGGGTGTTGTGACACTAGTATCCCTTCGGGGACAGCATGGATGTTGGCTGATTATAATCATCTGTGGTCGGCTCAGATCACATCTTGTCCAAACAAATTTGAACCATCCTCCAGTCTTTGAAAAGATCGAGCCATCCACACAACCACCTAATCCACCATAATTAGCCTAGCACCCATGTTGTCCCCAAGGAACAACACCATCTCCATTCCTTGAGGTAATACAGTAGTAGTTGATATGGTGGATAATAGAATGGAGAATTCTATTCGCAACCCTCTTTTTTCTAAATGCAACCCATTGAAAACTAAACACTTAACATTCTAAATAAAACCTAGAAATTGTTAAACACAACTCCGAGAAAATCCAAACTTGCCCCCTCCTACTAGAATCCCAATTTAATCCCTAAAATACCCTTACAAAAACTAAATCTAAAAATATAAAAACAAAACAAAATATTTGGGACTCATTTTGAATCTCATTCTCCTCTTCATCAGACCCCTTATGGCCCTCTCATCGCCAAACCCAAACTCTCCTCTATCTCCCTCCCCTCTATTACCCCCAATGTCACCCATTCTTCCTTTCCCATGTAGCACAATTACCAGTCTACCACCATTAGCCATGGAATCAAACTCACAACCAAGGTCTCTGTGTGTGTGTGTGTGTGTGTGTGTGTGTGTGTCTGTGGACGGCCCACAGAGATGGTTTGTGTTTGCGTTGGAAAAGATTGTGATTGTTAGAGTCGCCACCCGAATTTGAGGTCCGAACCCGAGAAACCGATAAGAATATGACTCGTTTGCCCATTTGAAAAAGATTTCACTGATCATGGTAGAAACAAAGATTTCTCGGATTCAGGGGTTTGGTTACGAGAGGGGAAGGATTTTACGGCACCCTTCTCGCCCGATCCGTGAACCGGCCTCTACTCAACATTTTGTGGGATTTTAGAAATATTTGAAATTCGATTCATCCATGAAAATAGGGAATCGGGGATGGAAATCACATAACGACAATATATACACAAAAGATACGAATTTACGGTGGATGCTTGTGCACGTGATCTACATGAGTGATGATGATAATTGTAAGGAAATTACTACAAATATTCACAGAAGTAAGTTACAGCAAAAACTGTTCAACAACTCAAGGAATTATGAACATGAGACTTAATAAACTTATTTGCAATCTGGATCCTAGAATAGGGATTGAGCGCTCAAGGGTAATGGCTTGGGCCAAGTTTCAAACCGGTTTTGTATTTCAAGGCTCATGGATTGAAGGCCAAACCAATTCGGGCTTCTATGAGTTTGACCCTTTTTACAGCTTATTTTCTCATTCTTTGCAAGATCAAACATTGATAAAACATTTTTCATGGAGAATCTGTTGAAAACAGGTGGCTTGATCTCTTAAAGAATGATGAAAAGAGGAGAATCACCACAAATTAGTAAAGGGAATGCTTGAAAATGGAAGAGAGAGAGAGAGAGAGAGGGATTCAAATCATAAGGACAGGAAAAACAACTCACACTCACCCAGAAAACACTTAACTACGATTCATCACCGAAAATAGGCATGAACATCAAACTGCCCAAGAACAGATTGAGTGCTCAATGGTGAGACCTTGAGCGCTCAAGCCATAACATGGCTCTGGGAGGGTTTGAACGCTCAAGGTCTAAGGATTGAGTGCTCAACCCCTGCTGTAATTGCAGATTTTAAAGAGTGTTTTTAAACAACTTTTAGACCTTTGTGAGTTCAATTCAAGCATAAAGAACTTGTTTGAACTCACTGGTCTCCCTCAGAGGGATCAAAACAGTGAATATGTCACATGTTTAACTACCCTTTGACTTGATTGAAAGCTTGAACTTGATTCTTGGCTTGGTAGTGGTTGATTCTAAACGTTTTGGTTGGTATTCTAGATGAATGAGATGATGTATGTGATTGATTGATGATCAAAGATCGAATTTAGAGTTTGAAGGGTGGTTTTTATAAGTGGTTTGGATGGTGAGTGAGTGGTTTTGTAGAGAGAGAGAGGAAGGATGTTTTCTGGAGGAATTGAGAGAGCTGAGTATCAAAATTGGTAACCTTCTAACCCCTCAAACCAGGGGGTGGTGAGTGGTTTTTATAGAGTGAGTGGGAGGCAAGAGAGGAGAGAGAGGTAGTGGGTTTGTTAGGAGTAGTTTTTAGGTGTAGTTTAAGACAATTTAGGATGTATTATACACATAAAATACGTATACAATCGGTTAGACGCTCCTCTCTGCATAAAATCTCATGATGAGATACTCTGCAGATTCCTAACTGGGATCAAAGTTGAGCGCTCAAAGCCGTTGGGTTGAGCGCTCAAGGTTCTTGGTGGCATATTGATGGTTTTCCTTGGTTTGGTTATTTTTGGGTGATTTTGGACTGTTTGGGAACGTGTGGTTGATTTTAATCAAGTTCAAGCCATTTTCACTAGTTTCGGGTAGTCGCAATTGGTCCGTTTCATCATCGGGAATGCTCGAGCACATCTTGGGTTCAAAATCAGGGTGTCTACACACACTCTCTCTCTCTCTCTTGTTTGATTTTGTTAGAAATCTTGGGCTAGGGTTTCGATTTCAGTTTTTTATTCGATTTTGTTCAATTCCAATTGGATTCTCAAGAGAAAATAAAATCTAGTGCTAGAAATCACTGTTGTTTTTCCTGATTCTAATATTGCTTCCGGGGTTTTCCTAGATTTCATCAAAAGAAAAGGTATACACATAAAATTTTCATATCAGAATCTTACACCGAATAAGTGGTTACTCCATTTCTGAAACTCCGTAAGTAATGGTCATTTCTCTTCAACTTATGAAATTGTAATTTCTATCTTGCCACTCTTCTTTTGGACTTTGTGATGGAGTTTTTCTTTATATCTTTGGGGTGTAGCGTGAAGTAATTGGAGTAGCTGTCTCTGTGCCTCACAGGAAAGTCTTAAATTAATGACTATGAATGTTTGTTGTTTTGAGATATAAGTAAAGGCATTGACTATGAATGCTTGTTGTTTTAAGATATGAACGAAGGTAAAGTGTAACACCAAGGTGTTTAATTTTTGCATTTCATGCTTTATTATAATAATTTATGCCTAATGAAGTACATGTTCTCTGTGATGTGACATACCCAAGTTATGTTCCCATTATGTGTCACGTGCATGATTTATGTGTTATGTGTTAAGATAATAGAAACACGTTCATAAATTAGGTTATGGTTCAATGTGTAAATATGTTTAGGCCCTTATGTGGTGAGAATGTTAAGTGAGGGTTTAATTTGTAATTAGAGTACTCTTATTCTAGAATAATCTCACCCTTAGAAGAGAGAAAAATCAGCCATCTCTCCTCACACTCTCATTTAACGTTCTCTTTCTCAGAATGTTACGTGGGGGTTTAATTTGTAATTAGAATACTCTTATTCTAGAATAATCTCACCCTTAGAAGAGAGAAATATCAGCCATCTCTCCTCACACTCTCATTTAATGTTCTCTCTCTTTCTCTTTCTCTCTCTCTCTCTCTCTCTCTCTCTCTCTAGAAATCTAGAATGCTCAATCTTCTTCCTACTTCTAGGGTTTTCATCTAAGGATCAATCAAAGTATTGAGAGCAAGATTAAGTCTTAGTTCTATATCTCATCCATAATTTTGAAGCTCTCAATCCATGATCTATACCTACAAGTGGTGAGTTTTCTTGTATTGACGTGAATCCTAAAGTATGTGCAGATATTCATGTAGACTGTATATGCATCTTTGAGAATATGATACTTTGTTTGAAATCATGAAATTATAAATGATGCATGTTGTATTTGTTAAGTTTTGGGTTGGTAAAAATGAGGGATAAACCCTAGTTTTGGTGGAAGGAAGTTTGATGAAAATCTGTTCAGAGATTTGCTAGATTTTGTACCCTAAGTCACGAATTTTTAGACATAGCTAATCAACTCCGAAAATTACAAAACTTTTATGGTATGTTCCTCTACGAGTCCTCTACACTTTGTAAAATTTTCTGGTTGAAATTCGTTGAAACAAAGTCTCGAAATATCACGCACTATGCTATACTCTGTTTTGCTGTAGATGCTGAATCTGTGTTTTTGTCTTCGGTTTTGATGAATTCGACATTGTTCCCTATCTTATTATTTTTTGAAATTTTATGGAAGGTACCCACATGTGTCTACTAGATTGTGTCCAAAAATCGGAGCAAAATGCCAAGAGATGAATTTTCAATGATTCATATACTAAACTATGTTCTGTTTACTAAACTATGTTCTACGGATTATGTAGAATTCTGAATTCACAGTTTGTGTTCTTCTATTTTGTAAAGATAGTTCTTGGGTAATTTTGACACCATATCTATATGAGTTCTATTTATGTGTTAAAATTTGCAAGATCTAGTTATCTATGGTTTGTTCTCAAGAATTCTTAGATTAGGTGTTAAAGGACACAAGTTGAGTTACTTGAAGTGCAAAGGAAAGTGATTAACCTCATACTTTGAAATGGGAATATTTATGAAATTTCTTTCTATGAAAAATGTGATTTATGAAGTGATATGTCTACGTGTTTTAAGTGATTTGTTAACATGTGATATGTTTATGAAACATTTATGTACGTCATGCCCATGTTTTACCTTATGTGCGCGCTGGTGGGTTCCATAATAGCCAACATTATGTATGTGTCTTACTGGAGGGTTCCATAATATCCGGGTATGTGCCTTCCTAGAGGGTTCCATAATATCCAGGTACGTGCCTTCTTCGATGGGTACCACAATAATCGACTGGGATCCCGAAATATGTCATGTATGTATGTAGTAAGCATTGCGGTATTGGCTATGCATATGTTTTCAAGAAGTTCAAGTTTTCATGTGAAATGTAATATGACTTTTCAAATGTCCAAGATCTTGCTTTATATGCGTTATTTATTTCAAAACTCAAATCGGAGTATGAGCTTTACTCACTGAACTTTCAGCTGACGGTTTATTTACCAATTTCAGGTGATGGAGAATGATAAGTTATGAAAGATATGAAGTACGATGTTTTGTGCAAGTTGACTCCATGAAGTGTTTTGCATGTAGAAAAGAAGACTTGCATTCTGGGCATGTTTTGTAATAGGTTCATCTATGGACAATGATGTATATGTAAAATCGCAAGTGGTGTATGTAAGTCACATGTTATGGAAATGTAATGGATGTCTAATAGGTTGTTTAATGTATGTATGCTCTGAACCAAATGGGTAGCGCTAATGTCACTTGATCTTGTCTACTTTTTTTTTTTTTGGAGACCCCATAAGTTTAATCTTTTTTCCCCACTTCTGCAAATAATTATTTATTTTCTTATTGAAAGCACTTTTGTTTTTAGCCCATTTGGTTAAGTATGAAGGCCTTGTTGGCCGGTCACATGTCATGATCCTTAATGAGGGGTTTAGAGATGATGAGACATGACATGAAAGACGTAAGTAAAATAATATATAAGTATTGTTGTGTGGGTCTCATTGCAAACTGTATGAGCTTTGCAAAATGTGCGACGAGAAAGGCTATTGATGGTAGTGCTTGAGGTGCACTGAACTCGCACTTAGCTCACATTAAAGCAAGAGTTAGAACATTATACATGTTGGAAATGGAAACTATAACTACGAAAACCGATTGAAGTTATAAATGCCAAACTCACCTATTTACAGTATTTCTTCTTTAACAAACATTGTTACAATAAACTATAAAGAGTATACAATCAATGAAATAGGATTTTTTTTGCTACTAATTAGGGTTTTTGTGGTTCTGATTGCAAGATTTTCCTTCTTTTAAGTTGTCCAATACTTACTATCTCTCTTTGTTTCAGCAATCTTTCAACCACATGATTCTCACAAGCCAACATAATCAGTATGGCCAGAACAATGGGGCCGATAAAGTTTCGTCTGATGGTGGAGGTGCTAAAAATAAGCGACAGATGGGTAAGGATCTATCTGATGGTGGTGGTTGCTAAAAAGAAGCAATAGATGGGGTACTAATTGGTAGGAAGAGGAGGAAGAAAATCAAGGAGAATACAGCGGAAAAAGCTTGGATTAAGTGGGAATCATCAGTACCAAAGTGGACCTTCATGCTTGGGCAATCAACCTTAAATTCGAACCATCAAGGGACTAGGTTTGTCTCACTTGTTCAAAAAAGTTCTCGGTTATTATGAGGAGTGGGCTCTTGAATTTTATACGTGTAGGAAGATTGACCTTGAATCAAGGGAAAAATTCAAAATGCCCCCCAAACTTTGACCTCAACATAAAAAATACTCTCAAACTTACATTTTTTTCATCTGTACTCCTAAACTTTAATTCCGTTATCAAATATACCCCTACCGTCTGGATCTGTTACCTCACTAATGGGAAATACTGAGTTGGAGCTTAACAGAACTCAAAAACCGTTAATTGGCCTAAAACGACGTTGTTTTGGCCCATTTTTATTTATAAAGAAGCTCTCTCCTTCCTCCCCCTTTTCATAGGAGAACAGAGAGAGAGAGACACAGAGAGAAAGCCCTCTACTCCCTTCTTCTTCACCATATCCATAAGGGGGAGATGACTTAGTAAAAAAGAAGAAGAAGAGTTGATTGAAACAAATACTCAAAATCAATCTTTCGTTCAAATTGGTGGTCTGGGTTCATCATCAACAATTATCCTTTCAAACAAAATCGAGAATTATCCAAACCCAATTTGATTGAAACCTAAAATACAAAAGACAGAGGGGAGATAGAGAGAGGGGAGAGGAGAAAAGAGAAGACTCACACTCCAGTGAACCCAAAATCGACCAATTCCGTCGCCGGCAAACCCAGACCACCGTTGTCGCCTTCCACCGTCCATGATTTCAACCACCACCACACCCACCTCTACCTCCTCCTCACCGATTCAACGAACAATTTCAACGAATCTTTACATGAACAGATTGTTACACGAACAGACTTCCACCCCCAAATCGACTTCCATGGCCAAATCAACTTCCACCATCAAACCGAATTCTGTCGAAAAGACTTCAGGTTAAGAGATTCTTCTCCGTCTGTCAAACCGTCTTCCTCATACTCTATGTGTGTGTGTGTGTGTGAGAGAGAGAGAAAAGGGGGAGGAAGAAGAGAGCTTAAAGGAAAAGGAAAAAAGAAAAAGAAAAAGAAAAAAGAAGACCAAAACGACGTTATTTTAGGCCAATTACCGGTTTTTGGGTTCCGTTAAGCTCCAACTCAGCATTTCCCGTTAGTGAGGTAACAGATCCAGATGGTGGGGGTAAATTTGATTACAGAATTAAAGTTCAGGAGTACGGATGAAAAAAAATGAAAGTTTGGGAGTATTTTTGATATTGAGGTCAAAGTTTGGGGGCATTTTGAATTTTTCCCTTGAATCAAAAGTGATCGAGTCAAAGGTTGATGATAAAAAGATGTGTGTTACCCCATAAACGATTGTCTCTTACTTAGGTTATAAAAGGCCAACTGCCCCTCACACATTCCCACAAGCCAAACATATCTCTAGCGAAGCTGAGTTGATGACGGATTTATTTGTTGATCCTCAAGATTCCACAACTATAGGAAATTTGAAAGAGGCATATCGGATTGCGAAACACAATAATCCCTAATAATCTCTATCCCCGAGGGAAAAGGAAAGTGCTAGGTCTTCAAGATATGGAATTGCCAAAAGTTTTCATGAGTCTAGGTGAAAACTGTGGATTATGCCGAGTGGATTTTCTTTGAACTAGTGAATTATAAGTACCATGGTACAGTTAGGTTAAAAATGCTCGTACTATGATCACAGCTTTGTGTAAGCAAGCCAAAGTTAAGGAAACAACATATATGATTTTGAGGAAGGGTGTTATGGGTCCAATTAATTATGCCACGTACAAAATTTAAAAGCTAAGCTAATTCAGGGCATCGGACACAAGGAAAGGGAGCATTACCAAAAAGAAATAGGGGTTAAAGGTAAAATGAAAGAAACGATCAACAAGATTTTGTGTTGCTAAATAGAGATTTAGATGAGCAGCGGAGAATAAGAAAAAGGGTTGAATTTCTTATGCATCGGCAATTCGGCATACTTCGATTTCTTTGGATGACAAGGCAGTAGAGTACTATTAAAACATGCGTATCAAATTTTACAATTTGAAACTTGATAAATACATCGTATTTTAGAATCGAAAAAAAAAACATTTGTTTCACATTATACAATCTGACAAGTTATTATCCTTTCAGGTCATACAATCAGATGAGTTAAACCCTTAGGAAATGCCATGTAACAGTCCCACATCGCCCACTTAACGGAATATGAAGTAATATATAATGTTTGGCCCACCCAACTATGGCCACTAAAATTCGCGAGAGCGAGAATTGAGAGTGCAATGCAATAATTGAGAGCAGGAGCGCTGAACGTGTTGAAAGATTATGTGACTAGGGTCTTATGTCCATCCACTTCTTTATCCTCCATTTTTTTATTTATATTTTGAATTATAGTACTATGTTTATTTTGGGGCCGACAATTATCAAACTATTCATATTTTAGATATCACAAAAAATTAAAGTTTAGCTTGATCCGAAATTGAAAACCACAAAAACAATGCGGCCAGGTTTGACCCAAATAAGCCACTTGGCTTATTTATTTTGTTTTTATTCTTTCTTCTTTTTTTTTTGTATTTCTTAGTTTTGTGTTAATTTTTCGCAGATCATTAGTTCTTTCTTCTAGACGAGAGGGATTCGAAAAGTAAAAAGATTATGATCCAAAATCGGATTGTATTCAACAAAGCCAAAAATCTGTCTTTTGGTTTGTATTTTTCTTTATTATAAAAATTGATTTCAAATTATAGTTTTTATTTTTTCGACTCCTCTTGTCAAAACAGAACCAATAATCTGAAGAAAAAAAAATTTGATGCGAAACTAAGAAATGTGAAAAAAAATTGAATGAAGATAAAAAAATAAATAAAAAATAAAAAACCAAGGGACTTATTTAGGCCAAACCTGGCATAACCTTTTATTAACTTCTGTGAAAGTTTGTGTAGTTTATTTTGTCTTTCTAGTTTTTACAATGTGAAACCATATATTTGACGATGTCCGATTATTATTTAGAACTAGAATAGGCCCCAAATAATTGGCCGGATATAAAGTGGACGTGAGTTACGGTTTTTCTTTTTCAATTTTTTTTAACTCTGTGGAAAGTGGTTGAGCTTTGTAAGGTGATAGATAAGAAAGCTAGGGGAATTAATCGCAGTGCGATGCTATTTTTTTATTAAACCTACCTGTACTTTGTAGGACTCCGTCTAAAATACATTGAGAAAAACCTAGTATCAATAACTCATAAAACAAGGAATAAACAACAAAACACAATAGTAAGAAGACTATCTCAAACAGCCTGATCCTAGCCAAGTACTCTCTAACACATACTACAGAACGCAAGCAGATTGAATGGGTAACCAAACCGAATCAAAGTCAGATTTAGCGTGAGTCAAGGGGGAAGGATTCGAATAAAACTATGTTTGGTACGGAATTGATTCTAGGGTTGGAGGTAGATTTTGATTGTCTTTACCCAAATTTTAACATTCTTCTAGGTTCGGGTACTAAGGCTAGAGATACTCTAAGGAATAGCATCAATCCTCTGTCGGAGACTTTTGCACCTCTACAACCACCTCCGACTACTCAAAAACACCGACCAGAACTAGAAACAGGCAACGACCACCAGCCACCACCCAAAACTAGCCATTGGAAATTTGGAAAAGAGGGGTCCACCTTGATTTAGGTAAGAATTTGAGTAAAACTATGTTTGGCATGGGATTGATTCTAGGGCTAGCTGGAGGTAGATTTTGATTGCCTTTACCCAAATTTTTAATTTGTTTCTAGGTTTGAGCAAGGCTGGAGATGCTCTAAGGAATAGTATCATCCTCTGTTCCCTTGTTTTACTTGCCATTTTTTCCCTTTCTTTTGCCAATCAATGTCAACATGTTTTGTTTCGGTTCCATATGTGTCTGGGAAAATGTTGGGTTCAATACTGCATTAATGTTTCATCTTAGTCTCCCAACAAACAACAGAACTTTCTGCTCGTTTCGATTAAAAAGGATTGTTTAATTTTTAGTTGTTAGTCCTAGTCACCCCCCTCCATTTTAGGACTTGTTATACATTTGCATAATTTCAAGTTCCATCTGGTGGTGGAGGTGCTAAAAAGAAGCGACAGATGGGTAAGGTTCTGTCTAATGGTAGTGGTGCTAAAAAGAAGCAATAGATGGGGTATTGATTCGTAGGAGATAAGGAAGAAAATCAAAGAGAATGCAGAGGAAAAAGCTCGGATTAAGTGGGAATCATCGGTAGCAGGGTGGACCTTCACACAAGACAAGTTTGGGCGATTAACCTTACATCCAAACCATCGAGGGACTAGGATTGTCTCACTTTTTCAAAAAAGTTATCAGTTATTATGAGGAGTGGGTCGTTGAATTTTATATGTATATGAAGATTGACCTTGGATCTAAAGTGATCGAGTCAAAGGTTGATGGTAAAAAGGTGTGTGTTACCCCATAAACGATTGCCTTGTACTTAGGTTATAAAAGTCCAATTTCCCCTCACACATTCCCACAAGCCGAACGTATCTTTAGCGAAGCTGAGTTGATGACGGATTTATTTGTTGATCCTCAAGATTCCACGGCTATAGGAAATTTGAAAGAGGCATATCAGACTACGAGCACGATAATCGATTATAATCTCTATCCCTGGGGGAAAGAGAAAGCACTAGGTCTTCAAGATATGGAATTGCTAAAAGTTTTCATGAGTTCAAGTGAAAACTGTGGATTATGCCGAGTGGATTTTCTTCCATGGTACAATTAGGTTAAAAATGCTCGTACTCTGATCACAGCTTTGTGTAAGCAAGCCGGAGTTAAGGAAACAACATATATGGTTTTGACAAAGGGTGTTTTGGGTCCAATTAATTATGCCAGAGAATCTAAAACCTGAGCTGGCTCCAGACGTAGAACACAAGGAAAGGGAGCATCGCCAAAAGAAAAAGGGGTTAAAGTTAAAATGAAAGAAGCGATCAACAAGATTTTGTGTTGCTAAACAAAGATTTAGATGAGCAGTGGAGAATAAGAAAAAGGGTTGCATATCTTATGCATCGGCATACTTTGATTTTTGTGGATGACAAGGCGGAAAAGTACTGTTAAAACATGCATATCCAATTCTACAATCTGAAACTTGATAAATACATCATATTTTAGAATCCAAAAAAAATTACATTTGTTTCACATTGTAAAATATGACAAGTTACTACCCTTTCAGATCATACAATCCGATGAGTTAAACCCTTGTGAAATGGCATGTGACAGTCCCACATCGCCCACTTAAAGGAATATGAGGTAATATATAAGGTTTGGCCCACTCAGTTATTGCTACTAAAATTCGCAAGATTGATGATTGAGAGTGCAATGCAATGATTAAGAGCGGGAGCGCTGAACATGTTGAAAGATTATGTGACTAGGGTCTTATGTTCATCCACTTCTTTATCCTCCATTTTTTTTTTCTATTTTGAAATATAGTACATTTATTTTGGGGCCAACAATTATCAAGCAGTTCATGTTTTATATATCACAAAAAATTAAAGTTTAGCTTGATCCGAAATTGAAAACCAACAAAAATAATACGGCCAGGTTTGACCTAAATAAGCCACTTGGCATCACTACGCCAAATTTCACTATTAGCGGCATTTTGATAAATGCCGGAAAAGCCACCACAAATGCCGGAAAAGGGCATTACCGGCATTTTTTAAGCATTACCGGCATTTATTACACATGCCGTCTATACACGTGTCGTTAATACTAACAAATGCCGGGAAAAGTTGTCACAAATGCCGGAAAAAATGGCCACTATTTGCGGCATTTCACAAATGCCGGGAAAAGTCGATTATTTTATTAGGAAAAAATGCCACGTGGCATCCATGTGGGGGCCACGTGGCAGCCACTTGGTGCCCGCATGGCACCCACGTGGCGCCCTACGTGGTGCACACATGGCAAGCAAAATTGGGACAAATTGGTTGCCCCAAGAATTGAACCCGTGACCTTCGCCACCACGCACACGAGCACTACCAACTGTGCTAGCACGCATTTGGTTCTTAAAAGCCAAACAAAAATATTTATAGTATAAAATAAAGAATTTTCAGAAATTTAACTATTACCGGCATTTTATGGAAAAATGACGGGAATAGTACTTTTTCCGGCATTTGTTGAAATGCCAAAAAAAGTCACTTTTCCCGGCATTTGTTGAAATGCCGAAAAAAAAATGCCGGGAATGGCCCATTTTCTTGTAGTGCATATTTGTTTTGTTTTTATTCATATTCTTTTTGTATTTCTTAGTTTTGCGTTAATTTTTCATAGATCATTAGTTCTTTCTTCTAGACGAGAGGGATTCGAAAAGTAAAAGATTATGATCCAAAATCAGATTTTATTCAACAAAGACAAAAATAAGCCAAAAATCTGTCTTTTACTACTTTTTTTACTTTTTGAATTACTTCATTGGCAATGACAAAACCATTGGATTGGACTTGGTTTTGTGATTCGTCATTGCACCGTAATATCTTATATCAATCTAATTACTTATAACGATGGCGCAAAAAATGTGAAATTTTTTTAATGAAGACAAAAAAACTATAATTACTTATAACGATGTGACCATAATTACTTCATTGGCAATGACAAAACCATTGGATTGGACTTGGTTTTGTGATTCGTCATTGTGCCATAATATCTTATATCAATCTAATTACTTATAAGCCAAAAACTATAATTACTTATAACGATGTGACTATAATTACTTCATTGGCAATGACAAAACCATTGGATTGGACTTGGTTTTGTGATTCATCTTTGCGCCATAATATCTTATTGGACCGTATTGATTTCATAGGCAATGATTCTCACTAGACTTTCCTTATTGGGCTTTTATCTTGATAGATCTAAATCAAGACAATGACGATGGCGCATTGCACCATAATATCTTATAACGATGTGACCATAATTCATTGGCAATGACAAAACCATTGGATTGGACTTGGTTTTGTGATTTGCCATTGTGCCATAATATCTTACTAGTAGGAAACTCGTGTTATGCACGGGTGATGAAACATTTGTATAATTTATAGACTAAATTGATAGAACAGATAGACTAAAACTACAAAAAAAAAAAAAGGCTAGATTAATACTATTTTCATTTAATTTCGAAAGTACCACAATATATATAAATAAAATCTCTCATTTTAGATTTAGGGAAACTTCAAGATCATATTTCTTTGTCACTTTTTTTTGGCAATAGCTTGTGATGATTGTAGTAGGCATGGCCCAGGATCAAATATGTAAGACAATTAAGAGAGAAAAAAAAAAGGCGGGGCAGGTAGGGTAGGATAAGATAGGGTAAACCCATTCTCCGACAGGGTAGGGTAAGGGGGTAGATTTCCATTACCTGGTTGGGGTAGGGGCGGGGTAGGGGGAGGTTGCCACATTTAGGGTAGGGGTAGATCAAAACCCACCCCTGCCCGCCCCATTGCCATCCCTAAACTATATCACTTAGACATTTTTATGATATCCTATTTATTGCAATCCAAGTAGATATGGAATACTTCTTATTTTTAATTTAAAACTTTGAATGTAGTTATTTTGAAGACCACAATAGCCTCGACATAATTTTTTGGTCCTTTTAGTCGAGATTGCTCATTGTAGAATGTCTGAATAGCTTGGAATGAGATTAAGTGATGTAGATAAGCGTGTCTTTAATATTTAAGCAATAATTATCAGTTTTGATCTGTGTTCTCAATTCACACAAATGGACACACAAACATCATTTTAGTGCTACTTATTTATTGTTTGGGGTATGGGTTCTTCACAAAAAAATGAAGAATGAATTAATAAGATTCATAATGTAAGAAAAAAAGATGAGGTATGTAAAAAAAACGAATCAATAATATTAATAATGTAACAAAAAAATGAATTAGAAGTGTGATATTTTAGCATAAATCCTTGCTATGCACGGGACGAATACAAGTACACACGTTAAAATGTTAATGTTTGTACATATGATTTGATATCCACATCCACA
Organism: Vaccinium macrocarpon; assembly: GCA_022606695.1. Lineage (NCBI taxonomy): Eukaryota > Viridiplantae > Streptophyta > Magnoliopsida > Ericales > Ericaceae > Vaccinium > Vaccinium macrocarpon. The sequence goes on from CM040172.1 coordinate 30,910,973, forward strand.
CGATTAAATTACCAGTATTATGCACATAAAAAATAAATAACTAAAATTGGTGTGCTATGTACGGACAAATAAATTCAAGACAATTTCAATATGTACATAAGCAACGTCTTACATTTTAACATGTACTCTTCCGGGTACCATGATCCCCCCCTTATACTACAAAATCTACTGTGTACAAATATTAGAGCGCTGGTCAAATTTTTCTCATCAAATTTAGCCTCAACCAATGTAATGATTGTCTCAACAGTCTCATCATTGTCTTCTTGTTGATGTAATTTGAATCTAACCTACAAATATAATAAATGATAAGTGTTTGAAATTTGAAAGTCAAAATAGCAAGATTCAGTGGACAAATTTGTGATTTCATTTTTTTTTTGTCAATTAAATATTTTTTTCTTAAAAAAAAAAAAAAGAATGATACTTTCATCCAAATTCCGTGAACTATCAGCAACCATACCCGTAGTAATTTTCAATTTAAATCATGCTACCTTGGATAAATCTATGTTTTTTTTAAATTGCAGAAATTGAATATATGTATAGATTATACGAACAAAGATTTTTAGTCTGCTAACGTTGAAATATATATTAGTCGAATAAAAATACGAAGTTTCTTTTGTTTATATTTTTTCATACCTAATTTCATGGTTAATATATTTGTTCCATTATATATATACTTGCACTTGTATTTGGGAATACATTTCTTTTCGTAGGTTCAATATTATTGTATGGCTTCTTCTTTTTTTCAAACACCTTTTTTTTTTATAAAGGGAAAAGACAAAGCAAATTGATCTTCTCCACACAACTTTGGATTCAAAACAAATTTTGGCACATTACAGAATCATGACTATATTATATAGGATTTTTTCACGAAATCTAATCTATTATAGATTGTATGAAGACGGAGAAATTTACCTACACAAAAATATAATGTCCGGAGTATTATATTTTGCATGATGAAGAAGAAATTACTTATGGATTTCTCATGCAATATGCGTGGTTGAATACTGCGAGCTTCTTTTCAACAAACTTGTTCATTTCGTCCTAGTAAGCCATCAGGTACTACAAAATTGCATGAAAAAAAAACAAAGAATAAATGAATGTAGTGAAAATCATGAAGATTGCATTTACCTATGGAATTGGTCGTTTTTTATAGGCCATTTTTGTATCTCTTAATCTGCATGCCCATAAATGGCGAGATTCTTTTGCTATTTTTTTGGGTGGTTTTGAATCGATTGGTTATCTTCAAGTATCGCTCTTTTCTTATGGGACAGATACACATAAGGATTTTGGTTCTCACGATCCATCTTGTATTACATAACAAACCACAATCATGAAAAATAGAGAAACGTGGATTAGTGTTTATTTTTTGGACTCTACTTCTTATTGGCGATGAGTGTAGTTTTTCTATTTTTTTTAATGGTAATTTCACCTTCAAAATAAATATCAATGCATATATACATATATGCCTGCAACCAACAAACGTGGTGATGGAGCATGTTTGTTGATCCGACAGAGAGGAGTAAAAAGATATATGGGAGCACGACACTGCAAATGTTTGAGAGGAATATTTAAATTGGTAGGATTTTCAATTTTAAATAAGTAATGTATATTATCACAAAAGTCCTGCCTAATTAGGGAGAATCGTAGCCATGCACAATTCATGAAATGTGAGGCTTTTGGATAGCACGGTGATCACCTTACATTTACAATTTGAAAGGATTACCTTAATTCTCCAATATTCAAACTCAAATATCTTTCAATATTCAAAATTTATGAGTCTATGCATGGGAGTGAAGTAAAAATGTTTGAATATTATCTAATTACCTTTTAGGATAAGCTATGTAGTTTGAATCATAATGGAATATAATCGGATGAAGAGTTTTTCCTTTTAATATTTCCATTTAGGACTTTGGTTGTGTTAACATATATAGGATTTGGTATGGAGTTTCAAAGATTCAAAATTTTAAATAAAATAAAAGGCAATAAAAACTACATTTAAGTATCATACTTTGAAATTCAAAAAAGATTTGTGACACTTGATCATGATACATTGCTTATTTTATTTTTCATCACAAACCAATAACTTTGTGTCACTTGTCACAACCGTAGCCCTCCTCATGAAAACCCAATCTACAATAATATAATAGATTGTACTTAAATAATAAAAATAATTGTCAATCTTTCCGGAAAATAATCGTTACTTTCCTTAAAAATTTCGGAAATATGTACTATAATATTGCATATCTATTATAATTTTTACTTTCCTTCATAACTCTTCATTACTTTCGTTAATTTCAAATTGGAAAAATTTCGGTTATTGTAATTGGAAAAGAATCATTACGGTAGCACATGTTAACTTGGAAAAGAATAACTACTTTCCTTTATTGAAATTGATCACCACAAAACCTTAACAAAGCTTAACTTGGTAAAGAATTAAATACTACCATTTAGGACTTTACTAATTGCTAAAAAAAAATGCAAAGAATTGGGGGACACTTGGCAAGCTCAAGAAGCTCTATTCACCAAAAGTCATCCTGCAATACTAATATTGATTAATATCAATCTAATTACTTATAAGCCAAAAACTATAATTACTTATAATGATGTGACCATAATTACTTCATTGGCAATGACAAAACCAAGTCCAAAACCTATAATCACAAAACCAAGTCCAATCCAATGGTTTTGTCATTGCCAAAATGAAGTAATTATGGTCACATATGATTTTCGTTATAAGTAATTATAGTTTTTGGACTTGGTTTTGCCCCACATGATTCTCTGTGGACTTTCCTCCCAAAAACTATAATCACAAAGCCAAGTCTAATCCAATGGTTTTGTCATTGCCAATGAAGTAATTATGGTCACACATGATTTTCATTATAAGTAATTATAGTTTTTGGGTGATTGATTTAATTAAAGGGGTATTTTATTTTTGATTGGGTTAGCGGTTGGACAGTGCATGTTTCAATGGAGTCCAATCCAATGGTTTTGTCATTGCCAATGAAGTAATGCAGTTAAAAAAAAAATGAAGTAATTATGGTCACATCGTTATAAGTAATTATAGTTTTTTTTGTCTTCATTCAAAAAAATTCACAATTTTTAGTTTCGGGTCAATTTTTTTCCTTCAGATTATTGGTTCTGTCTTGACGAGAGGAGTCAAAAAAATATAAAAACTATAATTTTAAATCAATTTTATAATAAAGAAAAATATAAGCCAAGGGACTTATTTAGGCCAAACCTGACCTAACCTTTTATTAACTTCTGCGAAAGTTTGGATAGTTTATTTTGTCATTCTAGTTTTTACAAAGCAAAACTATATATTTGACGATGTCCGATAATTACTTGGAACCAGAATAGGCCCCACATAATTTGCCGGATAAAAAGTGGATGTGAGTTAAGGTTTTTCTTTTTAAATTTTTTTTTTACTTTTTGAAAAATGGTTGGGCTTTTTAAGGTGACATATAAGAAAGCCAAGGGAATTAAATTAATTGAAGTACATGCTTTTTTTTTTTATTAATCGTAGAAGATACTCCCTCCATTCATTTTTAAATGTGTTACTTCGTAAATCTAATTTATTAAAGAAATATCATCATTTTATCTTTCACATTAACTTTTTCCTCCACTTTACACTTTTCACATCAACTTTTACCTCTAATTTCCAAAATTATCCTCCAATTTTACCCACTAACTTATCAAAAGAGAAAAATTATAATTGTGCAAACTTTTATCCATTAACTTTTCAAAACACACACTTATTTAAGGACATCCCAAAATGGAAATGTCTACATTTAAAAAGGGACAAAGGGAGTAATGTCTTCATTTTAAAAAAAACCTGCATGTAGTTTGTAGGACTCCGTCTAAAATACATTGAGAAAAATCTAGTATCAACAACTCATAAAACATGGAATAAACAACAAAACGCAAGAGTAAGAAGACTATCTCAAATGGCCTGACCCGAGTCAAGTACTCTCTGACACATACTGCAGAACGCAAGCAGATCGAATGGGTAAGCAAACCGAATCAAAGTTGGGTTCAGCGTGAGTCTAAAGGGGAAGGATTTGAATAAAACTATGTTTGGTACATAAATGATTCTACGGGTGGAGGTATATTTTGATTGTCTTTACCCAAATTTTAAATTTGTTTTTAGGTTCGGGTAAGGCTGGAGATTCTCTAGGGAATAGCATCAATCCTTTCCCGGACACTTGTGTACCCCTGCAAAGCTGCAACCACCTTCGACTACTGAAAAACACCAACCAGAACCAGAAACAAGCAACGACCACCAGCCACCACCCAAAACTAGCCACTAGAAATTTGGAAAAGAGATTTAGGTAAGAATTTGAGTAAAACTATGTTTGATATGGGATTGATTCTAGGGCTAGCTCGAGGTAGATTTTGATTGTCTTTACCCAAATTTTTAATTTGTTTCTAGGTTTGAGAAAGATTGGAGATGCTCTAAGCAGGAATAGTATCATCCTCTGTTCCCTTGTTTTACTTGCCCCCTTTTTTCCCTTTCTTTTGCCAATCAATTGTCAACATGTTTCGTTTCGTTTCATATGTGTCTGGGAAAACATTGGGTTCAATACTGCATTAATGTTTCATCTTAGTCTCCTAACAAACAACAGAAGCCAAGGAAAAGAATTAACACGATAATTCCTTTATGAAGGGCACAATACAACCTACATACCACAGACAACTTATTTGCCAAAGTGAGTTTCTCAACTGAAACTGGAAAGGAACAAGGATATCAAGCTTCGTCTTCTGTTCTTCTCATGGAGGACTTCAATTTCTTTCCCCCAGAACCAGGGCTTCAGTTGCCAGCTTCTCTTCAAATCCAAAAGCCTAAAATGACAAAGATTAAGAGTAACGAAAACCTAAACAGTCCAAGAAGAAGATCTTTTCATTACGGGCTTCATCTGTTTGTCTTCCTCGAGAGCTACCATACCCAGATGCGACGGGTCCTCTAACATCATTTTCGCCACCAAGTAACCTGCAATGGACCAGGTCTGGAATTTACGAGCCTGTTTCCCGACATATCGACCGAGTTTCCCATCATAGTATTCGGGCCAGCTGTCTTTCAACAATCTGGTCTCCGCGAGTTCAATGGCGCGTCTTGCAATTTGGGGCCGTCCCGTCTTGATACATGCAGCTGTGAGGAGCCATAAAAGGACTGCAGCCACAACAATTTCAATGTCTGAGCATCAGAAGATATTTATACGTGAGCAAATAACAAGCACGTTCTAATTGTGCATAAATTCCAACATCTTCGATAAATATTCAATTCCAAAAAAGCACGGAGTAAACTACATCGAAAACTTGGGCTCGTGGAACACAGATAAAAGTCACTATTTCTCAATCTCCAAACATCAGAAGAGCGTCTATAGATGTAGAACTAATTATCTCCTACTAAATAGAAGGAGATATATATGGATGAATAATATGTTTCTACGTTCTCAAAGTTGCATCATATTTAAAACTGCAAACTCGACCACTGTGTTTAAAAAATAAATTTTAACTGCCCATTCCAACTATATATAGGGCCCTGGTACGTGTCTAGTGCTGGAACCTAATTGTAGTCGTTTTTCATATAAAGGACATGGGGACATTCCAAAATATTCATGATTCAGTGCATAGTTCAAAGTTTCAACTACAGAAAATGCTTACTAGGTAAATGTCCAATTGAAACATGTCTGACATGGATATCATAGCCTTATTTAAGTGTCACGTATCCGGGACACTTAAATCTACATATTGAGTCATGTATACCCTATAGGAACGTATATTGATAAACAAATACACTTGCAATCTTTTAAACCAAGGGATATACAAAAATGAAGAAGCATACCTGGCCAAGATCCTCCATTGTGGTAACTCCATCTGGTATTTTTTGGGTCACATCCGGTTATAATCCGCCATTCATGGCTTTCTAGGGCTGGATAACAAACCTTAAGTGGCATTTCCCCAATCAATTCTTCCCAACGTGATTCTATTAGATCCATAATTGCAGTAGACTGTTCAGGAGTTGCCAAGGATGATAAGATGGCGATGCAATTTCCCAAGCAAAACCAGCGGAAATCCATATTTGAAGGACCAACATTTCCAATAAAGTAGCCCCCGTGCTTTGGCATAAAATCAAAGATCCATTCAGGAAGAGAATCAGGAATTACATTGAACTTATTGACTGCAGTGTGAGAATACTCCTCTGTCTTGTATCGATAAATATCATTAAGTTGCTTCAAATCTATCCAAAAATAACTTCTCATGTGATAGCTCAAGGCATGAAGACGCTTAACCACTCGTTCTACAAACTCCTTCCCCTCAGCATCTTGCTTGAGTAAAAGTAACGCGCATCTCAAAGCCATGAAGAAAAGAGCTTGTATCTCAATCGGGTAACCATAAACACCCTAAAAAAAGATATATACATTATATAATATAACGTGACATAAAGAGCGACTCACACATAATTTCATAACAAAGTAACTGATGGAAACTTACCATTCGACGATCAATCATAGAGCACCCATCAGCACAAAGAAGAGTGGGGAACGTGTCAAATCCCTCTGAAAGACATAAGCTCAGTATTAGGCGCATACCCTTTTGGCATTCAGGCCTTTCAGCCAAGGACGTGTCCCCAGTTGACTTTGTATAAGCGCGAAGCAATATGATCCACCAAAATCCGGAATCAACAGGTGCTACTCTTCCTATCGCACTCTCACCAAAATCTGCCATTAACGTTTCAGTATTTCTGATTGGATCATGGAGTACTTTAAAACTAGCTGGCATCACTCCTTCTCCTAGTTGGAATCGATCAATCTTTTTCTCCCAAGATTGAAGACGAAGAGTCTTCAAAATGAAGTTCTTGACTATTTCCGGCTCCCCGTTCATCAAAAAAGCCAATGCACTTGGAACAAAGTCTCTTACAAACACCTAGCCAAAAAGTAATTAGAGATCATTGTATCCATCTACTTGCCCCTAAACCATGCATTTCGATTGTAGTAACACCAATAAAAGTGATTCAAGTATCAAAGTTTTTGACTTGCATTTTGCTGGAAGTGCAATCAAACATGATATCATATTTTACCGCGTGACACTGAAGGCACTCCAAGAAAACAAATAAACTAATCTTAAAATAAACAAAATCTGTGATATCACTACTACACCGTAAATTGCACAGATCATGAGTCCTTTTATGTTTAAGCTGTAATTTAGTTTAATCGTCATCAAGCTGTTTGTACTTGAATAGAACAATATGCACAGTAAACTTATAACTCTACAGTAGCAGGGAAGTTGGGGATTCACCTGGTCATAGTTAAGTTTCTCGTCAGAATTATCTAACGCTGCGATTGTCCCCACCGGTTGACCGCGGAAATGAACCAACGCGCGCCTCAGAGTTTCCCAAGCATCAGCAACCATCGGATGAGTCTCGAACCCATTTTGTGACCTTGGCGTATTAAATCCAGACCGTCTCCCAGGTGAAAATACAGCATCACTATGGTCCATGAATCGGAAAGAGTTGTTATCAATGTTTCTAAACGCAGGATGAGGAGACATTCCAATTGATAATTCATCAAATGACCTCTGCCTCTCCATATTCAATGTCCTTGGCTTATCTAATAACCTTGAGAAATCATATTCTTCAATCTCGGCGTCCGTGCTTCTTACACTACCATTTTGAGACACGTCCGCCGAGATGGTAAACATTTTTCGAAGTAATTGTTGCTAGAAGCAACTAAATTACTTGGGATGGATAGTACTCAAGATCTGTTGTTTAATTCAGGAAGAGATGTCAGCCATCAAAAGGATTTAATCCGTGAACTCATAAAAGAACACATAACACAGTCAAAAAAACTGTGGTGACAAGTTTACTCCGGCGGAACAACAAAATTAAACCCACATAATTGTTGCCATATTATGTCAACCATCACTTCAATTGAACTTGATAATGTATCAACCAGATTACCAATCAGCAAGGTATAAAAGACACAGTAGCACTGACCTAAGAAAAAGGTACTCCCTCCATTCTGTAACGATAGTCCATTACAAAATCGTGTCACTTTTAGGATTAGATCTCAATCACTTCCTTAAATTGGTGCGAAAATTTCAAAAAATTATGCGCGAAAGTATATTATCACAGAAATAGAATGACTATTTGCAATGGACCAATTGCAAATTTAAAAAGCTTTAGTTTCAGTAGAAGGATACAAGTGTACAACACTGGCATGACTAGTTACTGTGTGAAATGGAACATATCAAGAAAACACAGGGAAAGGGGAAAAAATAAAAAGTAAAAAAGAAGATAGTACAATGTAAAGCAATAAAGGTAATACTCTGTTTGGTTTCTGAGTAAGAAACAGAATGATATATAGAGAAAACAAAATGAGAATAAACCCATAAATTAACGAGCTACAAACGATAAATTAAGGGTGAGTTCTCGTTGCTGTATTTTCGGTATTCTCTCAAAATTCATTCTCCTTATAATTCACATACATCAATTGATTTGACAATTAATAGTCAAAAAACCGAAAATATCGTAGCGGAAACTGACCTAAGTCGAAAAAAGAAAACACCCAGATAAATTAATGTAGGAATCGAGTCATGCATGTATCAGAAACACACCCACACACAAACAAAAAAAAAAAGAATGCGGTCACTAATAAACCATAATTGAGAACTTCAAAATTACTCACCCGCACCAGTTTTTTGTGGAGATTGAATGGAAACCCAATTCAAATTATTAACATATTCTCAATCAGGCAACAGGGACAGATATTTTTCGAAGCGGGTTCGGTAAAAGAACATGCGGGGGAATGATCGGTAGAGAGAGAGAGAGAGAGAGAGAGAGAGAGAGAGAGAGAGACCAGAAGGTGGATCACATCAGAGGATTCGACGAGAAGGTGCCGCCTAACCTTCTATGAGTCCGTATACATACAGTACGTACATATGATTGTGTGATTGTATATGTACCCTAAAGCTGGAAGGATGAACAATGGGACAGAGAGGAGAGAGAGAGAGAGAGAGAGAGAGAGAGAGGGGTGATGATGACGTTTGAGTTTGGATCTACGTTTTGAGATGCGTTCTGTTCTGTTCTGTTTGAGAGTTTTGGGTAGCAGTGTGGAGCTCGAATCCTCTGTGACTATATCGGGTTGGAGTGTAATACACATGCATTTTCGGCCGTGGGAATCTTGGCAAAACGAAAATTCTCAAATGATTGAAATGGCCCGAATAAAATTACCAAAAAACACTCTTACCCAAAAATTAAAATTACCAAAAACACCCTTTTATACAAACAAAAATAGAAGCAATATGAGTTGGTATGGGAAATACATGGGAGGCCTATAGGTTTGCGAATCCTGTGTCTGGCTATGTAAGTCCAGCCTTCCTGTCTTACTCACTTGTGTCATCCATCCTAGCAATTAACAACTCGGATTCTGTCTCGGTCCTGAACAAATCTGAGCTGTTCATGTTCATCTGCGATCCGAGTCATTGATTGCTCGGATGGACAGTATAAATAGGTGAGATAGGGAGGCCGGACAGAGGGTCGGCTGCAAGCCTATAGGCTTGTTTGCAATACTGTGATATGTGGATACAGATTTTCGAGTTGTAGTTTCAAATGCTACTGCAAATTCTAGATTTTAGATTTTAGTAGAAGAAGGTTAATATATTTATCATAGTGAAATTATGATTAATCAAGCAAAAAACTAAACAAATCTACTTTTATAAAACACGAAACCTAAAATCTAATCCAAAAAATAAATATATGAATTTTTTAAGTTCACACTTACGCACATGCATTATTTGACTTATCTGACTTAGTAGAAATATATGGAGAAAAATACTCAAAATATCACATGGCTAATGTGGTATACCTAAAAAATAAATGTACGAATTTTACGCTACACTTGAAATACTATTGTCCCTTAAAGTGGGCAATTTGATACTTTCAAGTGAACAAAGAAAAAAAATGGAGTGTTTGGGAATAAAAAGGGGGAGTTGAAGGAAGAAAAAAATGGAGTGTTTGGAAATAAAAAGAGAGTGTGAAAATCATTTCCCTAAATCTATCATAAATGCATAACAAAAAATATAAACAATTTTATCATAATCGATAAATTTATCATTAAAAATAAAATCATATACTGTAAATTTATCATATTTGATATCAACTCCAAAATTAGCAAGTAATAAACGAGGCACAATAAATGGAAGGTAATAAATTGAGGCTAGTTTAGGGATTATTTGAAAGTTAGAAGGAGAAGTTAATTATCTCTAAGAGCATCACTAGTGGTATACTCAAATATGGATATTCAAATATTGTCACATCATATTTTGAGTGTATTTATTTAATGGGTCTATAAGTTTAAGTATCTACCCTTCTACAATAGTTCATTTGTGTCCATAATCAAAAAAAGTACTATTCACTCTATTTTTATTCATAAAATGGGCACAACTTTAAATTTGTACATATATATTTTTATAATATTATTACCATTTAAAAGATATTCACAATACGTTTAAAATGAGATTAATCTTGAACATATTTTGGTAAAGATTAAAAATTGATAATTTCAATTTTTGGGAGAAAGTGCAAAAAAAATTGAGTTTTGAATTAAGTATGTGAAAAATGGAGAGAGAATGTTGTTACTTTTGATACAGTGTGGTTCTCAAAATTTGGTTACTGAGGTTTGGTTATTGAGAAAAATTGATAGTTTTGAGTATCCAAATGCTAAAGTTGAGTATTTGTAACAAATGTTGTTAACTTTGAATATTTATCCAAATACCATTGTGAGCCTCTTTTGTACATCAAAATACTCATCTTTGAATATTTTTGTGTTTAAGTATACCACTAGTGATACTCTAAGGTTTAATATGTGGACTAAATGAGACAGTCATTGGCGGCTCCACATGTATGTGTGGGTTGTCACATAAAAAAAAAAAAAAAAAATTCTCTTATTATACACATGTAAAAAAAATTGTACAAATTTTAGGTTACTTCATCCTATGAACACCGATCCGAATAAGAATGAACACATGTGCAAAATTAAACGAACACCCACCTAATAAATTAGCTCACAAATCAATACACTTTGACCAACCAAATTGCATCCCATTATAGCCCACTCATAGGTGACTTCACATATAAAAAATGGTGATCAGTTGAATACGTATTTTTTTTATTTAGTGGTTAAATACTTATATATATTACATGTAGTAATTTTATCTCATATGAGTTTTTTTTTAATACTTAGGATAAACTAATTTTTCACAATTTTTTATGTGATGTATTGTGAGATAATGACATGTCTCAATTTTTGAAAAAAACTATTTTTTATTAGTGGAACACCCATGCTATATAGTGAACAAAATACTATCATTACTATGCAATCCACGTTATTTATAATTGAACACTCAATACACTAGTTGAAAACAAAGTACACATTTTAATGACAATAGTTAGAAAAATAAATAGAGAAGAAAGTATTTATTGGTATCGTTATTGTGCAACTTCTTTTAGAACAACAATCAACTATTATCTCCAAAAACAAAAAAGATATGTGCAAACGTATTAGCCAATGCCACCTAATTTCATACCCAAAAAAAAATACTCATGTATTTATGCTTTGGTTTGATTTTGCTTGGCTCCGATATAAAAAATTCTTGAAAACATCATTTATGTATTTTTGGATTGCATTATACACACTTGTATATGAATTTTTCTAAATATGTAACTGATTTTTTTAACTAAAAATATATAACTGATTGATAGAGTTAATAGAGCCAAGGTAATTTTTAAAAATTTTATTACAAATTTCTAGAACCGCTACTAGAAACTGTCCTCGTCCATTGAACAGGAGAATATCCATTTCCCTGCTCAAAAGTGATTTGAGTTTTATACGTCCTTTCTTTAAGTAGAAAGTGCGAGTGAGTTGGCTGCGAGGTGGTCTCGAGCATGGCAAAGTGAAGGTGAGTTTTCCTTTCTTTATTTGGAGGCTTATAATGAGCAATCAAAGTCGTACGTTTGACAATTAATGATTCAGATTACCTTATGTAAAAGATAAGCGTCTTGCATGTAAAATAATTACATTTAAATAGAACCGTTGATTACCGAAAGAATAACCGTAATTGCTCATTACAAAGATGTAGTGAACTTACTCGGCCCCAAATATGAAAGTGGGATTGAGAGTTGGGGAACCTGGGGGTGCTATGCATCCCCATGCACATCACCGTGTTGTGCATCCCCTTGTCGTCGCCGCGCCAGCATTTTTTTTACGATCGAAGATGTTCACCATGTAGACTTCGTCAAATACTACAAGTGTGCCAAAAATCAACTTGATCGGATATTTTTTAGTGCCTCATTGGAACACAAATAACATGAAAAAATAGTTTTTATCCAGTGTTTGTGTCTATTTGTTTTCAAAGTATTCGTGTTCCGATAACATACTTAAAGATATCCGATCAAATTAATTTTTTTGTGACACTTGTAATCTTCAACGGCGCTTCACGCTTGAACATCTACGATCGTTAAAAAATCGTTTACAGAAGCCATGCCACAGTAGAAAGACAGCAACACACAACCCCCGGTTCGAGAGTTGGGTGCGAAGTGCTTTAGGTGAGAAAGTGTGTTTTCTCAAACCCAAAAAAGAAGGAAAAAGATACGCGCACCCCACATACGCACACCCCAAATGCACGCCAGCACGAACAGCCATTCATGTGCATTTTCGACGGTCCAAATTTTAAATAAATTGTTCACACAAACAATTTTTTGTTTGCACAAACAAATTTTTTACAATACGGACCATTAATTCTTGAAATGAACAATCAGAAAGTGTTGGTGTGCATTTGGGACGTGCCTATGTGTCGTGCGCGTAAAATTGTTCAAAAAAGAAAGTGAGAAAGAGACGTTAGCGAATGAGATTAGACTTGGGAAACGGAAAACTTGGGAGTTTGTGTTTTAAAATAAGGTGTCCCACGACAGCGATGATTGTCCAAAAAAGGATCAGAAACTGCAGCAATGCACGTGTTTTATTTGGCAGGGTTCGTAGGGAATTGTGTCCTTTTGTCCACGTGTCCGATTCTCGTTAATCCTTTTTTTTTTCATATTTTTTTGCAAACTAACGAGTGGATCTTCTTCGCTCTTTGGAGCGGCGTTCGCTTTTGCCAGCACAGAAATCAGCCAACTAGGACATAAGTACCAGGATTCTTTTTGTATTCATAGAAAAGGGTACGGGGCCTGCTGGGCCCACAAAAAAAAACGGAATTGGATCCCACAGTCAATAGTTCTGAATTTATCTTAGCACTTGTATAATATGAATTGTTTATTATCGAGATAAAATTTAAATTGTTAATTACTGAGATTAACGGTTTAGATATTACATTACAAGATTTTTAGATCCCGAAAACACAGGTATTGTCATGAGCTTAAAAATATGATCTTAACTTTGTAGAATTTGATGCGTAAAACAACCTGCTAACTTAGTTATCGAACCACATTTTAAAACAATTATAAATGTGTAAAAATGATATGGTGGGACAAATGTGATTCATTCATTGAGTTATTGATATTCGATAGACTTTGATTTTAATAAATTTGTCTTACGCTTCACTCTCTACCTAGTAAATAATTCATATAAAATTTTTTTGCTCGAGACGATGCCCTGTTTTTTTGTTTGCACAACCATCTTCTGTGTCACAGCACTAGAGCAAGCCCCCTGGTCATGTAAAAAATGGTTTGCAAGCAGAATTGGATTTCTATTTTGAGAGTTTTTACTACATGACAATTTAGACTTGGAGTTTCTACTTGTTAATCGCTCCGTTTCTAAAGTAATATTGCAGTATTCTATTTTGGTTTGTGTCTCAGTAATAAGCTTTTACTCCCTCCGTCCCAATTTTATAGTTTTTCGTTCTATTCTAACCGGATAAAAAAACGATTATATCTTTTAATCGGTAATGCATTTTATATGCAATATGGATCTTGTTTGATAGATCTTAATTTAATCTAATAAACAAAGTGTTCAAAATCACCTAAAACATTATAGATCATAAGATATAACACTTTGAAAAGTGGCACGAACTCCCAAAAGAGACTATAAAATTGGGACGGATGGAGTATTTAATAAGAAAAGAAAAAGTAATGGATAAAAGCTTATATCATTATTTTGTTTTTTTTTTAAAGTTAATAGATAAAGAGTAAAAGGATAAAAAAAAAAGGGATGGTAAATTTCAAAAAGAGTGATATAATATAAGTAATCACATCACTCTAAGGGTTCCTTTGTTGGCTTAAATTTTAATCTCGGTAATTTTTTTTTTCAATTTTTGTTAAGTTTTTGGAGTGTGTTGTATCTTAACGAGATGAATATTAAAGCTAAAGTATTACTACCAAAAGCAAAAGAAAGCAACTAAAGACGAAAAAGTTCAAAACATATGCCTTTAAGTGTCTTTAGCTTCGTCATACTTGAATCTTTTTAATTTTAATTCATATTTTTATACCTTTTCTATTCCTCTCGTTGAGAAGAATTATTGATTTCAAAATTTTCAATAAAACTAAATAAAAGATCACCCAAAGTTAAATAATACCAACCGTCTTTGAGAGAAATTAATTTAAGCTAGACTTATCATACGCGGTCAATTAAAAATTTTACGACTCGAACAAAATGTATACTCCATTTAGTATACATATTTCACAAAGTGTCAAACAAATAATTAATCTCATCACTCTTAGCTCTGGTCAATCCAATTTTCTCAACTCTCTGTAACTTTTAATTAATTTATGCTCTTTTATTTTTAGTTTAAGTTCCAGGTTAAAATAAAAACAAGTATACACAGGCGGCAGAGTACTGCTGGAACTTGGAACTTAAAGGAATTTTCACCAACCCACGAGTCGGGCCACCCAATATTAATACTTGGGCCAATCCCTAAGAAAGATGTCTTGGACTGGGTAACCCGATCCAAACTTCAGAACAAGGATTTTTCTCATTGGGCTAATAATAAACACACATAAAAACAAAAAATACACATTCCTACACATTTTTCATATATTTCAATATACTTTCACATTTTTTCAGTATATTTTTCACACATTTTGATACAGTACATTTTTTAAACCTTAATATCAACTCAATGGGCTGACTTTAACATTCTCGTAAAAACAATAAACATTTCACGAATACCGATACTTTCACGGATATTTATATACTTTTTCCTGATATCAACATACATTTTATATATTATCCTTACAGGTGTCCTTTATCCCAACATAAGAGAGCTATTAAGCTCATCACGAACCACTTACTTGATCCATGACTGAACAATGGACTTAAGCTTAAAAATCTTGCATAGCCCAAAGACATGTCCCTTGATTATATACGGGTGCATAAGGCTATAAATGAGCCGAATCGTGTGGAGCTTTAAAGTATTTAGGCTTGGTTCATTGAGTTTTTAAGCAAACTCGAGCCGAGCTCAAACTCTATAAAAATCTGATGAGCCGAGCTTCTCTAGGTTTGAATCAAACTCGAACTTGTTCATGAGCATTTATAGTAAAAAATATTAGACATTAATTTATTCTCACATATAGGTCTAAAACCGCAAATATAATTTTTATTTTATACATAAACAGGTTCATACATATACAAAATTATAAAAGCCTTATTAAAATGTAAGTTTATCATACTTTTAAAGTTTTTTACATGTACAAGTTATAGAATTTTCATAATATACATGTAAAATTTTATACATATATTAAATGTAATATAGGAAATTTTATAAGATATATGCATATACTCTAGGTTCGCGAGCCTAAACGAGCCGAATATTGTCATGTTTAGGTTCAGCTCGTTTACGAAACGAGCCTAAAATTGAGTTTAGGTTTGGCTCATTTAATATATATGAGCAAAATTAGAATGAGCCCTATTCTAATCGAGCTTGCTTCAAATAGTTCGCGAACTGGCCAGTCATTTGCAGCCGCATAGTCAATTTGTGCATTTTTAGATTTACTTGAACTTTCAGTTATAAAATACATACTCCCTCCGTCCCAAGTTGTTGCTTTTTTTTTAGAATCCAACTTTTATGAACACTATATAATTATACCCAAAAAAAATACCAATATTACTTTTAACTTTTTAAATTTGTCATTGTTTTTAGATAGCCAAACAAGAAAAGAAACAACAACATTTTGGGATGAAGGGAGCACTTGTACTCCCTGAGTTTCAAATCTTTTGTCCACTTACATTATTCATGACAATTTTTCATACATTTTTTTAAGTCCTAATTATTTTGGTTTTTAATACATTTCCACACATTTTTATACAATTTTCGCATATTGCAATATACTTCTTGTAACGACCAAGTTACGGAGTCTTTTTGTTTTGGCAATTCTGTTTGACAAAACACACATTTACATCAAAGTTGTAATTTTATGTTTTAGAATGTCTATTTGGGTGTGGAAAGAAATCATCTTTTTATGTAATAGTTGAGAGTGTGGTAATATGTAGTCTAGTGGTGAGTTGAGTGAGTTATATTACTAGTTTAGGAGTTGCTCAAAGACTTCTTCGAGCAACTTGTCCAACAATTGCCGATCAAAAAAAAAAAACTTGTCCAACAACTCTTCTGCCAAGAATCTAGAGACAAATTTTCAGCAACCTTCAGGACATACTCGAGCAACCTATCAGCAAGTTATGCATACACAACTCTCTATAAGTACTAATATCTTAGGGTTTTCTCATCATCCCTCATAACTTACAACAACCACACTTTTTGGCAAAAGAGAGAAAAAGGTTTCTTGATCTTTTGAGTGATAACCTTTGAGTTTCTACACAATCAAGTTATCGTACAACTAAATGTTTATCTCCAAGAAGTTCTCTACAATTTAGAAGTAATTTCTAGGGAATAATTTTGGTGGGATTCCGAAAGTATCGAAGGAAGGCTTGTGCGATTCAATGCATTGGCGATCAAGATCACTAGGTATGGTGTACGTGTGACTTGACAGGTAATACTTAGAATGTTGTGAGGATTTATTTCGTTTGGATGCATATATCTGTAACAACACAATGATTATAGTCATTTGATTTCTTCCTATAGTTTTTTACCCATTTAAGATTTTTTCACGTATATCTTGGTGTTCTCTGATTGATTGCATGATTTGTACTGTGAGCTTAACTTAGTGATACACATTCATATTGTTAGGGGTTTTTTCACAGATTATTAGGGAACCCTGATTTTCCATTTTTAAAACTTTATAGACAGTCCATTTTATATTTTTTGCAGTTTGCCAATTCAAAAATCTAACACCTAATTGTGAGTGCTAGATGGTCCCAATGAACTGATGAAGTAGTTAAAAATATTTCTCCTAACCAGCACGGTGATTGTGATAAAGGTGTACACTTTCTCTAAAAGTTAGTTTGGCTCCATTATAACTACTCCATTGCACTTTTTTAAGGAACAGGAATATATTCTTACGCATAACCAAACACTACAAAATACAAAGGACCAAAAGAGTTCAAACAAAAATAAGGGAAAAAAAAAACCCAACGATAACAACAACAAAAATAAACTGCTCCAGTCTATACGATTTAATCAAAAGGGTATTAAAAGTGCTTCAAAGGTTTGTATGGCAGGCATTATCGATTGTATATGGAATTTTTTCGGTCCATGTTATGGATTTGATGGTTTATTTTTTGAGCTCGTCAAGAATATCGATCATGTCGATAGTAATGACAACCAATTAACATATTTTTTAAAGCATTTATGAGGAGATATTTTTTCAAATATTTTTGTCAATGAGTAAGATTATATTTATATAAGTCCTGAAGCATAGCCGGCACTGTTATATAGCCAGCACTTATATAACAGATGTCACTGACTTAAGGATTTTTTAATTTTTTTTTATTCAATTTTTTATTAGGTTTGTCAATTTTACGTCAAACTTTAGCGCCATGTTTATTAAAAGGATAGGTATATGAGGGGGGGGGGGAAGAGGGATATCATAAGAGGGGGATATATAGGTGGATATAGTTAGAGGGGTATTATTTTAGAATGAGAGATTAAAAGTTATTGTGTTTGTTTTGTTATTGTAGAAGGAGGATATAAAGGATTGTATAATTTAAAGAATAATGATAGTGACACAAATTTTGTGTCACAAATAACCACAACCCCACTCACATGAGGTGTGAGGCCCGCACGTGGAGCTCATGTGGATCCCACACTCCATGTGAGTGGGGTTGTGATTGGTTGTGACACAAAGTTTGTGTCACAATCATTTTTGTAATTTAAAATGTCCATAATATCCCAAATAAACAAATCAAAAAGTAATGCAATGGTGTGGTGTGGGGCATGTGGCACTAACCTCCACCTTTTTCTCTCTCGTTCTCCAACCAAGCAAGCTGCTCCTCTCTCTTTGACGATGATTTCATGACACAAGGTTGGACCAAATAGGGGGGGCCGGATATGATAAAGTTTGGAGTTGGGGTGCTTAAATATAAGCCCCTGAGTGATATAGGTCTTGCTTATTTGTTTAGTTTTAATTTTAATTTTGATGATATCATAATTTTCTTTGTTTCTCTCTCTATTTCTTTTTACTCGTTACACTTATTGACATCATCAAAACTAAACTAACACTATTTAACCAAACACAATCATACAAATCCTTGCTACAGTATAAAATATCCTGCCTTCAAAAACTACACAAACAAGGGATATACACCGATGGGATATGTATATCCACCTTCTCCTTATATCCTCCTTCCATATCATGCTGCCAAACAAGGTAGATGATTATAGGTTTATCTCTACAAGAGAAATCAGAATGAGGTAAAATTATGAATATCGATCACGTTGATAGTCAAGAGTAATTATCATGACGATAGCCAAGTTAATGACAACCAATTAACATATTTTTAAAGCATTTATCAGGAGATATTTTTTAAAATAGTTCTATCAACGAGTAAGATTATATTCATATAAGTCTAGCGACACGTACATAACGGATGCCACTGACTTTAAGGATTTTTTAGTATTGTTTTTATTCAATATTTTTGTTGCGTTTAACAATTTTGCATCAAACTTTTAGAGATTATAGAATCATCTCGATGAAAGGAATCGGAATTAGATAAAATTACTACTTTTACCCAAATATTTTGAAAATATCCAAGAAAAAACATCAAAAGACAGCTTGGGCTAGCGTGAATGACCTGCGTATGACCAGGCTGAAGAGGAGATTCGTCAAGGTGTACATATATACGATTAGCCAAAACACCCGCCAAGCCGAAAAGACAAAAGTGAACGTGATCGTTTTGGTGTTCGGTGAAAAATCAAATCAAAGACCTCTTTTTGAGCTATAAAATTGGTTGGGATTTCATCTCCCAAACAACATCCAAAGAATTGAACTTGCCTTTCCAATCACAGAGGTCCCTTCCCAATGGAACACAAGAGAAGACATTGTGTTGATCCAATCACTCAGGCATTCCCAATAATCCTGATTTTATTACTTGTTTTCATATTTCTTGGCATCAAAAGTCTCGTATCCTCCTTACAGTCATCAATTGCTAACGCCGTAGAAGGAAACAAAAGTTGCGTTCTTGGGGCCGCCACCATAATAGCCTTATTGACGACTGTGATCTGGTGGTCTGGTCCACGCCGCAAGTGTTACTGCCGGAGCTACTACTGCCGTTGCTAGAGAAGCCTGCCGTGCGACACTGCGGCCTTGAACCCGATTGTTGTTGCTTGTGTTTGGTGCAATACTGGTCTCTACAATAAGGTGTACTTGCAGGAGATTGGAGTAATTGGTTATGTATAATCTGGTGGGTTTTATTTCTCGTTCTGTTTCAAATCCGATGCTCAGATGTATGATTTTTTTTTTTTAGTCCATGCAAGAAGTGGGAGTGCTAATTGAGCCAAACAAGTCAAGTACAGGATTGTTCAGGTTTGGCATGACTACTTATTACATGTGTTCAAATTTGACTCGAGCCTGAGAATTTTTGGAGACTAATTATTCAAGATTGGCTTACGCTTGAAGTTTTGTTTTCGTGATAAGCTTGACTTGCTTTGTGGTATATGCAAGTCAATATCGAGCTTTCAAGCTTGAGATTAAGATTGTGAAGTTTGAGCTTTTAAACTTGAGTTTAAGTTTAAGCTTAAGCGCAAGCTCATGAAAATCTGAAATGAAATGGACTAATTTAAAGTAAAAAAACCCTTAATTTCTTTGTATTGCTGAAAAGATCTTAATAGAAGTCTGATCTCTTATCTGTGAGATATTTGTGAGTTAACCCTATTTTTATAATATTTATGGAATGACCCTTTGTCATGAGGTTGTTGAAACCAAACACCCACATGCTCATGCAAGCTTTGCTTGAATTCATTAACAAAGTCAAGCCAAGCTCCAGCTGTTTGGTTCATTTAGTAGCCCTAGCAAGAAGTGTTACTCGTTAGTGAGATTTGGCCATTGGTCTTGTGCATGAAGATATAGGTGCTTGTTAAGATGTATGATTAAATTGTCGAAATATCATGCTTATGTTGTTGGTGGTGGCTCCAAAAATTTTGGTTTGGGTTGTCTTGTCATTATAATATACTCACAAAAATATTTTTTTGGGGTTAAATTTCACAAAAATATTTCGCTTGTCAAGATCCTACCTTTTTTTTTGGATCATAGATAAATACTACACTAATAAGTGGCAGAGCAAGAATTTTCATTTCTAGAGCAAGTTCTGGTAACAAAAAACTCACCCTCAAATATTGTACAATTCCTAATTTTCTATGTCAACACTCATTATTTATAGTACTCCATGAAAGGTTCTAGTTTAAAAATATTTTTAATACAAGATAAATTTTGAGGTAAACTTTAGAATTACACATGTCTAGATTTTTTATTTTATAATTTATCATTTGTCATTCCTAATCTATGACATAGTGCAGTGTGAATTATTCTAGAGCTCTACCGCATTCAAGGATATTCTAGAGTTTATAGAAGTTAGATATTCTAGAGTTTACAGGAGCTAAAATTTGTTTCCTTAAATATTACCTTTGGGCTCCTTGCTTGGGCTTTGACTTGGGCCAAAATATCTAATACAGTTTATGCATTAGACAGAAAACACCACTGGGATATAAAGTCCAAACAACTGACAGGCCTTCAGAGAATCTCAACAAGGCTTCACAGAAGCCCAATAAGGCTTCGGAGAACAGGTTTTTACCATCCAATAAAGAAAACTACTCTTTAATTCCCGTCAAGGAGAGTAGCCCATTTTAATTACCTATAGGTCTAGGTGAGTATGTTACTTTACTAATTTGTCCTTGACTTGTATACTAGTTAAATACGTGCATCGTTCTCTCTCTCTCTCTTCTTTTTAACCTAGCAACCCACCCCCACCCTTTATTCAGTTATTCCGACCATCGTCAACCTTCGACGATCACCATCCTAGCTGGCCCCACTTCTCTGACCATCACCAACCTCCGGCGACCACCTGGCCGACAGATACGCGATTTTCCCGTTTTATAACAGAAAAGGGATGTCTCCCTTTTCAAGGACCTCAACATAAAGAGTAAAATAATCCCAATTTGATACGATACAGAGAAAATTTACATGTAATTAGAACACAAATCTATTTGAGAGGTTCAGTTGAATCAATTTTTCAAATTCCAAAAGATTGAAAAAATTCGCAAAATTCGCACCCTGCGAATTTTTTCGGAATCCATTTTTAACGATTACTTTGACTTAAGTTTGAACATTCACAATGATATGATTCCCAATTTGCATATGTATATCTTATTTAGAGAAATTCACGGGGACAATCGGAGAAATTTGAAAAAAATTCGCACCTAGAAATTCACAAACCGAAATTTTTAAAAATTTCATTTTCAATGCTTCTAAGATCCACATCTCCCTTGTTCTTGCAAGAGTTTATGAAATCTGACCTTAAAGGGATTTTATCAAGCCCACAAGTCGGACCACCCAATCTTTTGATAAGGAATAACGAATGTTGGGCCGAACCCTATCCAAGGTGAATTGGACTGAATACCCGATCCATAATTAAGAGCCATACTAAACTTTGAGCAATACTAGAAGCACACACTATTACACTAAATATACACATGACATTGCAACATCATTATATGATGCAATATATGGATGAACTCATCTATTAAAATAATTGCACATGTATATTTAGTACATTAGTTCGTACCTCTAGATTTTTTCTTTAATTATGATTTTGTAAGTTATTACACATCCAACACCTCGGCTCGTTTGTCAGAGGGAATATATTTTGGAAGGGAAAAGGGAGACAAGGATGAAGCCAAGGGGACCTGGTAAGGACCGTCACCCCGCTATATATATATAACCCTCTTATTACATTGAAAAACTATATATATAATCAAATTATATATCCCAAATTCCCTCCCTTTCCTCTTCAGTGGAACGAACGATCAAACAAATCGGTGGGATCGGTGGACCAAACAAACAAACGAACTCCTCTTCAGTGGGTCAAATCGCCGGACTATTTTCACCGATTTTTCGATTCGAAGCTCAAGAAACCATTTCATTTGTGGGTTCTTTTGCAAGCTCAGGAGACCATTTTCAATTTCAAGCTCAAGAAACCATGTTGATTTCAAGCTTACGAAACCATTTCGTATGTGGACGGTGATGTGTGTATAAAGAGAGAGAAAGTAATGCCAAAACACGCGGGGCCACAAGAGTTTCTTTTGGTCATAAATCATAAGGCAGCAGAATAAAATTTGGACACCCCCAAGACTGTCTAAAATTCATACCCTTGAAAGCGGATGCAAATATCGAAGGAAAATAATATTCAGGAAGGATATCCTCATATCCTCCCTCCGCATATTTATATCGAGGAGCAATTGATATCCCACTTCTATATCCTTCTACCAAATAAGCCCCTACAAATAGGCCGTAAAGTTAAAAGATCCTCACGCCAAATTACATTGGCTTGCCAATTTCTGGCCAATTTTTTCGATTGAGTCCATCGTTGGCCACCCTTTAGGCTATATGGGCCAAAGAAAAAACATGGATTAGGTGGGATACGGATCCTTGGTCTGGGACATCTAATGTCAGGACAAATTTTGGCTCCGTAATCCCATCTTCTATTTGGTTTATCATCTCGAAAATTAAAGGCTTAGACACCATTTTGCGATGAATTTGGTTAATGGAGTTTGTATTTTAGCCAAATGCTAGAACATTTCAAAACGGTACGATCCTACGAGAATTAATCCCACAATCAAACGTGAGTTACATTGCATTGGTTTCGCTATCAACTTTGGAATGGAGAGGGTTCGAAGGCTATTGACCAGGATGCAAAGCACATGAAAAGGCCAAAAAAGAAGCATATGCCCCAGTTATGTATCTTTTGATTGTACAATAGTATTAAATGGCCTAGCTGTGAAAAATTATTCAGGCAATGTAGTATCTAGCAGATAAGAACTCAAAATCTGCTATGTTTCCAATTATCTTTCCTATAACCATAGCATAGCTATAAACAGGTTTGTTGGCCCAGATAGCAACACAAGAGCGGGGTGAGTTATGTTTCTCAATAATAATGCGGAATTAAAAAAAAAACTAAATGCAACACCCAAAATAAAATTAAATCGATTCAAGCACACATGAAATAATATATGACAGAAAATAAAGAGCAAGGGAAGAGAGAAATCAAACACAGAGATTTATTGTGGTTCGGTCACGGCCTATCCCACTCCCCAAGTGTCCAACTCGGGATTTATTGCACTATCTCCAATAGTAACACTTTCTAGCTTCACGGGTGCTAGAGAAACCTTTACAGCGAGCAATGTCCCCAATCACTCCTACTATTTTTTACTCCGGTGCTAGTCACACATACCCAAGTAATTTTTTTCTCACACAAAAACCACTCACAAAAGATAAATTCTCACAAGGGTGTATAATACCTTTTACAATGGTATCTCACAAAATAAACACTCTAAAAAGTGTAGATAAAAACAACATGGAGCTCTAAATTTTTCTCTCAATAAACAATGAAATTTGAGCTCATTAATATGAATGCCTTCTTTTTTTCTCCAATTCTCTTCACTTTTTTTTTACAGCAGCAACTCCCTTTTATTCTTGAAACAAACTGAACGTTAGAAGACTTCATCTCCATATGGAAATTGACCAATGAATTATGACCTCAATTGATGCAAAGCCAAATCCATCCTTTTTTGAATTAGCCGTTGGAACCAAACCCATGCAATTAAGTTATGTATGGTTCTCAATTGGCTAACTTCCTTTGTCTTCTCTTTTTTTTTCTTTTTTTTTTTAAAAATAATTAGTCTAAAGTCCATTATACGCTTTTCTAAGGTGCCCAGTCCACCTCACCCTTTTAAAAGCCCTCGTATCCAATCTGAACATTTGCTAAGGTCTCAGGTCCACATGGTGTTTTTTAAGACAAAATTGCCCTTCTCTTTTAAAATCGCATTCTTCTGTTTACTGATTGAAAAACAAAGAGAGATAGAGAGAAGGCGGGGAGAAATCGATTGCGAATGCCAATCTTCAACAATTGGCTCACCGGTGCCCGCCTTCTTCTCCGACGATACGCTTCCATCTTCTCGCTACTTCGCCTCTATCTTCTCTCTCTCAACCTTGACCCGACACAATCTTTAGTTGTAGATTGCTTCCTTGACGTCCGACGGCAGCTCCGCCTCTACGTCCCCTAAAATTTTGTCCGTCTCTATGAGCTTTTTGGTACTTCTATGGCTGAGAAGCCTGAGAGGGAAATGAAGAAGATAGGAGTGAGAATCTAAAACACCCATCTCCTCACCGTTGAATCTGTACATAGCTTTTCATTTTTTGTTTACTTGTTTACTAGTTCTTTTATGTCATTGTTTACTCGCTATAGAATAACATTTCGTGGTTACTTCTATCAATTGTGTGCTGCTACTTCCATTGTTGGATTTCAGTTCCTGCTGCTGTTGTCATTTGTGTGATAATGTTGCCGTCATTTTGCTTCCAATTCATACATGCCATGTGTTTGACCAAATGCCCCAACGAGCTTTCTATCTTTAAAACACAATTGCCAAATAATTGCTATACTTACCGTATTTGACTTACATGTATTGAAGACATTCAAGACCATATGTTATGTCAAGAAAGTACAACTGCCAACTTATGCCTCATGCTATTGTATTGTAAACGGGACGTGAACGACGTTCGACCATTGTTTGTACCCTTTTCCTGTTCTCATGAGTTAATGCCACAATGTTGATGTAGTATATGTGAGGAGAGGGCTGATGCAAGAATTGAAAAAGAGTTGAGAATTTGTGAGTCTCTCGACGTTGATTAATATGATGGATTTACCTTCACCCCTGGCTATACCACGAAGTTCAAATTCCTTTCATTGTCATACTTTGTGACCCATGGTTAGATAATATTATTGAGATAAATCTATAAATTGGGCAAGTTTGCTATTGAATTGATTGCTTTTTATTAAAATATCCAAGTATTATCCCTTAGAATTCGTAGCACCTAGAAATTGGAAGAGATATACTACTCAGTACGTCAAATTTGAAACTGAGAAAGAGAATTTTAAGGATGGTCATTTTTGCTACTACAAGGCAATATTTCCTCTTGGTTTTTGAACTGATCTGCTCCGAAGACTTGTAAAGAGGGGTTGTATCCTCAAGGTGCGCTTGTTATGCGCAGTTACATTTTTGGTACTAATTCCAGTTTTTTCCTAATTATTTTTTACTTGTGAAATACAAGATGCCATTGAGAAGCTTTTGATATAAAAATTCCAATAATCATTTCCATTGTGATGGGCCTCTTGAGCATGTGACTTGCTCCTAGGCTTTGCTGGTGAAGTTTCTTCCAATTTTATCGGATGTCCCCGAAGGGCCGCTAGTCAAGTTGTGTTAATACAATATTACTACCAATAGAGCTTTTTTTTTTTTTTTTTTTGCACTTGTCTTGTAATGTTTATCACGTAATGCGAGAAACTTATGATTTTGGAGGTTGTGTTTATGGAAATTCGGGTCAATCCTTAATCTCATATTGCTAAATTGTTTATGGTTATTTAACTATTTTTCCTGTGCCTTTTTGTTGTTTGAATGGTGCATTTTCTTTTTCTTGTATTTGATTGTTCGGGAATATGAATATTTAACAATGTCAACTTCACTCTTTGAGTTCCTACGGGTAGATATTGGTGTAGTTTGATATATGTTAATTATTCAGCATAAATTAAGTGACAAAATATAAATAGATGAGCTTATATGTTAGTTATTCTGAATAAGAGATAAGTTTATATGTTAGTTGTTCTGCACAAATTGGGCGAAAATTTAGCAGTGATTAGTTTATCTCTTAATTATTTATACTTTGCATCTTTCAAAAAGTTAAAGAGATCAACTTATCTCTTTCGGATATATGCTATGCATTTCTCAAAACATTTGAAGTTGAACAACATTTAAACTTATCTCTTCTTTTTTATATTTTGCATTTGTCAAAATGTTGAACAGATTAACTTATCTCTTTCGGATTTGTACAGATAAGTTCATTTGTTGTGTAAATAACAAGAAATAAGTTCATATGTTGTGTAAATAAGAAGACATAAGTTCATCTATTGTGTAAATAAGAACAGCTAAGTTCATCTATTAAAATTTTCAAATTAGTTTGTAGTATAGATAAGAATGATAAGTTCATTTGTTGTGTACTCTCGGGCCCTCGGCGATCATTAATGAAAATAAATTTATTTAGTTTGTCAATTGGTCACCGAAAAAATCACTTTTAGAGATAAATTCATCTTCTTTTTCTTGAATTTCAACAAATGATTTCATATGATCATATTTATGCTATGAAAATATTTGTAAATTTCTGCAGACGAATTTTACTTATTTATGCTATAAATTAGTCTTTAAGTTAAACAATTTTGGAACTCAAGTCACTTGCAATTTCTTGGACATGTTTAGGAGCTGATGGTGCAATAATGTGTAATAACATTACATACACAACATCAAGATGTAGCACTATACACAACATTCTACATAACTATTCTTAAGTTAAACAATTTTGGAACTCAAGTCACTTGCAATTTCTTGGACATGTTTAAGAACTGATGGTGCAATAATGTGTAATAACATTACATAAACAACATCAAGATGTAGCACTATACACATTACATACACAACATCAAGATGTAGCACTATACACAACATTCTACATGACAATTCTTAAGTTAAACAATTTTGGAACTCAAGTCACTTGCAATTTCTTGGACATGTTTAGGAGCTGATGGTGCAATAATGTGTAATAACATTACATACACAACATCAAGATGTAGCACTATACACAACATTCTACATGACAATACATGAATGGTAGTTGTAAAATAGTTTCAAATCGTTCTCTTATTACCAATCATGCAGTTTTACAAATGCATGTAGTATTAACCCTGAATTGTCAACATATGACCTTGTCTATTCGTATTTATAGCATGAATTAGTCCTAATTTTGAACATATAAACTTATATGTTTGTATTAATGCATATCCATGGCCCGAATTCGGTCATAATTTTCAACATATGAACTTATCTGTTAATATCTATGTCCTAAATTATCTTAATTTGCAAAATATGAACTTATCTGTTCGTATCTTGGGAAAGAGAAAACCCAACTCACCTTTGCACATTGCTCGTCACTATCCAATATCATCAAGTCTGAGAAATTGTCTACAAATAGATCCGATCAACCTGATTAGATTCCACTCGTTACTATTTGGGGCTAGAAAAATGTTATTAACACAAGTACGTACCCACTCAACTCTCTCTAAAAATGTATTCCCTAGTTGCAGCCTTATAGGAACTAGAGGAATGAAGATACCAATTGTGTACAGCTGAATGCCTATCTTTTGTTTCCTTTACATACCAATTGTGTACTCCAATTGCCTAGTATTTGTCATTCACTATCTTTTGATATTTTTCTTTTTTTTGTCCCTTGTGCAGGGTGGCCCAATGCAAGTTCAAGGTTAGAGAGTTTCAGTGGGATGTGAGGGCTTCACATTTTTCACTACAGCTACTACAGTCTCTTTGCTTGGAACTATAACCATGGTTGGACATGACATTGCTTTGTCTAGTGATATTGATGATAGTAGTGATGCAGGTCAAAAAAAAAAATGATGATAGCGATGATGAATGTGCTAGAGGAGAGCAGCCGTTGCATCTTCTACACACTTAGGTTTTTTTTTTTTTTCTTTTTGTTTGTACATAGAGCTAGATTAGATGTGGCATATGGGGATGCCATAATTTGTTCTTGCTTGTAAGAGTTTTTTTTTTAAAATTAAGTTTAGACTTAGAGCATGTTCAAAACTTTTGTTTTGATTGTAATAAATAATTGAGATATGCATCGCTCCCATGTGGGGTTTGGATATATACTATGAGTAGGATTAGCATGAGTCAACATGACTCGCGAGAGTCCAAATTTTGATGAACTGTTGTTGACTGTCTAATGAGACTATGAGATGTCGGGCTAGGCAAAAAATAGGGGAGATGCTGTCAATTTTTTTCCATAACAACATATAAGCATAACAGAGAACTTCCTAGTAATCCCAAGAGATGTCAATGGACATTAAAGCAAAAAACACTAACCGTTAATGACCAAAACTACAAGATATATCACTAATATCGACATATCAGTTCATCTGTTGAAAAATCTATACATACCAATTCATTTTCATAGGTTTAGATATAAACATATCAGTTCATCTGTTGTAAAATATGAACATATGAGTTCATCTTTTTAGGCTTAGATATGAACATATCAGTTCATCTGTTGAAAAATATGAGCATATCAATTCATAATTATAGATTGGTTTTAGCATATCAGTTCATTCGTTAAACAATTAGATTAATTGAGGCCATTAATATGACCAGAAAAGTTTATCTCTTGAAAATTAAGACTAATTCAGGGCACAGATAAGTTCATCTATTGCACAGATAAGTTCATCTGTTGTATAAATAAGGACATATAAGTTCATCTATTAAAATTTAAGACTAATTTAGACAATAAATAAGACAAATAAGTTCAGCTATTGTGTAAATAATAAGAGATAAGTTGATCTGTTGAAATTTAAGACTAATTGGTTCATCTATTGTGTTAATAAGAAGAGATAAGTTCTCTTTCTTTAATTCTTCTGGTTGATTGGGATGCATGGGAACGGTACAGTTTCATAACTCATGAATATACCCCTATATTCTGGGATTCGGGGACGGGGCTGATAGAGGATGGGGCAGAGCGAGGAGGGGATGGATCGGGGAACGGATTCGGAGCGAATTTGGGGCGGGGACATGCCTATCTCCACCTCCTACCCGATCCCAAAACATTTTCAAAAAAAAAAAAAATCCTCATATCTTATCTAATCTCCATATTGCCGATCCGTTCGGATCGGGGATCGGAATCGGATTCGAACAGATCGGAGGAAATGGCCAACCCTATTTAAGACTAACATTTACAGTTTAAATAAAAACACAAGAACAGATAAGTTCATCTACAATATTAATAGTAAGAGATAAGTTCATCTGTAAAAGTTTAAGACTAATTTACAATATAAATATAATAGATAAGTTCGTCTATTGAAATTCAAAACTAATTTACATTATAAATAAGAACATAAAAGTTCATCTGTTGCATAAATAAAAAGAGATAAGTTCATCTATTGAAATTTAACACTAATTATAGTATAAATAAGAATAGATAAGTTCATCTATTGCATAAATAAGAAAAGATAAGTCCATTTGTTGAAATTTAAGATTAATTTACAGAATAAATACAAACTAATAAATTTATCTGTTGCATAAATAAAAAGAGATAAGTTCATCTGTTGAAATTTAAGCCTAATGATAAGTCATCTATTGAAATTTAAGACTAATTTACAGTATAAATAAGAATAGATAAGTTCATTTTTTTGTGTAAATAAGAAGAGATAAGTTAATCTGTTGAAATTTAAGACTAATTTACAGTATAAATAAGAACAGATAAGTTCAATTTTTTTGTGTAAATAAGAATAGATAGTTCATTTTTTGTGTAAATAAGAAGAGATAAGTTCATCTATTGAAATTCAAGACTAATTTACAATATAAAATAAGAACAGATAAGTTCATTTTTGTGTAAATAAGAACAGATAAGTTCATCTTTTGTGTAAATAGGAAGAGATAAGTCCATGTCTTCCTATAATTCTCCATTTTGCTCATTTATTAGCATGATTACTTTTTTTATTGTTCCTACGTACTTGTGTTTTAGTGGATGAGCTTAGCCACAAGTTGATGAAACAAAAGGTCTGATACGAGAGTGGTGAAATTTTGTGCTTTAGTGCAGCATCAGATAAAAGAGCTTGGTTTACAGAGACGAATCCCCAAAAAGTGCAAACTGCCTTAGTGCCTCGTGTTCAATTTTTAATCACCTAGTCCCAAACCTGTACAACGGAAAAATAGTATTCATGTAGCCATCAAGTACCCCCAAAACCTTTGTCGAGTTGAGGTGTCATGCAAAATTTCAACCCTTTCCAAAGAAATTTTTTAAATCTTGGGAATCCACACCAACCATTATCTCCCCAAGAGCCAATAATGCTAAATTAGTAGTTACCAAGAAACTTGCAGCAAATGAGGTTATTTGCATTTAAATTACAGTATAATAACTAATGACAGTAAGAAGGCACACACCCACAACCCAAATTTGAGGAGGAAGAAGGCACAAGTTCACCTTGGCATTTTGTCGAACATGTTATGCGCATTAGATACATATTATTGTTCCAATTTCCACACCCACTTCTACTTCTCCGAAGATCTCATGCCAAGCAAGACTCAAAAGTTGAAGTTGAATGAGTTGTTGTGTACAGAATTAGAGCTCCATTCCCAAATCAAATTTCGAGCCCTAATCGAAGTAGAGCTTTCTTCCATAAAAGAAAGATATGTTCCCAATGTTGGCTGTAGCAGAAACGGGAGCTCAGCTCCCTCGCTAGTAGCCACTTTCGCCAAGAGCCATTATTGCGGCAAGCTTCCCTCCACGCCAACGAGATCCATGTTCCCCTCTCCTTCCCCGCGCACGGAGGTGGTGATCACCCAAGTTGGCGGAGTTCGCCAGAGATTCGTCTCTACTTCATTGATCAATGACTCATGGAGTTGGCGCTGGAAAGTCGCTGGCTTCGATCTCCAAAGGAGGTGCAGGAAAAACTGGCGTTGATCTCCAGAGGGGGTGTGGGAGAGCTCTGTAATAACGTTTTTTAAGTTGAGGGGTATTTTTGTATTTTGGACACGCGTGTGGACTGCAGGA
Source organism: Vaccinium macrocarpon (assembly GCA_022606695.1). NCBI lineage: Eukaryota > Viridiplantae > Streptophyta > Magnoliopsida > Ericales > Ericaceae > Vaccinium > Vaccinium macrocarpon. The sequence goes on from CM040172.1 coordinate 30,942,225, forward strand.
CTTACGAAATTACAGAGTAGACCTGAGACTTTAGTAAATACCTATAGTGGACCTCCCAAAAATTGGCCCTTTTTTTTTTTTACCTCTAGCCATTAGAGACATTGGCTCCACAATCCTCCTTAGTGAACCTTGCCATTCTTGTTTCCTTCCAAGCAAGATGAATATTCCCTTAATAGATACATATAGAACCAAAGGATGAAAGTTTTCAATTTGCCCATCTTTATTTTCTTATTGCTAGCCTTAGTTGAACCAACGGCAAGATTACAAATTCATTCCATTTGTCTCCACTAGCCGTTGCATTATTTGCCTTGCAATAGGCAGTAATTGGTTTTCAATTTACCAAGCTTTAGCCATCTGAAATGCCTTCCAAAGTAAGAGCTTTTCCTTTATTTCCATGATCTTTGCTTTTCAAAAAATAAGAAAAGATTTGTCCTAAATCTTTTTCCTTCTTCATGTATAACTTGGCTATTGGAGATAGGAAGTTGGTGTTGGATATTTTCTTATGTTCCTCAACCCAAATCCTACAAAATAACATTTATTCAAGTGAGTATCAAATATCTCAATTTAATTATTTTTTTTTCTTTAATGAAATATATATGTTTGTTATCATCAAAATCAATAAGGTATTTTAAGAAAACCTTTGGGCTAACAAGGTTGGAATTTGAACTTGTATGTTCTGCCTCTCTCTCTCTCTCTTATTTAGTGAAAGCCAACTGGGTATGCTCATAAAAAGTTAATCAAGGGCCTTATTTTAATGCATCGACTTAAAAACAAACTTAAGTCGAGAATTGGAACAATCAAACCAACTTGATTCGCACAACTTATTTGTCATCAACGAACTCCTAAATAGGGTTTCTATTCTATACAGACTCCATTATCTATATATGTAGTTTTGAACATGTCTACTTGAACTGTTGAGTGTATGTCGTGATAGTCGCAAATCATGAGTGGACTGCGCCGGTTGTAAATGTTGTGATGCATGAGCCACCAATGTCCTTGCTCTGGAAATACAAGTTCTTGAGGGTGTAGTTTACTTGGAAGCTGAACTCCTTAAAAGACATCTGAATTGAGTTTTTTTTCTGTTTGTAGGTGGTTTGTGTAGAGTTTGGAACAAAAAAAACTATTCGTACGCACGCCCTGCATACGAATAAGGTACAAATGGTGCGTCTTGATCGTCCGTGTGTGTTTTCGACAGTCCAGATTTAAAATCCGAACCATTAGTTCCTGAAATGGACAGTCTAAATGCGTTCATGCATATACGTACATGTGTGTCCGTACGCGTAGTCGGACTGAGTTTGGAAAATGTTGTGTAGATAATCTGGGTGGCTGAATGCAGTTTAGCTATGAATGTTTGTAGTAATGATCCATAGAATGAAAGACAATCCAAATACAAATGCAAATGAAAATGCAAATGTAAATTATGCAGACTTCATATCGCACACTACATCAATCCCATAAATTGGATGAGTCACACGGGTATGGCTTTATTGTGTGGCATTCCACCTAGTAGTAATACAATATCCTCTTTGAAAAGCAAAAAATAATAATGCAATATCAAGGATTTCATTAAAGTGAAACAAACGATGTGATTGAGAGGACAGATTTCTTCAAATTTTATTATAAATTTTGATCCTTCACTCTTACATTGTCATTATCTAACGAAAAGGGTCCTTCTACTTGCTATTAATAAGTTACTCCATCCGTCTCAATTTTTTGGTCCTTCTTTTCATTTTGGGATATCTCAAAATATTTGTCCTACTTCTAAAAATATCTATCAAAATTGGTTCACTTTCCAATTTTACCCTTAAAAGTATTTTTTTCATCTTAATTGGTTAATCTATTATCTTTTATTTTATAACGGTTTTTTATGATTTTGAAAATTTTGTATAATAAAACCAATTGATATCTATCAAATAAGATCCATATTGATTATGTTTTGACTTTCATATAATAAATTAGCCTCATAAATTTAGTCACAGTAATATTGACTGGATTTAAGGACAAAATAGAAAAGTCAATACAAAGTTTTCACACCCCTTCAAAACCTGCTTTCCCAAAAAGGGTCAAAAAAAATTAGGACGGAGAGAGTAAAAGAAATAGTAAAAAACGTAAGCTCCGTCACATTTTTTACTGTTTTCAATACCCTTCTACCCACTTTTATATTCATTGACGTTTCCAGCTAAAAGTTCTCCTAGCCATTATGGTGATAGTGATATGGTGGACTCTTCCTTTCGAAGTTTGTTTAGGTGTCGGCACCATTCAAATGTATAATAAGTGCACAAAAAGATTTGTGTGACACTAGGGCATTACCGGCTGGACGTGGAACCCCTCCAGTCCATTTTATGACGGTATAGGTTTTTTCGTTTGTGAGTTCTTCATAGACATGGTTTTCTAAAAAAAATTAGCAACTCAATTATTAAAATCACCATGATTTTAGCAAATAAATTTAGAATGGGCTAAAATTATGGTATTTCAAATCATAAAATTAAGTGTTTTCGTGTATTATTTTTTAAAAAAATTTACACCGAATTAAAGTACACGAGGAGTACTTTAATTTAGTATGAAAAACAATTAAAAAAATAATACATGGAACCACTTCATTTTTTTACAAAAAAAATTTATGGGCAGACTGAAATTTTTTCTTTCATATAATAGCGTTCGTCAAATTTTCAACAGACTTTCGATTTCTAGAGATTCTTAAAAGCTAAAAAAATGATTAAAATCTAATTCTACAAACCCTATGTTTCTTTAATATTCTTCGGATTAGATTTTAGATTTTAAATAATTTAAAAGTTTTTTTCACCTTTTTACCGCAAACTCTACGAGCTTCATCATAATTTTACAGATATAATAATCAAATGTATCTGTTTACACTAGAATCTTCAAGTTAAACTTATAAAAGCAATGCTACAGATACTATTACATTAAATAGACACATGATATTATCACATCAATACACTATTCAAGGGGTGTTTGGGAGCTTATTTTTTAGCTTTTCATTTTCAACTTTTTAGTTTTTTGGCTTTTTGGATTATGGTCAGAATGTGTTTTAAATCTGAGAGGAATGTTTGGGAGAATTGTGCAGAATGCATTTTCTAACAAGAGTAGTGTTTGGGAGAATAATGACGAGAATGAGTTATGGATTGGTTGTTTACCATTATGCCCTTGTTTATTTATTAAGGTATTTAAAATGTATATGAATATTGTTTTTGTCAAGTTTTTTTAAAGTTATTTTGGGAAATATCTTTGTAAACGTATCATGTCCAATTTGTTTTTGGGAAAAATACTTTTGCTCTTCTTTTTTTTCTTTTATTAATTGAATGTGTCTCTACTTAATACAAATAACATAAAATGGAAATAATTGCCACCATCTAATTTTTTTTTCTAATTAGGAAGAATTAACTCTTACAACCAAGTAAGGGGGAAAAAATATATAGTGTTAATGTACGGGAAAACTTAAGTCAAATATAATAGGAAAAAAAAAAAAAAGACTTTGTAGCATAATTAACCCCACAAAAAAGACTACCAACTAATAAAAAAGGTCAATAAAAAAACAACTTAGGCACTAAATAAATTAATGTTTAAGGTTGCTTTTGTCACAAAAAATAATAATAATACAACTGTGCACTACACAAATTAATAAAAGGCTAGGGATAAATCAGTCTTTTTGTCATAGAGCTAAAATGAGAATGGAAAACTAGAAATGGAAAAACTCCTCTCCGCCTCTTTTTAACTTTTAGCCTCTAAACTCAAAAACAAAGAAGTCATTTTGTGGGAATGAGTTTCGGGAGGTGGATGCCAAACTTGAGAAAATGAAAAATCAAAAAGCCAAAAAAGAGCTTGCCAAACACCCTCTCAATACATGGATTGATTTATCCACTAAAAGAATGTCACGTGTGCATTTAGTGTAATAGTTGGTACACTAGTTAGTACTTGTAGCATTTCCCAACTTATAATACTCCCTCTGTTTCAAATTCTTAGTCACTCTTTCCATTTTGCGATGTTTCAAGATATATGTCTCAATTCAAAAAACATCCATCAAAATAGGTTTACTTTCCAGTTTTACCCTTAAAAAGTATTTTTTCCATCTCAATTGATTTGTCAATTATCTTTTATTTTACATAACGGTTTTTATGATTTTGAAAACTTTGTTTAATAAAACTAATTGATATCTATCAAACAAGATCCATATTGCATATGTTTTGACTTTCATATAAAGTCCTTATCTCCAAAAAAATTGGCCTCGTTAATATCGACTGAACTTAGGCTTAGTTTTCCATTTGATCAATCATGATTTTAGCAAATAAGTTTAACAGGAGCTAAAATCATGATTTTGAAATCAAAAAATGAAGTGGTTCCATGTATCATTTTTTGATTTTTTTTGCACCAATCAAATTCGGTGTGAAAAAAAATCATTGGCTAAAATCAAACGGAAAACTAAGCCTTAAGGACAAAACAAAAAAGACAATATAAAGTTTCACACCTTTTAATAAGTTGGATTCTCCAAAAAGGGCAAAAAATTGGAACGGAGGGAGTAACAAAATCTACTACCAAAATTCTCACATTTAGTAGGCCAACTACTGCAAATAAACGTTCACCTGGTCAAAGTATTGAACATAGTAAGGGGCAAACGCAGGATTTACAATTAGTAGGGTCAAGAATTTACAGATTATGCTTCTTTTGTCTCATTTTGATAGTTCCCTGTGAAAGTACATGTAATTTTTGGATAAAAACTGAATAATTTCCACACATGAATTTTCGAGTTTCTTCTTACCAAATTAAAGATGTTGACTAGTTCTTTAATTTGATGCCAAAAAAAAAATCAAAATTATGAAAAAAATACTTCATTTTTTATTAAAAAAAATTGCACGTCTTTACGTAAAAGACTAGCAAAATGGTACAAAGGGAGTACATTAATTATAATTACTAAACCAAAAGAGATCTATTTAGTATATACAAGCAAAAAGTGATATGTCCTGTTACTTGAGGAAGAGAGAGAGCATTATATGATATGGCTATGCTCCGTTTTTCACATGAGAGAGAGAGAGAGATGGGTTAAAAAATGGTGGAACCACAAAATAGGAAAAGAACAGGGGGAGTTTCGGTGAACTATTTGGGCAATGTTGTAAAAAATTCATGTTACTTGGGGTAAGATCTAGAGAATATAATCTATGGTCTTGGGGAAAAATTATCAAAATGTCCAAAAATTTATATACATGCTTGTAGGGAATTTTAATCTAGTTGCCTCTGTGTGTGTGTCCGCCCACGAACACTGTCACATGACCCCTCAGTAGGGTCCTTCGCTCCCATTCTCGAATTTCGCTCTAAGATCCTGCTCTCAATCTTTAATTCTCGCGAAGTTTAATACTTCATGATATTTTTAAAAGACGTTTTCACGCTCATGCTCTTACTCCCGCATGCGCATTATGTGTCTTAGTTAGTGTCTTAATGACAATGAACATGATCGATTGGTGACCAATCAAATCAGAGACCTCTTTTTGAGCTATATAGTTGGGTGGGATTTTCATCTCCCAAACAACCTCCAAAGAATTAAACTTGGCTTTCCAACCACAGAGGTCCCTTTCCAATGGAATACAAGAGAAGATATTGCAGAGATCCAATCCCTCAGCCATTCCCAGTGCTCCTGATTTTATCACTTGTTGCCTTATTTCTCTTCATCAACAGGTTCATATCCTCCTTAGAGTTGGCAGTTGTTGAAGCCCCAGAAGTAAACAAACGTTTTCTACTTTTGGCCGCCGCCCCAATAGCCTTACTGCTGCTCGTGAGGTGGTTGTCTAGTCAACAACAACCGCGGTTCCGCAAGTGTTACTGCCGGAACTACTACTGCCGTTGCTAGAGAAGCCCGACGGCAGCCTTGATCCCCAATTGTTGTTGCTTGTGTTTGGTGCAATACCGTTCTAGTATAAGGTTTACAGGAGGTTGGAGTAATTGGTCATGTTACTCATGTATAATATGGTGTGTTATATTTCTCGTTTTGTTTCGGATCGGATGTTAAATATGTATGATTGAATTGTCATAATATTGTGCAAAAGAGCTGTTGATTTATTTGGTGGTGGCTTCAGTAATTGTTGTCCGGATAGTCTCGTCGTTATAATATACTCACAAAAAGATTTCGCTTGTCGATATTGTGATGCCCCATAGCCAGGCAGGGGCCGGGATCCGATAGAGGGTCCGGTAGACGTTTGTATGGGTGATCACAAGTCCCACATCACTTGGCGAGGGCAAAGTTCAATGATATATACAATAGATCAAGACTTTCCCTTGGACAAAGTCTTTTAAAGTCATGCGGATATCAAAGCCCTTTGCAACTTCCCAATTAAATATGCTCGCCCGACCCCAATGTAGGGATGGGTGACCCATTGGAAGTCTAGGGGGTTTGGCGGCCAAAGCTTTATTGTACAGGATGGAGCGGGTCATAGGGTTTCTGTTCCCAGAGCAAGTCAAAAAAAAAAAAAAAAAATTCAACCTCAAATATTATACAATTCCTAATTTTCTATGTCAAAACATGCAATACTCGTCAAAATAAACAAAATTCAGTATTAAAGGGAAAAATCAAAATTCCCGGTTCCTCTATTTTAATCAAATAAGCACAGAGCACCAAATCAAATAATAACGAAAGCATAGAGCCCCCCCAAAAAAGATTCAAAGAATAAAATGACTACCTACCTACCCACGAAAGAGAGAGGCGCTTGCGGAAATATACGGTCACAGAGACACCACGTCGGCCACGGGCTGTCGAAACCGTCCGATTAGGAGATAATATCAACGCGACGCTGAGAGAGAGACAAATGTGAGATGGCTATTGCAATTCCAAAGGTTGAAAAAGAAAAATTGGATAGTGGGGGGCCCTGTCCCACCCAGCCCTGGAGAAAAACTTGTGCAAATAGGGTACCATGTGGCGTCTATACCCGCAACGTCTCCTTGCATCCGTCTAAAAATGTTTTGAACGGTCAAGATTTTAAATAAACTCTGACCGGTAAGAGTTCATTTAAAATCCGGATCATCCAAAAGTATTTTGGACGACCGAAATGCGTGCTGAATACCGCCACGTGGTGGTACCCAGCCGTCATCCAAGTTTTTCTCCCACCATTGACACTAATAATGGTTAGGAATTAGGCATATATATACAGGTAAATTCTTCATCATTTACAGAACTACCCACCCACGCATGGGATGTGTAACTTTAATAATAGCATCGTTTGAAATATTCATATCAACGGGTGGGTAAAATGGGAACTTAACGACAGTTTGCTAGTGGGATGAGTCGCAGCGGGCATATAGCCTTCTCAGGATTAGGGGGGAGTGGCCACAGTTTAAACAACTTAATTTCTCACGGATGAAAAGGTAGCCATTTAAAATATGAATTGCTCGAATCATGAAAAAATATCTCATTGGATTTCATGTAGAGACCACTGGTGAACTGAATCAAACCTGAATTTCTTTTATTAAAACACAAAGCATAACTTTGAACTTAACACAATTCTCTTCAAATCTTTACGAAAGTATTTAACAATACTTGTAGACTCTCATTAAACAACCCAATCTAAATTCTTGTTCCGCCACTGATATCTCCCTCTGTGCGGATGAGTGATCCTCCGCTCCCCATCCGTGTGAGTGCAAATGTCTAAGACTAAGTTTCTGCTATCGCATAAAACGGTATTTTTCGTATTTTTACAAGTTGTATACAGCGTGAAGACAAGCCATTCTCCTCAGTTACATCCCAAAAATATCATTAAGCAGAAACTACACCCACTTTTAACTATTGTGAGAACATGGTATTTTTCGTAAAACTCACCCTAATTCAGGAAAATAGCATCTGCCCTCCATATCCTCCCAGCAAACGTACGGAGTGCTTTAAGGTATTTTTGGGGTCCTAGACTGCCCACAAGTGTGCGGTCACCTGAGTTTGGCTGTAGAGCCGCCCCTGGATTTGCTTATGATTTGGATAAAGTATATGAGAAATGGGGCCGTGATGAGCCCCTTGAATTCCATGATATCTAGTCCATATTTCATTTCCAGCACTGGAAAAGACAGAGAGAGGCTTTTCCAAACATTTTCCAGGTCCCAGGAAACTCGGGAATCATCTTGGGTTTGTTCCTTCTTAAGGTCTCGTGTTCAAAACTTCCTAAATACTATTAACTCTTATGAGACCAGTCCATACAGAGCTTCGGCTTTAAATGAAACCCTCTCTAATGAACGGTGAAATTGAATTCCTGTGGAGGGGTCCGTAAGTTGGCTCTTGCAATATCAAAAGAAACTCGGGCATCATCTGTAATGTCAAACAGACATGATAAGACTTGCTAAGCTACTATCTTTCTCAAACCTTTCGATCAGTGCACATGATCTGAGGAAAAAGGTGATGCAATCCATCATAGATTTTTCTGATATCACTTTATATTTGATTGAGAGATCAATTTACCCGATCGTGTCTCACTCTGAAAACAAGGTTTACAATCTACCCTCAATTATTTCTAACTGGGGTGCAACATAACAATCAACATGAAGTCCCGTCGGCCTTAGAAAACACCACATATTCGATGTATGTTACCCAAAGCCGGCTTTGGACTAAAATCCGTAAAGCCACCACTTTAGGCTCCCAAATTGTGACTAATTTTTGGGGCCTCCAATTTTATAAGTTTATATAGTAGTTATGCTTTCAAATGATTGTAATGACTTATTTATGAAATTTTTTAATGCTTTCAAACGACTGTAATTGTATTCCTAAACATTTTGTTGTATTAAATTCAGCTACAAGACCGTTGAGGAAAGTATTTCAATTTGTTCATAGTGAATCATTGGTGCATGTGGGTTTACATCCCTCAAATCAATACAAGCTTGTTGTTCATTCTATGTATCACAACTTTTATCAGATGTCCCCGAAGGACATTCTATAAAATTTATAGAATAGAAAACAGCTAGATTCGAACTCTAATATATAAGATGAAAAAATTGGATAAAAAAGAATGATCCACGTCCTTGTGTAGAGTACGACGCAACGGAATAAACAAAATTTTTTATTGTGTATGCTAACTCTTGTACATACACTTCAAGACTCATGCCAAACTGACAACACTCACACCCAAGATACATATGACTTTTTTTATTCGACACTTACAATATCTAAAGACACCCTCTTTTCATACACTCATTAGGTGGTCTCTCCCCCACTTGGGTACTCTCCCACCCAAGGGGTGGTTCATCACCACCAAGGTGGTACTTCCTCACCACACCTCACAAATGAGGCCTTCCACCCTTTATATAGCCATCCACCTCCTCAATGGACGGCCAAGATCATTCTCATCCAACGGTTGATATTCTTCATCTAGAATTCTCCTAGAAAATATATTCTCCTCCTCACACCTCCACAACATTCTAGAACTCTCCACACAAGTCTAGCATGTAGTGGAGTCTTCCATAACCTTCTTGAATATTCCGGAACCTTCTTGAATATTCCGGAACTCTCTAGGTTCCTCCATTTCTAGAATCTTCCAGAAATATCTAGAACATTCTAGACCATTCTAGATTTATCTAGATTATTCTTCGGCCTTCTAGAGAGTTCTCCATTATTCTAGAATTCTCTAGAATACTCTTAAACCTTCCGGACTATTCTAGAATTCTCTGTTCTATTATGGAGGATTCTAGATCCATGATCTATGGAGAGTCATGTGTTGACTCTCAACATGATCCACGTCCTTGTAAAATTGATTGTCCTTTTTATTCAGTTCTTTCAATTACCTATCAATAAATGCAGGGGCAAACACAGGATTTTTTATCAGTAGGGTCAAAAAATTCAAATTTATACAAATTTCACGTCTTCGGAAAAGATCTAGTGAATCGAGTGCATGGTCTTAGGGCAAAATTATCAAAATATATTTACACGTCTGTAGGAAATTTTCATTCAATGGGGTCAATTGACCCCCCTTGCTTCTCTTTAGATCCACCCTTGAATATATGGTTGAACATGATTCACCTCGGTGACTATATCCATTTATGTTCATCTCCTCCTCTTCTCTCTCTCTCTCTCTCTCTCTCTCCATGCCTGATTTAGATGCCCTCCCAAACTTCAAAAAATCGCTCCCAAACCCATGGATGGCAAATGAATGGATTGCTCCGGAAAAATAGGCATCGACATTTTGCTTGAAATCCCAACTATTCCAACCAAGTAGGATTTTGCGGGTGGAGGGGGAGGAAGGAAATGGCTAATATACCCTTTCAAAGTTGTCACACGGATGGCGCAGGCCTTTTTCTGTCCAAAATTTGGACAAAAGGCTACAGAGAGATCTTGTTGAAACGCAACAGAAAATGCAATGTTTAAATTTTCCAAATTGAAAACAAAAAGATTTGATTCAGTTGAAAGTTGAAGGGATATAAGAGAAATTTACCCAAAATAAATTGGGGGATATTTAAGAGTCTCATTTATTCAATTTTTTCAATTACTTTTTATATATTCGGCTTTTTAGATTATCGCAAAAAATGTATTATGAATTTGTACAGTGTTTGAGAAGCGTGCAAAATTTATTTTATAACAGAAGTAATGTTCAAAAGATATGTAAAGAGGTTTTTTTGTTGACCTAAGAAAAGTCAAAATCTCATCTCCCCTACTCCCGGCTTCTTTTGTCTAACATCAAAAATTGATAACTCATTTAGAGAGAATTCATTATAGGAGTGAGTTGCCAAAAAAAGAGTGAAAAAATCAACACTACCTAAAAGCAGATTAATGAAGTTAGGGTCCTATGGATCAAAAAAAAAAAAAAAAAGTTAGGGTCCTAATTCCCCGCATCTTACTATCAACTGACATGGTTACATGCAAAGACAATGAAAATAAAGTAAAAAACTAGCCATGCAACCATTAAAAATTTGTTGCAACAGACTCCTTGTACTTTTTATTTTAAAGTACAATATAACATGTACAACTCCAACCATATCTCTACCAGTAAATACAGATAATGAAGCATAGTAGAGTATCTGGCAAATATCAAATACCATTGGCACACTATTATTCTGCCGCTGTAAGCCTGTAACACCTCGGAGGAATGCGAGCAATAGGAAGTGACTAACAAAGATGCAGAAAGAAAGCGAACTTGAAGTGAGAAAATCCAAGCTAATGGACATATCCTATTAGCGACAAAGGACGGAAGAAAATCGAAGATTACGTGGTTGCTCCGATAGTGCAACAAATTACCTACATGTTTTGCTTCAATAACACCATGAAAGAACTCGAAACACAATTGAGAGATCATAAGACAACGAGACCATTGGTGCAGATGAGGGTGGTTGATGACCACAAAAAAGTGAGAATTATTGGACTGTACATTGTAGACCAATAATTCTCACTTTTCTGTAGCCATCATCCACCCTGATTTGCACCTCGTCCCATCGTTTCATGATCTTTCAACTGAGTTTCGAGTTCTTTAATGGTGCTAATGAAACGAAACATGTAAGTGAATAGACGCTCCATCGGAGCAACCAGGTGATCTCCGATTTTCTACAAAACTTTGAACCCTAATAGGAAATGACTAATAACCTAGATTTTCTCAATTTGCCCTTCTTCAATATTGGCCTTCCCACCACCTCCAACGCTATTCGATGAGCTATCCTGTACACTACGAGATGATGAACACCTACTTGACGAGCTTTCATCTATGGCGCTGTTTTCCTTCCCCAGCGTTTTCTTGGATTTTCTTTGCCGAGATGAAGAATCCTGCAAATCATTTATGGAGTCGAACACGTCAAGCAAAGCCATTGTACACAATTAAACTAACTTGCCATTTCCTTTCTCTTTTCTTTTAATTCCACTAATTTTCTTTTCTTCAACCAGGGTAGATAGCTCCATGGTTGATTTCAAGCGCTCACATGGTGCCCATGAACAGTGGTAGCAACCACATTGAAAAAGTTGTGGTGTCAACCAATCCATTGGAAGAAGAAAATTACTCCTACTACTAATTACCCCATTCAAAAAGAACACTGACCCGTGGTGGGTCTAGAAATTTATAAATAAAAAAAAAAAAGCATCCTACAGTCAGATTTCCAAACGGTAGAGAAGCTAGCTCAGTCCATCACATTAACTTATGCCTTGGTGCTAAGAGTGCCCATTGTGTGAGGTTAGCCATTCCACTTTCACCATCAGCTTATTTTCTAATGTTACACTTCTTCATTAAACTTCCACGTGATAAAAGGGTGAATATATCAACAGGAGTCCTAAAAACCAAATAAAAGGCCATAACTGACCTCATCTAGTGTGGATCCAGGTGTCTTGAGCTCCAAATCTGTTGTAACATCATCAGAGGCCTCACCCTTTTCTATCTTGCTTTCACCTTGACAGTCAGATGGTTTGTTTCTTGAATCTTGTTTGCTTTCAATATGAGATCTATTACTTGGATGCAAGGATGAAGACAAGTACTGGGTGGATTGTTGTTCAATAATGGGATTAGGAGTTACATATGGAACAAAAGTCGAACATGGGTTAGGTATACCACCATGATTTTGATTCCCAAAGAAGGGGAATGGCTGCAAAGACGGATGCATGGGGATTGGCCCAGCAGGTATGGGCATTGGCAGTGGGACTGGCAAGGGATATGGAGGGTGCATAACAACTGAATGCTCAATAGTAGCCCACGGAAATCTAGCCCCAAGTCTCTGCTGATACTGAACGTTGAGGTTCTCAATGTCCGATTTAAGAGATGCCTTTTCTTCTCTCAGATCATTCTTCTCCCGAGTCAACTGCTTTAAATAAACAGGACTAATAAAACACTATTCAACCGAATATGCACCACAACATTTATACATTGCTGCAAAATATATACTGTATATCACCTCACGGGACTCTTCAGTAAGTGTAGCATACTCGGCTTTTAGTCTGTTGACTTGAGCAGTCAAATCCTTCACAATTTGGATAGTATCGCTGAGAATGGATGCTTTGTCATTTTTTGGCCTGTCAGGATCTGCATAAATCAAAATGAATGAGTTTAATAGAACATGTCGATGTTAGCAGCTCAAATATTCGAACATAATGATAAAAATCTTTATTCTCTAACTGTCACAGATTCAGCTAAAATTCCAAATAGAATGCTAAAGAATATAGTCCGAAGTCCTGACACTAAACAGTAAAAAGGATTACTTTTTCTTTATCAGTAAAATGGTATCAGAAAGATTTTTCCAATCAACGAAAACACACTTTTTCATCCCACCAAGCACTCCTGCCTCACACCTTCCTCTTCAAGGTCACTAGATATATCAATCCAGCCACCAACTGGTAACCTGGTAGTATCTAGTCACCAGAATTTAACACACCATACACTTCCGGATTATAAAAGCAATAAAAATGAAGATCTGCACTCCAAAATCATCTAAAAGGAAGACAGGCATTGGGCAGAGGTTCGGATTATCTAATCTTCAATATCAACTACATCCAGATTCCAGACCCAGTAAAGCTCTCTCACTACTTCGGGCTCTTCCCTGTGATGCACTGATGCCACAAAAACTCCTCAGAGGTGGCGCCATTTTTTCCCCCCACAACATCTCGTCTCAACTCCCTAGCTGAGAAGCAAGGACACGGATATGGGATACGGACACAACACGATATGGATACGCGGACACGTTATTTCTTGAACTATTAGGACACGGACACGTCAAATAGAAAATGTATTTGTATTATAGAGTTATGTGATGAATTCATATAAATGACAATCTTTATTTCTATCAAATTTAGGAACAATACAATGAAGATAAATTAGCAATCCGCATATTTATACATGAACTATACATCAGTGGAAATTTTCAATCATGGCCGAGTTTTAAAAATTAGATTTTAACCTTTTATGTGTCCTTAGCATGTTCTAAGAATTTTACCAACGTGTCCTAGAGTATCTACAATGTTTTTGAATAAAAGAAATACAAGAAAAAAATTAGACAATTATTTAAGCACATCCTATACATGTCCGGAGAGTGTCATGTCGTGTGTCGGAGATGGATACGTGAGGCCTGTAAACGTGTCCGTGCATCTTAGCTCCCTAGCAAGGTACTTGTTCTTCTTAGTTCTAACCCCTTTTTTCCCTTATTACAAGTTCAAAAGGACTTTGTACTAACATTACCCTCTGCTGTTTTGGAATTGCTCTGAATCCTGCACCAGCCCTCCCTTATAGCCACCAAGCAATTGTTGCTTTTGTGGATTCACCAACAACTCCTTTATTGCCGCCAAATCAGTGCTGTAGATTTTTTTACATTCAGATTCTTCCACTTCCCAAGCTCGTCTCCCTGTTTCCTTAAAAGTTTTTTTCCCTGTAGAGACGTCCTCCTTCCAATTTCTCCGAGATGGGTTCTCTGAGACAGGCAATCCATTAGGCCAAAGTCACCTCAGTTACTAGCCAATGGCCAGCCATCCATCGTTCCAACCTCTCACTGAAGACCCAAAAGAGAATAAAACCTTGCTCCAAGGCTTAAATGTATCTTCAAACAAAGCATTCCTTTACGACGCGTCAAAGCCCCCCGAGATTCACATACCCACCGCCTCTCTATTAGCTCTTGTGTCCAAATTATGACCCCTGTTTGAGCCCAATTCTGCTCCACAATCTCTACTTCCCAACACAAGGCCTAGCACAACTAGCTGGAATAAGTGACTTGGAACTTATCACCCAAAGGCTTTCTTGTCATCTCGCACAAACTTTTTCCCACTCCAAGGTTCTGAGCCTTCTAACCTAAGCCAGCCTACATCAACCTTTTCTAAGCCTGGACAATGTACTTGATTCATAAACTGAACATGAAATACCAATTGCAATTCAAAAAATACCACATCATATTTCACCATGTTACCCTCCCAATCTCATTTTACAGCAAGGTGCTCGCTTCAAAAAGTTAAATCAGAAATTGATTCATCATAAATAAGATGCGACACTTTAAAGATTCTCACCAAGCCCAATGCTGAGAGCATGAGGTGGCAAATTCAACACTTGGAATTGTGTTACCAGAAAGTCATGTCACTTGTTCGGGTAAGTTCTAAATTTGAAGCAATCTACATCCTTGCCACGGTTTCCCAACTTAATTTTCACAAAAGCAGAATGGTATTTCAGATGGTAGCCATACAGAAAATGTTTGGAAACTTTTGTTGGCGTTAAACCTTAAACTTAGAACCTAAATTAAACATTAATACCAGTGCAAGTTATTTGGGATAAACAAAACTTCGACACCATAGTTCCAAATTTCTACTTTCAACATATTGCAAGAAAATTATGGAGGATGTTTAATCTCACCTAGCACTTTTCCCAACTCCAAAAATTGCTCATTTAGACGATCCCTCCTCAATTTTTCCCGGTCCGCCTTTTGAAATTTTCTTGCAGCAGCACTCTCACTTAGGTCTGCTTCCGGCCTTAAGTTGTCAACAAACAAACATGATAACAAAAATAAAGAGGTTGGAAGTTAATAAAACAGTAAAGGAATAATCCAACAGTGGCAGACTGGCAGGAAGCATCCGACAAAATTGAAATGCATGTGGCATATTTCAGACTAGGAAGGTTCATAATTATTTTTCCAAGTGAAATATTGCAGAAAAATAAAGTTCCGCTTCAACTTTTTATTCCTTGAAAAACTCCACAAATGCAATAGCCCATTCCTTTCACTTGCTTTTACTTCAAGGAAAATTATCTCAAATACAATCTTGTATGCCCGAATGTCACACAAATGTTAATGACTAATGAGTAACAGAGAGAAAGAGATAGGATCCAAACATTGCACTAAATAAAGCTCATTTGGACAAAAACTTCGGTTTGAACCATTGTCAAATTGGAACTTTCTCTAACACCTATGAATATAGATACTGGTTTGTTCAATAATGTTCAGCTGGTAATTACGCTGTTTACCCCTGGTGGTTTGCTTCTAAGCCCATAAAACTAGGAGTTTTTTGGTCGTTAAAGGGCATTCCTTGATTCAACCCTGTAAAGGACAGTAAAAATCTACAAAAATTCTTGAAAAAAAACTTTGCAAGTCAGAGAAATCTAGTGACCCCACTTGCCACAGGGTGGCTCTGCCCTAGCCAGTATGCATAAGCTTAAGTGAAGGAAAGGATGTGTATCTAATGCAGTTATAAATGACAACTTTCACTTGTCACCTATAGTAACAGAAATATTTAACGACGTGTGCATGGTTGAAGAAATGCTAAAATGCGTGACAACATTTATGACATACCAATATGGCACCATTTTTCAATAATCTCAAACTCCATTCCCTGTTTTCTTTATTTACCCTGATTTTATACTACATACCATAAGAAACCATTCTTTCATATCACAAGGTGTCCAAGCCAGGTTAGGTGCACCTCGACTAATATCTGAGAAGCAATCCCACAGTCAAATAGCAGGCATACAACAGTACAAACCTTGACAGATACCTTCGATACATTCGTGCAACAATCAACTTGCTCTATTCAGCTACTAATAGTGATGATTAGATGATATTACCCCGACAAAAATTCTCACACACATACAAAAAAAAAAGGCGCTACTACAAGGCATCTATCGAATCGAAGGCTCATCAAGAGCTGCTTACTTCCCTGACACCGTTATTCCATTTGAATGTCAAGTTCGAGATTAAACTTCTTTCAACAATTACTAAAACACAAACCCTTTCCGTGATTACATTGTTTTAGGACTAAAAATCCAAATATTATTATCATCCCAAGAACTGGATTCAGCAAAGTGTTCATGACTGAAGACTAGGCGTGCAATGCTAGATGAGCTAACGAAAACAAGATTAAGACGAACAAATGGATTGAGAATAGAGTTAACCTGTAAAAAGGAGGCGGCTGGCGAAACTCTGCCGCGGAAGGATTAGCGGTTTGTATGGATTGACGAAAAATATCGTCGTTTAGTTGATCCATCGATACATTATTCGAGAGACGGCTTCTAGGGTTTGTATTTGGTTCTTGCAGCTGTTTCGGATACAAACCCAAGCACCAAAGGCCCCGTTTTTTACGCGAGGTTTCGTTTTGGGCATTGGCAACAATGATATGAGATTAGGATTCGGATTAGTTATAAAATGGAATTACTAACGACGAGATAAATTATTTTTTCATGTTTGTTTTACACATGATTAAATTATAAGATTGTTAATAACATGTTTGTTTTATCTACGATATGATTAGATCATGCAGTTTAAATGTTTTGTTTTGTCTAGAATAAAATTAGATCACGAGATTTGGAGGTTTGCATAACTGGGAGAGATTTGCAAAAGAGAAGAATCCTTCCAATCTCATGGGATAGGGTTGCCAATACCCAAACCCCCTTGGGATGAGTAATCTCATGCTTTCGTAGAATTCAAAGTCCCATAGTATTAACAATCCTTTCATTTTTTACAACACCAAACAAATGATTAGAGGTCTCACATGATTCACAATCCAATCCTGTCCTCCCGCCCTAGTACCAAACAGGGTCAAAAAGCTTACGTGAGGATTATCCTCTGTAGTCTTTATTGCATAAATTATAACAAACACCCCTCAACTATAAACATTTTTCAGTTTATCGCCCTATTATAAGTGAAAGTCCACACTTCACCCACTCCAACTTTACAAACTAGAAAATACTGCGGATAAATAGAAAACACTTAAAGACAAAACGTAATTTAGTACTTAGTTTGCCCAAAAGTCATAAACTTATTTTCTACCCTAACATACCCAAATCTCCACTAATAAAACATAATTCTCCACAAAAAATTTTGAAGTCTGATTTTCAATAATTACACCTCAAACATTACTCATTTTCCTTTTAATTTGATATCTTAATTAGTTTTTTCGTAAAGGTATCTAATTAGTTAGATAAAGGTAAAGGTGCAAAACCAATGATTTGTCCCTTTTAACTTTTCAGAATGGATAACGAATTTGGAATGACAAAAAACATACAAATTGTCATTCATTTTTAGATGGAGTAAATATTAATTTTTAGTACCAGTCCACTTTTCGGGCAGCTATCCATTAAGTTTGATTATACACAATAGATTAAAACTAACCTATCCCACTAAACCATAACTCCTACCACTACTCTTATTTCTAATACCTGATAAACTCAATACACAAAATTGTAGAAATAAATACGAAACAGAAAATAGCAACATGTGTTTTAAATAAAAGTGGAAAACAATTAAGCAAAATAAATGGATTGCAAGTTGAATGTTATTGTGTACCAACGATGAGAAGTTGCAAAGTTATTATTTGATGGCTTAATTCATTGGTCAGATTCTTCTGACTGCGTTTAAAAAGGAAACGGTTGGTCTGGTCATGAGAGAGCAATAAGTTGAGAAGGTAAGTAGTACTAAGTTCTCTATCAATTTCTCCAAAGACGGCTAATCTTTAGGACAGCCAATGGTGTTATGTTAGGTTCGAAACCCGTCAAATATTACTATTAGCTAATGAGCCGGTCCTTAGAGGCTTTGTCTTCACTAAGACTTTGGACTTCAAAATTTACTCCGGTCTTACATTTAAAGCCTCTTACATGCTATCAACTTTTAAGGACCTAATCAATATGGATTTTACTTGAATTATGGTGGGATTTAGAGGGGGGAAAAAATGGTATGCCCAAATTGTGGAAGCACGTCTCTTTTATTAAAAGCACAGAAGGAAAACAAATGTACACATGTAAGATAGTTACTACTTTATACTTAAGATAATCTGAATCGTTTATAACCGTCCAGATTAGGCACCCATTTCGGTTCCTTGTCTCTATCCAGAAGACTAGAGATACAACCCTGAGCATCAATATCATGATGAACAAATTAAATTTTAAGTTAAAAGTAGAAAGTAAACTCCAAAAAAAACTTCAAAAAATCAGTCTCACCAAATGCCTCACCAATTTGCAGATTTTTTAACTTTGCTACAGTAGCTAAACAAATTTGGTTTGACACTGTTCACGCACTAATCACAGACTTATTTTATTATTATTACCTTCGAGGAGTATGACTAAAAAGAAAGAATAATTTCACTTAATGAAGTTAGAATAGAGAGACTGATTTTGCAAATTTTTGAAAAGTAACTTGCAAAATTATAAAAGATATTTTTCAGGTTAAATTTGGTATTTTCTATTTTTTTTAATTTTTTTGTGAGGCAAGATACTCCGCGGCTGGCTGTTTGGTTTCGCGATTTGGGTCCACGCATTAGGGCTAGTTTGGCCTAAAAGTGGATTATGATTTTTTTCGTTTTTTCGTTTCGTCTTTATTCAAATATTTTTTGCATTTTTTATTTTTTGGCCATTTTTGTGGTTTTGGATTATACCAACGGAGACGAATCTAACAAAGATAAAATTATAGTCAAAACCATTTTTTTTTTTAATAAAGTTCTAAAATACATTGATTATTTCTATTATTAATTCAAGTATTTTAGAACTTTATTCAAACAAATTCGAATGTAATTTTATCTTTTTTTAGATTCGCCTCTGCCGGTAAAAATCCAAAAATCATAAAATCTTAACGCGAAACTAACAAATGCAAAAAAAGTTAAATAAAAACGAAAAAAAAAACCAAAAAATCATAATACACGTTTAGGCCAAACCACCCCTTAGTTAATTCTGAACAGTGAACACTTCACCTAAACGACTAACACGACAAATCAAAGCACACAGCAAAGGGAAACCTTGCTCTTCTTTCGTCATTCAGCTCTCTCTCTCCCCCTCCCTCCTCTTCGTTCGTGCGCTGCGTTTCTCTCTCTAGAAAATGAGGATTAGGGCTTTCTACATCCTGGTGTTCCTCCTCTTCTCCTCTGCCTTCCTCCAAGGTTCGCATCTCAGATCTAGATAAGTAGATCCATTTCGCTGTCATTCATCTGCTCCAATTCCTAGATATCTACCGATGTATATTTCTGTGCGTTTCTTGTGCCACAATTCACCGTGTATGATGTATTGTAGACTTTTTATTCCTTTTTATTTTCGTACGCGAGCTTTGCTATGATCAGCTGCAAACGCTCTAAATTGATGTCTAATTGGAATCGATTTCGTGTGGTAGATATGTATTTATACCACTTTGGATTCTTTATCTTTACGTTTACGTGTGTGATTTGCATGAACTTCGATCCTTGCATGTTTATTATAGCAGATTCAATTCAGATTGGAGACGATGGTGGTGGATATTATTAGTTCAATATTTTATCATTGAAATGCAAAATTAGTTGGTGTGCTATATTGCTGTAATCTGACTGGCAGTTCTTGTTTTCAATAGGATAATGTTTCTGGGAAGGATGTTTGCTTTGTTTGAATCAAGTTGACTTTCTCTTTTCATTAATTGGTGCTCGTTGACTCTACTGATTCTAGGTTTTCATTGGGTTTGACGCATTATTCTGCGCATGCTGTGTATTTTCATTTAACTTTTGTTTGTTTGCTTTATATTTATTGGGTTTTAATTGAAGGGTCTTGCTAACTACTCTCACTAGGTGTTTAACAATATGCATATAATGTCAAATGTGTTAGAATCCCAATACAGTATTCACATATATCGATTCGCTTTATACACATCATCCATCCTTCTAAGGGCTGTGGTTTGCATTTTCCTCTAATTGAATGAGGGACACTTATTCCTTTTTTGGATATGTTCCATTATTGTTGTCTTAAATGGTTATTCCTTAGGATTCATTAGTGATTTTATCCTCAAAATATAGGTGCTTTGTATATTTTCACACAATAGTAGGTGTAATATCTGGTTTGTTCACTTGCTAGTTACTGGGTACTGGATATTTATCAGATTTTGCGAATAATGGAGGTGACGAAGCTTGTTAACATATTTGAATGTTGCTTGACAGTTGCTAGATGTCAATCAGACGTGGATGCAGAAGTTGCTGAAGAAGTTGTGCAAGAAGGCAGTGATCTCGGGATTGTTGGCGATGATATCCAAGATTTTGGGGACGGCAGCTTCAGTCCAGCTCCAGATGTGGAAACAGTTTGCGTTTTCCCAAAAAATCCTTTACGATGTGAGAATGTCATCAATTTGGTTAATAATGTATTTTTCTTTTGGTTTCATCTCTGTTATAGCAGATAATGTTTTATTTCGGTGGTTGTGTTTCTGACTTGATTTCTTTCTTTGTGTAGCTGTGACCGCAGGGGAAGAATGTGAACTTGTAGTTGGAATGAGAAATGAGGGTAATATTTTGCTACTCAGTATTGTTAGTACTTAGTTTTGTTTATGTTTAGTGGAAACCTGGAAGGCAAGACATAGGTTATAACCTCAATGATATTGATGTTCTTGTGAAATTCTGGCAGTTCCTTTGTCATTTTTTGTAACCTTATGCTCCTTTAAAATATGCATACTACTATTTTCCGTTGTTCTTCCTTGCCTTTTCGGGCGAGTGGTGTCAATTACCAGTGAGCTACCTGAATTGCTACTTTTGGTTGATGATCACAACAGGGGAATCGAGTGTGAATGTCATTGCTATCAAGGCCAGTGTTCATCTTTCTTATGAACCCCGTATGTTGATCCAAAATCTATCCACACAAGTAAGTATTTGCTCATTGACTACTGCATATTTGCTTATTGACCACTCCTGCACGGTTTCTTGTATCTAAATCATCTTCAACTCCTTCAAATCATGTATGGCAGTTTACGATACTTAGCTTTCTTTACTTTCTATTTGATGATGGTTATTTCAAACCGGTAATTATTTTCATACGGCAGCTTGTGCCTAAAGAATCGGGTGACCCGTGTGGTTTACTTGGTTTTTTTGGTAATTTGATCTTCAAAACACGTTGTACTGCTTGGTGTTAAAGGAGATTTGGAAAGGTGGTAAACTAGGTAGGATGGCTGGACTATGGATACCAAGATCAATAAAATGGATGTACACTTCAATATGAGATATATGGCATCCAGGTTTACCTGCAATGTTGGGGAGTATACTATAATCCTTTCTTTCACCCATCTTATACCCAGTGATTTTCCACTGAGCACGTGTTGATTAGTTAAGGCATTGGGTTAAAGACTTTGGAGGCTCTATTGAGCTAGGCACATTCTTAGCGGAGTTTTCTTCTTGTGGAAACATCTTGAAAGGGAGACAGTAATTTGTATTTCTTCTTTAAAGTATGTAGGAAAAATTGGGTTTAAACATGTCCCTCAAAAATTTAGGAGGCCATTGCCAAATATGATCCAGTGGTTCTCCCCAAGCTGGACAAGATGTACATTCCCAGGAGGGGGCGTGGGGAACTATTCCATGACTTAAGTCTTGGTATTGGTTTACGGGCTAAATGACTCCAAGGAATAATTGAAGTAAGCACTACTTATGTGTTGGATTACATTGATACAGAAAACAAAGAAGTATTCGAAGAAGAAAACGAGGAAGGTGATGAAATTGAATCGCAGTTTAGTCGTTTACTCTTATTCCTTTTACTTCTTTTCCAAGATCACTTCCTGGCAGTAGCCTTTTGTTTAGTTTTTTGTTTTTGTGTCAAAGCAAGATTAAAATTTCCTACACAAGGACCATCCTTTTCTCGTGTGGAAGAAAATTGCAGCAATGTTCGTTGGCCCAAATTTAATCTGGCATGTCAGCTACGTTCCCTCACGTCCAATAATTGAATGTGATGGACATATTTGAAGACGCATTGTGGATGAGTTTGAGACACTCACATTTTGGACTCTGGCAGCACATTTTCTAGAATGGATAGTAACATGAGCTGTAGAGTGGCAACTGTTATCAATCGTTTGGCTTTATCACCTTTCTTTTTTTTTCCTATGAGTCTGATGATAATCACAGTTTTACAGCTCTTTTGGTAGACTGGTTTTAACTTTTAACCTGTCTATACACTTTCTCATTATCGGTTGCATTGTTCCTTTTAGGGTTAATGTTCGTAATTTACCTATATCAATCAGTTGCTCACCCTTATGTTTGCGTTCTGTAGGTTTTTAACAATGCTTCAGTTCCTCCCTCAGCACAGGCTGCTTTTCCATATGTATTTGCCGTCCACAAATTTTTGCAGGTATACCACTGCACTGGATGTTCATGTGTGCCTTACTACTATCCTTAAAAACATTCCATATTTAAGTAGTGGTTCTGATTTTGAATTCCGACAAATCTTTTTGCTGGAGCTTGAGCAGTCTTAGTCTTTTTGTTTCAGGCTGGAACATTTGATCTTGTGGGCACCATTGTCTATGAAATAGATCAGCACCCATACCAGAGTACATTTTACAACAGTACCATTGAGGTTACTGAAGCTAGTGGCCCTCTCAGTGTTGAGTCTGTTTTCCTCTTTTGCCTTGGAATAGCGCTGCTTGGCCTTCTTGGATATTGGATTCGTAGTCAGATAGAGCACTTCTCTAAGGTTATTACATGCCTTGATGCCTTAATGCATGATTTTTTATCTTCCTTCACAGTAGATATTCTTCGATGTTTTGAATTGCCGTTTTCTAGACTTTGGATTGTGGGTTAAATAAGGAAATAATCTCAATGGCTACCCATGTTTAATTTTATTTTTTTTTATGGGTCTGAGAGAGTTGGGTTGATGTCAAATTGTTGAGTGCATGTGACCTCTTACATTTTGTTTTGCTGTTTCGGATGTAGATAGCACCCTTGTTGCCCTCCTTTTCTCTGTTAATGACTTCATAAGCTAGTCTCTAGTAGTATTCTCTGGGAATCTGGTTGACGTCAAATTGTCAAGTGCATGCAACCTTTGGCTTGCATTTTGTTTGTTGTTTCAGATGGAGATAGCAGCTCTTTTGCCCTCCTTTTTTCTGTTCACTACCACATATGCCAATCTTTACTTTTTTCAAAGTTATCCACAGAAATGATGAAGCTTCTGCAGTCTCTCTAGTTGTTTGTAAATGTTCCGATTCTGATATTGTTTTTTGCTGTTTTGGATGGAGATAGCACCTTTACCTTTGTTGCCCTCCTTTTTTTATGTTCCCGACTTCATATGCTAATCTTTTCTAATTTCAAATTAGCCACAGAAATAATGAAGCTTCTCTAGTCTCTCTATTTGTTTCTACATTTTTTATTCTGATGCGTTTTTTTTTTTAGACTGTTGAAACAAGGACATATGAATGTGGTTGTGCTATATTTCCATGAAGTATCTATTTTACATTACCTGTTGTTTCTTCCATAAAACAAACTCTTAGACAGTTCTTTTCCTGTATATTTTAATACTCAGAAAACTAAGAGGGCATCAAAGGTCGAAACTGGAACAAAGACAACTGATGCTTCGATGGATGAATGGCTGCAGGTGTGCTTTTCTTTTCTGAACTTCGTCCCTTCTTGCACTATTCAGCTTTACCTATGCTCGAATTGAATTTGATTGTAACTGGGAGTTCTAGAACGAAATGATGATTAATATCTCTCCGTCTCCTCTCAGGGAACTGCATATACTCAGTCATTGTCCAGCAAATCGAAAAAGAAGAAGTAGATGAGCCACATGAAGCACTGTGATGATGCTTAGATCCTCGTAGTTAATATTAGGCATGTGGAGATCTTGAACAACCCAGAAAGTGAAGTAGTTGGGAAACTAGGCCAGGAAAATCTTTCCCCCGTGTTGTAGCTTGAGAAAGACTTAACGGCATGTCATTTTCTTGGAGAGACAGAAAATTGAGCCCTTTTTTTAAAAGCTAAGCTAACCGCGATTTCAGTTAGAAAAGATACAGTTTTGTCAATCTTGAAAGTTTTCCAGATATGCTTATTCTGCTTTCCGATTTGATTGTTGTCGGTTTTTCTATGGATGGATGTATGAACCGTCGAGTTGAATAATGGTTGGTGGAGAGAACCACTCTTTCAGAATGTGTTTTCACTTTTCTGGCAATTGTTTGAGAATTAGCTCCGTTTTGTATTTGGCAATTCCTTTCGAGGCAGCCTTCAATTACTCATCAAATATCTTCGAGCAGTGGTGAGTAGCCATTGTAGCTTGATATTTTTCTTGTTGGAATAGATATAGCTTGGTACTTATTGAACAAAAAGAACTTTGTTTGAGGCCCCGTTTAGTTGCAAGGAAAGGAAAATACGGGAATGTCAGACTTTCCTCTATTTTTTGGGTGTTCAATTAGCAAAAAAGTTATTGGGACTCACGTCGCTAACTTTTCCACTAGGATTTGTTCTCTCTAAAAACTAGTCCTACAAAAAACACAATTTGTACTGGTTTCATATACAATTAAACTGCTTTTAAATTTTTTCACAAATATCTTTTATTAATTGAACACATATAAGAAAATCTGTGTCTTTTTCCTTATTCTTCATTTTTCCCGGGAACAATTTTCGTGCACCAATTTCTTTGCAAGAGAACGGAGCCTAAGGGATCATTTTCTGTATTGATACTGAGGGATTAATTTGATAATTTAACAGCCAGATTCAATTACTTTAGTGCATTATGCAGTCATGTGACTCATATTTTTACGTTGAGAATGCATTAATGATGAGATCTTAATTACCCAAAATGATGAGATCTTAATTATGTGTCCAACTGCTATTTCCAGCTCTCCAGGTTCCCTTCTGGCTTCTTGTGTGACTGTGTCCACTTAAATGGCTAAGGTTCTGTTTTGATAACTTGACAAAAATATAAGTTTAGCTAAATGCGGCTTTTGAAATCAGTATAAGATGGATAAAGAAAGATAAGTGGGGATTCCAATATTCGAAATAAGCAAAATGATTTGACGTTCATTTTTCTCATTTGGGAAAGTAAATCACGTACCCATAACGAGTAAATAAGCAAGCAAACAGAGAGAGAGAGAGAGAGAGAGAGAGAGAGAGAGAAACGAACACGGAGTGCAAGTTTTGTTGGTAATTCGGAAGCATCTCACCAACCACCACCTTATGGTTGCGTAAATGTTTCTTGAATAAAATTAAAACCTTTCTACAGCTTTTTTTCAGAAGCTTTTTCGCTTGCGAGGAGGGTGACGGAGAAAATTTGCTTATGTTATTTTACCATTTCAGCTAACCCTGTACAACAGAAAGGAAATGGACATAGTAGGTGGAATTTTGTTCTCCATTCAGTCATTCACCTAAAAGGATGGGCATTTTATTCCTTGTCAAGAGAGAAGAAACATTGAATGCATAATCAATAGGAGTGTGATATATTAGTATTGTGTTCCAAATGATTTACAAAATTGTAACTAGTAATGGAAACCTCACACTATTGGGGATTGCAAAACAGAAATAAGCAAAACTTTATTTTGCTCATTTTGGAAAAGTATATGTACCCTTTGTTATTAATTAAAAGTAGCAAGTAAATAATCAAGCAAAACAAAAGAGAAAGGAATATGGAGGACAATTTTTATCGATATCTCGGAAATAATCTCACCAATTGCAATACTAAGTCGCGTGACAGTGACGTAACTGCAGACCCATTTTTATAATATTTTTCACAAGCATTTCAATTGTGAGGAGTGCTTTTAATTTGTTCTTCTAGCTTGAGTTGAACTATGCACTTGGCTTATAACCACTTGCATCCGTCCTCCTTACCCTAGCTAACCCTTTTCCAATAGACAAAGGAAAAGAAGATGGCTTGTCTACCATCCAAGATTGGATTGCAGAAGGCGGTCTAACTATCTAAGTGATTCCAACCGTCCCAAAATGTTTTTAATCAACTATCCTGATTTCTCAATAATATTTTATCGATAGGGTACTATTTTTATCGGTAATTCGGAGGCTTGGGTCAAAACGAAACATAAAGCCGCTGGAATATTGTGAGTATTCCATTCAGTCCACTCACCTAACAATTTGTGCACTTCACTTCTTGTATGGCAAGAGTAACATCACCTAAAAACTTGTGCATTTTACTTCTTGCCAGCAGAGAGGAACATGAAGAAGGGAGCTGTTAGGTCAGTTCAGTTTGAATGCATAATCAATAAGTGTATGAATGTATGATATTATAATAGCTTGATCAAGAAAAGGAGGTTGAGCTTTATTAGCAGTCTTTTTCAGCTCTGCACTGTGTCATCCAATTGGGTCCAGCCCTCCTAAGTACTGCAAAGTGCAAACTTGAAGAATCACTTTCTCAAGTGCTTATAAATTCCTCAAAAAATGGATCACTTGAAGAACCATTGAGCCAAACAACAAAAAGAGCTGAAATTTCTTTTGGGTTCCTTTTGATAAGAGATTCTCAATGTTTTTGGTTTGTAGAGTGGCAGTGTTTGGCTTCTGGGTTTTCTTGGTATTAGCTGCAAACAGTTGTTATGGTGACAATGAGACAGTGGAGGTGGTGGGGAGTATAGAATGTGCAGATTGTAAGCAGCACAATATTAAGACCAGCCAGGCCTTCTCAGGTATAAATTACTACGTAAAAATCAACTCTTAATTTATTTCGTAGAAATTATACTACTATATCTGTGGTTGTGAATATAGACGACCATTACGTATTGTATTGGCCGTTACACAACGGAATTTTGGACCTCGAAAAAGATGCATTTTTTTGGCCAATTTATTGTCTAGTACCTCGATTTTAAAGCCCTACCTCACTACATCCGTACATGCATGAATGTATGAACTATGCACAAAAAAAATAAAACATATTTACATATTTTACTAAAAGAGCCTCACAAGATGTAAATCACACAACAACAAAGTCTATTGTTCTATGTCGATAGAAAAGAAGTTCAGAAAAGAGACTCGAATATGCAGTCGAAATTCATTCAGAGTGTCGTCACAGGCCAATAAACAGGAAGTTCATAAATTTTATGGGTACTTGGCATTCTTTTAATTTCCATACTTTTTGTCAATCTCATTGAAATGTGCTGTGCAGGGCTTCATGTGACTATAAACTGCAAGTCTGAAAATGGGAAGCTCAACACAAGAGGGAAGAGTGAACTAAATCAAGAAGGGAAATTCAAAGCAGTTCTGCCTACTAATGAGATTGCAGAAAAATTGGAAGAGGATTGCTTTGCACAGCTTCTGAGTGCGTCCGGTGCACCGTGCCCGAATCACAACGATCAAGAGGCCTCAAAAGTTGTTTTCAGATCAAAAGATAATGGGAAAAAAGTGTTTGGATTGAATGGAAATCTGAAATTTTCTCCCAAAAACTGCACTTCTGACTTCTTGTGGCTTTATTTCCCACCATTACCCCATTTGCGTGGTTTTCCCTTTTATCCTCCACCACAACCCGATGCCTCACCGCCGCCATCACCGGTGCCAGTATACGACAGCCCACCTCCACCGCAACCCGTTGCCTCCCCACCTCCACCACTAGTGCCAGTATATTACAGCCCACCTCCATCGCAACCTGATGCCTCACCACCTCCTTCACCAGTGCCAGTATACGCGAGCCCACCACCACCTCAGCCACTTCCACCACCGGTGGTACCGGTGTACGACAACCCACCTCCACCACAACCCGATGCCTCACCACAGCCGTCACCGGTGCCAGTATACGACAACCCACCTCCATCGCAACCCGATGCCTCACCACCTCCTTCACCAGTGCCAGTATACGCTAGCCCACCACCACCGGTGGCACCGGTGTACAACAACCCACCTCCACCACAACCCGATGCCTCACCACAGCCGTCACCGGTGCCAGTATACGACAACCCACCTCCATCGCAACCCGATGCCTCCCCACCTCCACCACTGGTGCCAGTATATTACCGGCCACCTCCATTGCAACCTGATGCCTCACCACCTCCACCACCAGTGCCAGTATACGCTAGCCCACCACCAAGCCCAGTTTACAAGAACTTGGTGCCACCACCAGTGCCAGTAGTATCTCAACCCCCTCTTTCACCACCTTCCATGGAGCCAATTCCACCACCTACTCCAATTTACAAGAAGCCACTTCCTCCACCAGTTCCAACAATTCCACCACCAACTCCACTTCCTCCTCCAATTCCGACATTTGATCCACCACCGAGTCCGGATTACGGGCAATTTCTACCACCTCCCTCTCCAGTTTTCAAGAAACCACTTCCTCCACCAGCTCCAGTATACACCAAGCCACTCGCTCCGCCTCTACCCGTTTACAAGAAGCCAAATCCTCCACCAGTTCCATTGCCTACACCGGCAATTGAAAAGCCACTTCCACCTCTTGCTTCACGACACAAATCATTCCCCAAGATCCCTAAAGCTCCTCCAATCCCTCGACTCCCGCCGAATCCAACCACCCCACGGAAGTTTTTTAACAAACAAAAGTCTCCCCTGCCACCTTCACCATCTCATGCCTAAGAACACTCTGCATTTTCCAGTTCTCTTTTAGTGGATGTCACTTGAATAAAAGATTTTCCCGCATTGTTTGTGCAAAAGATTTTCCATTGTTGTTTGTTTAACAGGTATAAGATGTGAGATGACGATTTGTTGTAATATTCGAGTTTTAATTGTTGTGGATGATGTCTGTTTGCGGTTTGGAAATTGAAATACTTTCCCGTCCCATAGACATAGAGGATGTTCAAAATCAATATTCACACCTTTAAAATTGTCTATGTTTTTTAATTTGATATCAGGTATCCTGTGTGTTAATCACCTCAAAGTTAAGAGAAGTAACATGCCAAAACATGGGTAAATATCGACTCATTTTGGTTCATTTCTTTCTAGAATCGGATTTCTCCTAGTTCAAATTTGTTAATACATTGGATTTTCTCCCATTCCTTTTATCGAACACAATGATGCGACACAAGCTGTAATGAGTTCAAATATGCAACGTCAAGCAGTTCCGCTTTCTCGGGGACATGTGTAGTAAATGCACTTTACCGTGCAATGCAGCGTTTCAGCAGTCTAAATGTGTTTTCAACGATCTAGATAAAATAAAACTATTTATGTTGAAAATACTTTTGGACTATTGAGATATGTACTGCATAGTACAACGCATTTGGTACACTGCACCATCCACACTTCCCATTGTTTTGAAAGACGGTTAATATGCCAGCGTTTTTTCAGTAGGCAAATGGTCCTTTTTTATTTTTGTTGGTTGGCAAACAGATAAGGGTGAGCCTGGGACCTGAAATCAATTGATGAAATCAGTAAATACCTACAGTACACATGTCCCACACTATTTTATTAACTTTCCATTTTCTCCAGACTCCAATCCCCTCAACTTTCAGTTTTTAGAAAGCTATAAGAGTACGTTTTATTTCTCCTTCGCTTTCAGCCTTGATCTCTCTTAATAATGAGAGCATTGATTGTGTTTAATTAGTGCTACTCCTATATAAAGGTCATTAATTTATTGTTGATTAGTTTTCATTTATGACTTCATTTTCAAATTTACACTTTTAACAAGTATTTTGTCTATGGTTGTAATCATCTCTTCAAGTTACCCAAAATGTTTGGTTTATATATGTTGGAGTGGGTATCGATAGCTTATTGATCAAATCCAATAATCTTGTTGTGTATTTCCTCCATTTCAAAATGATAGTCTCAAACGGAAAGACAAGTAATTTGTGGATAAAAAAATAAAGGTAATTCCATGCATATTTTTTTCGAGTTTCTTCACATTAAATTAAAGTTCTCAGTTAGTTCTTTAATTTGGTGCCAAAAATTAAAAATTATGAAGAGAGCCTTGTTCATTTGCCAGTTTAGTTTTATTTTAGTTTTGTTTTCTGATCATTACCCTATATATTTCTTTTTTTTTTTGTCATCCATTAATCCTAATTTACTCTATCCTAGGGGACTTGGGGAGGAGGATGGGTGCTTACGAGAATCGAACATTGCCCATGTGCATGGGAGTATAAGGGAGGCACCAACTTCACTCTACTCCACTTGCGATCATTACACTATTTCTCTCTCCAATTATTATTCTCATATCTTTCTCTATCTCTCTCCACTCATTACCTCAATCTTCAATTATTACCCTCATTTTTCTCTCCTAAAACAAAACTGGCAAACAAACCAGGTCGACAATTGTGTTTGGTTGGCAGTTTTGAAAAAAAATTGAGATATATTTTTGAGATAATATTTGGTTTGGTTTTTAGAAATGGTTTTGGGGGTAATGATTGAAGCAAGAAATTAGAGTAATAATTGGAGAGATGAAAAATAATTGGAATAGACAGAGAAGGAAATGAGAGTAAGGACAAGGGAGAGGGGTAATGCCGTAATGAGTGGAAAAAGAAATATGAGTTGTAATCGGAGAAAGAAGTAATGAGTGGAGAGAGAATGAGTATTTTTAAAATTGTATTTCTTGTTATTTTACTAAAGCAAACAACAATTTGTTTACTGAGTTAAAAATGTCCTATTGGCTTGATTTTTTTACAAGATTGTTGTGCGCGCTTAACTCTAAACACTAATGGTTTGGATTACATTGTCGAGCTTGGAATTGAGGGAAGAGCACTCTGCTGTGCCCAAAGGTGCAACAAGGCCCTTGAATCTATCGCTGTAAAAAAAACCCCGTAAACCGCAAATCCAAACCGAACCGAACCAGACCATAGGTTTTAGATTGGGTGGTCCGGACATGGATTGAAAAATTAGAAAACTGTAAATCGCGGTTGGGCCCATGGATTTCCATTAAAAAAACCGTGGATAAACCAAACCGGACCATGAGAATTACATACATGTACACACACACACACACACACACACACACACATATATAGGGTCCCGATCCAGTCAGGACTTCTTGACGGGAGTTACGGTTCACACCTCCCCCTCCTGACCAAATTGTCGGGATCCAAACCATTAGATGTGTTTAAAATATATTTTCAAGGGCGTCTGAGAGGATTTGGCAAAAAAAAAAGACTTGGAAGGGCTTCATCCGAGCAATTTTCTATAAAAGTGTGATATTTGTAGTTTTATCAAAAATTGCTCGGATGAAGCCTTTCTCGGTCTTTTTTTTTTTGCCGAATCCTCACATAGGCCTTTGAAAACATGTTTTAAACACACCTAATAGTTCAGATCCTGACCATTTGGCCTGAAGGGCGAAGGTGTGGACCGTAACTCCAGCAGAGAGTCCTGACTGGATCGGCTCTGTATATATATATATAAAACAATGACAAAGAATTACTCATGCCCATCATATAGCCTTTAATTTGATATGGTCAAAATACAATTGAGCAATGCCCACCTCAATTTGCACTACATCCACACAAAGAATACCATTCAAAAAGTATCTAAAGAGAAGCTAAATCCCATAAAACAAAAACACTATCTAGAAAAAGGCCATTAAAGTAGATGGCGTATCAATCAATAATACTACTTCCAAGCACTACTATCTTTATTTTGGGTTCGAAACCACTGTCTTTGTTTTTTGTTTTGAAAAAAGAAGATATTATTACAACTCAATTAGGGTACACGAAGAGAAAAGACAACAACTCATCCAATAAAAAAGATTGGATGAAAGATACAAAAACAAAATCAAAACAAACCCAAGTAATAAGAAAGCCTGAATCAAAGCACTATGGATGATCCAAACCCTTCCAAGCAACTGATGAAGACTTACGCGTTATACCCTTTGAAATGGAGCTCTACTTATATCTTACCCACCTCACAAAAACTGCCCTTTAAGCTATAGGATCTTGCCAGCCAAACCATAAGACCAAGCCCTAGCAGCAGCACAAATCGTAGAATACGTAGCAAAAACATAAAACCTTTTTGAAACCTCCCAGCTTACCACCACCAAAACAAGCTCCAACCCCTGACAATGATCCATCTTACACACAAAACAAGCATGGTAGTGGAACCCAAACCATGTTTAGCAAAAAAACCAACCCGAATCTCACCCATCAACAGGTTCAGCAACAAAGCAAATGCCTCACTATGAAAAAATCACCATGAATCCAAATCTCAATCAGACCACATTAGCATTCCTACGAAACTTGCACATGTTATCAAATGAAGTCTTAGCTTATTGTTCTAGCTATCGTTTATGTCTAGATATGTTGTTCATCTTATATATTATTGCAGAATACTTTTTGTGAGTAGGATCATGGGAGCGACAAGTGGCATGAATTGATTGGTTTGTCGTTTAGGGTTTTGAGAGAAGCATGTGACTTAATTACATGCATCAAACATTTGTTATGAATCTCGTTTAAATTTGAAACCCATATATCTTGCCTTACATAACAAAACAAAAAATCTTTGATTCTATATTCTACTGCAGTCAATAAGTTATCAACAAGAAAATATAAAAGTAAAATGTGAATTCACTAATAGAGAGTTTGAATATATTATGACGATTCTTATTTAATTTATTATAGAAGGTAAGCGGTGTATATACTAAAATTAAAGTATAACAATATTAAGAGGAAATTAGTCATCTATGGTTTGGGAAGAAAATAAATTCTTGCAAAATTGGATCACTTGACAAAATTCAAATTTAAAATTTAATAATTAGAAAAATATAAATCTCACCGATGTTTATATCACAATGAATACACACAGCCTCTAAGCTCCCACATCATGGCATATCATGGGCATGATTAGGGGGTAAAGCGAATCATTATGAAATATTCTGACACAATTGAAATGTGAGGGTTACACATAGATTATGGAGTAAATAAAAGAAAAATTGAAGAAAATGGACAAATGAATTTAAAAAATTCAAATGAACATGAAAGAATTATGGAGCAGATTGTGGAATTTGGGGCAAGAAAGAGGAAAACGTTAAAGAAGAAAATAAGTGGTCATGATCTCTATTGTGCTTCGAAAATTAATCCTAATTGTTCCTTAAGCTACCCTTGAAAAAAAATGGCTTTGATTTATAGAAACTTTAAACACTCTTTTAACCATAAGATTAGAAATGAAAAATGTTAGGATTGATAAGGGATTGGAAAACCGCTCTTCCTTGTTATATATATATTTTTTTCCTTTTTCCAATTACGTGAATCATAAAAAAATAATGACACATTTTCCCTATAGGGTGTTGACTTCAATTATTTTGTGAAAAATCACATATATGGATTATGATTTTATAGCCAATTCAATCACATATATGGATTACGATTTTATAGCCGATTCAATCACATGCATGGTTTATGTTTTTATAACTGATTCAATCACCATGAGAAATTAGAATCAAGAGAAGCAGATAAGAATAGAATTGTTATACTCTTTTAATTTAAGGCCTCGATTGGATGAAGGATTATTTTCAGGTGGATAAGTTATGGAGGGGATAAGATAAGATGGGATATAAGTTTTAGAGGGTTGACCCACATTGATGTGATGTTTATAGTCAATATGGATCTTGTTTTGATAGATCTCAATTAATTTTTTAAAACAAAGATTTTGAAATCGTAAAAAATATTATAGATTATGAAATATAGACAATTTTTTTAGAAGTTCCAAAAAAGAAACAGGCGCAACAAATTGGGACAGAGGGAGTAGATGGTTTGGATGAGGGATTAAACAGGGGGATAACTTTTGACTTAGTTTGGATGTTTTATAAATAAGAGGGGGTGAAAGATAAAAAAAAGCTGTCAAATTACTGTATTTTACCCTTGTGCAGTGTTAAAGTTGAATATGTATTAAATTAACTATATAATTGGAAAACCTAATCTAATTAATTAATTTGGGACAATTTCAAGCTATATTAATTCATTTCATTAAAAAAAATTTTGTAATAAATTTATTTGAATTTTTTTTTAATATGCCAATTTCAATGGTCGGTTGTCATTCCCAATTTTTTTTTAATTGTGTTTATTTATTTTTACTTGTTGGCCTATCTATTGTTTTTTTTATTATTACCCCAACACAATGAATAATAAATGAGCAAATTGACAAATGTAACAAGTGTTCTCTCATACAAGAAAGAAATTTTATTGCCCATTATCAGTAAATTCGCATAAAAATAAAAATAAGTGTGAGACCTACTTTGTGTTAAAGTTTCAATTACACAAGTATAGTACAAAGAATATTCATTACTTATTTGGAAGGTGTCGGTTCATTTGCCACAACCACCAGCATCATCAAGCCAACGACGCACCACAACCCCTAGTGCTAAGAAAAAAAATATTTAGAAGCACTTTAAAATGAAATAGATGAATCGATGCTAAGAAAACTCAAGGAACTTAAAAAATTGGAAGATATCTCACATTTTTGTAGCTTCAAATTGCCCCAGTGTTAGACTAAGAAAAAGTCGAATTGGCTAAACCATTGTTCTAACGTTGTACAAAGGTGCAGTGAGGGTATATAACAAATAGAAGTAAACAGGGCTTAGAATTAAAAGATCCATCCATAAAGGTCAAATTGGTTGCAGTAAGGTTGTCCCGCCAAGTAACTACCTTCATTAATATTTGATTTGCTTCATCATCGCCCAATCAAAAGTGAAGAACCATTAAGGACACAATTTTAGCACCACCTTTGCACCAATTGAACATTTATAATGGACACAATTAGGACACATAAAAGACACAAAATATGTGTCCTACAGAACAACCACATTTCAAGTCATCAAACTAGTTGCCAAGGTAAGTACTTCACAAGCAAGTGCAGCAGCAACATAAATACACAAGGTTGTCCTTAACAAATTTGTACCATTGGAAGAGAGAGAGAGAGAGAGAGAGAGAGAGAGAGAGAGAGAGAGAGAGAGAGAGAGAGAGAGAGAGAGAGAGAGCATACCTGCCCAGTAGCATCAAATGAATTGCATCACTATTCATATCTGTCCTTAAGCCACAATGTAGCCGCCCCATTAAGGCCACACGTTATCAGCCACAAATAACAAGAGAGTAACTAACTCACACACAGATAACAAGAGAGTAACCAAAAGTAAAAAAAAAACATAGGCTTAGATTTATGCATTAGCTAATGGACTCAGACTTGACTTAAGAAAACATAAGGTTGCTAATCAATGGCTGCAAAAACGATTGCCCCACCAAAGTAGTACCAAATAGCATAAAAAATGGAAGAATTGAATCATCATTGCCCAGGTCAATCATCATTGACATAAAAACCTTGTAACAGCAACACATAAGTACCACTTTATATAGGTTGACAAGTACCCCAGTGTACCAAGGCTCAAAAAATAGAAAAGCCCCAAACAAGTGCAACACACACCTGCACATTGAAGCCCTTAAACTGTAGAAATATGCCAACCAATACTTCAGAGACTACTACATGGGCTTAGATACCACCAAAACATCATTGCCTAGCCAAAATAGGACACAAATGAAGTAGCATGTTCAACCACAATGGGTACTCATATAAGTGCACCAACATACACATATAACACAACCCAAATTTGAATGCAGTACACAACTTATAGAGGCTCAGTTTAGTAGCCATCATTGCCATAACAGAGGCTCATTTATGCTCAAAGTAATATCATCATTGCATCACTAAAACATCAGCTCAGGAACATCACAAAAACAGGTGACAAATAACACAAAATTAGGCTAGAACAGGTCACTTACATAAACATGGCAACAACAACAGAACTACACAGATATTACAACAACAACAAAATAACAAAACACAACTACAATACTACAATAGCAATAGATGCACCCCACTGCCCCAGTAACAATTTCAAAACATAACACACCCTAGCAGCCGCAATAGAATTTGTCATAAAACAGGTATGGAACTGAGCTTGGAATTTTAGTCACAAATTGACTACCCAGAAACAGATTGCATTGCCCACACACACCTACACTTG
The DNA here is from genome assembly GCA_022606695.1 of Vaccinium macrocarpon. Lineage (NCBI taxonomy): Eukaryota > Viridiplantae > Streptophyta > Magnoliopsida > Ericales > Ericaceae > Vaccinium > Vaccinium macrocarpon. The sequence continues at coordinate 30,978,677 of CM040172.1, forward strand.
CATGCAACAAAATTGCCCAACAAATGCAACAGCAAAACTGCCCAACAAATGCAACAACATAACTGCAACTGCAACAGTAACACACACACACACACACACACTAGTAGTTGCAGCAGTAACAAATAGGCTCATAATTCACTTGAGGAACCACAAGGGTATGCTGTGGTTGCAATTCTCATCGCCCTACCAAGGTAACTAGCCTTTATAAATAGTAACATTATAACATGTGATTCATCATTGCCCATTTCAAACTACAAAAATAGGATACCACCATCATGTGTTTTCGTAACCTGCCATGCAATATTTCCAATTAATTAGTAGTTAAAATGTATGTTGTTAACATTACATTTACAAAAAGGAAACAAAATTTCATTTCCATCAACAAGGCATTTACACATCATATGCCATTTTACGTAACAGGCGTACATATACAGAAGGAAACAAAGGTTCGTTTCCATCAACAAGGCATTTACACATTATATGTCATGAATTGTTAGTCAAAGTGAGGTCAAGTTTTTCTAACTCCGCCAGAATAATTGAACGGCGAGTGGCAAGCTCTTTCTCATACCCCATTGCATTGGCCATTTTGTCCATATGTAGCAAGTTCTCCTTGCAAAAAGTGTTCATGGATTCACGCGTTTCTTCGTCCTCACCCATTCTTGTCCTCTACTTCCCCATTTTGGCTCCGGCATTGGTTGAAGGAGTGGTGGCCATTGGGATTGCCATACGACGTGCAGGGAGTGGAGGTGTGGGTGTGGTGCCCAAAGGTGTGGACGTGCGGGGAGCGGAGCCCGTAGGTGCAGAGCTAAAAGGTGTGGGCACGTGGGGGGTGGTGCCTGTAGGTGTGGAGGCCATGCTCACGTATGGTGAATTCAAGAATTGGTCATCATCGAACAAGGGTTGGTAGAAATCTCCTCTAAAGCCTTCTCCCGTAAGATCCTCCACTCCACCAATTTCTTCTTCTAATGGAGTCGGGGGAATCTCTTGCTCCATTTGCGTTGGATCCTCCGCCAACGCCCTGGTTGCCCTATCCTTTCCAAAGACAATAGTCCATTCTTCATAGTACGGGAAACGCTTCTCATATATCTTTTGCCTTTTGAGGATGAGTCTACATAAACATTTAAAGTTTAGAATGGTAACACATGCCTTAACATTTGAATTAAAGCTTAATGAGCTACCTTTTCATACTCATTCTACACGCTTTCTTCCATATTCACGCATTTGTTAACATCATCCCAACCAAACCCATTAAATTGTAAAATGTCATAGATTTTGTAGTACGTTTGCCTCCAATACTTTACCTTCAAGTCAATGTGGGGGGAGGCCTTAAGGTGGCTTTCTGGCAACAACTTCTCCAACTCTTTCTCAACCAACGTGAAGAAACCGGGTTTGAAGCCATTTTTAGCACTCCACTTGTCAGAAAATTCACCCACCATCCCTTTAATGAGAGCATCCTCCTCCACTTTCCTCCATGTCCTACGGGTCCTTGTTGTCTTTTTCTTAGACAAATTGCATTCTTAGGTATCCATAGCTGAAAATGCATTTAAGTTGACCAATGGATATAATACAAGGATAATATTATAGAAAACCTAATGAATCCTTACAATTACAATCTTTTACATAGCAAGTAGTTCAAATTCAAACACCTTAGAAATTAAAATGTATACATTACAAGTTCTTGAAACACTTAGTACAAATACTTAGAACAAGTTTCTTAATACAAATTCTTCAACAAAAATCCATCAATCATGGTGGGTAAACCTCTTGTCCCCCACCATTTGCTAGCCAATGATTGTACATCGTAGTTACCAACGCATCCCTTTTGACAGTCCATTCATTGGAAGTGTCTATGGTAGTAACGTGATCATCATCTATTTCAACATTTTAAAGGTTGTCTTGTTCCCATCGTGTGTACTCCAACTCAATAGGATCATTGGGCATCTCTCTTTAAATGAGGTTATAGAGAAGGCAACATGTTGTAACAATATGGGTTTGAGTCCGGATGGGGTAATACGAGGGATACCTCAATATTGCAAACCACATTTTCAAGACACCAAAGCTTCTCTCAATGACATTCCTAGCAAATGAGTGTTTCATGTTGAAGTACTCCTTTTTGCTATCCAGCATGTGACCTTGCCTCCAAATGTTAAAATGATATTGTTGGCAACGATACGGTGCTAGAAATCCCTCCCCATTTGTGTATCCGACATCCACAAGGTAATAATGTCCTGTAACCAATGGGAGTTACGACATTCAAACAATAAAATGGGAGGGTTCGTGAATGTGTTGGATTCAAATGATACATGGACTTAGGAATTGGAACATACCATGAGGGACTTTCAAACCATTAGGTTTTGCGATAGCGTCTCTGAGGATTCTAGAGTTAGTGACTGACCCTTCCCAATCAGATAAGACAAACACAAATTGTAGGTCTTGAGTGTAAACACCTAAAACATTTGTGGCAAGCTCTCCCTTCCTCGACCTATATCGTGGCCTGTCAACTGGGGGGTTAACTGACATAAAGGTCTCGTCCAAAACACCAAGACAATTCTACGCCAATTTGAGAGTAGGTTATTGCAGGTAAATACAGAGGCTGGAGTTGAGAAAACAAAATGGAATCACTAGAAACAATTTTAAATAAAGTTTACCTGAAACCAACTCCATCTATTGTCATGGTAGTTTGCAAGTACAGGATCGGGACTTACTAGGAGCATTCTATGAAGGGGCAAAACAACTTGGAGTACAACATTGAAATGTCTGCTTATCGTTTCAGTCGATCTCTAAAACTGATGTTTGGTATGCCTTTGTTTTGTATGGTGTGCAAGGATCCACAAGAAAATAGTTACCCTCTCCTCAAGACATACAAAGCGCGAGTCCCCTAACCCAACACTTCGGACTAAATAACCGTGTCGCGCCGAGTCAAAAATATACTTGTAAAAACTTAGAATTAACTACTACTTAGAAGAATAGTGGCTTAGTCCGAGTGTCGATCCACAAAGACAATTTGACTGAGTTACGTTAACTTTGATTTGCTTCTAATTTAATTCAATAAAAAGATGATTGAATTGATTGATGTTGGAAATTGAATGAATTAAGAGAACAAATAATTAAATTGGTGGAAAACTAATGAGAGAAAGATCTAGGGTTTCGAATACACCCCGACCACGTAAGGTTATGCATATGTTAGAATTTTTACTCGAATTACAATTTGTCAAGAGAATAATTGAATTGTTAACAGGCAAGGACTATCCCATAGCACGGATCGTCTCGCTGGCACAAACCGTCTCTTTCATGGACTGTCCAGTGGCACGATCTGTCTTACGAGCATAATCCATCTTAGTTACCCAAGCACAAGCGAAAAAATCATTGACTAACTAGGTATTTGAGAGTGCATGCACAAATACTCAACAGATTGAAAGAAGTGAAACAATTCCATTCATATGTAATGAAAACAAGTTCTTAGTTAACCAATCGATTCGAAATAGAACATCTAGGCCTACACATAAACAAAATTACTTGATTTGGTGCTTCATTTTCCCTCTAGATAAGGGGTTTAGGCTTTATCTTTCCACCCCAGCCAAACAGGGCCTAAGTAATCAAGTAATTCAATACACTTTAGCTCATCATAAATAGAAAAAACGCATCCGTTTATTTTATGTCCCTATGCACGGATTCATGCTAGTTGTAGTGTGTGGTAGTAAATACTTTCCGTGTCTGTTTTTTTTTTTTGTTGGAAAATCATTCTTACCAAGCACCAGAAAACATCTCTCATAGAAAATAGAAATAAAAAAATATTTTCCGCCCGAAACAAAACCCCTTGCACTAATTTTGCTCAAAATTCGTGCATATAAATATTTTTACAGTCGGTTGTAGGCTTGTAGTTCTTTTTTTTTTTTTTTTTTGATCACTTGGCTCGTAGTTCTCTTTCCACTTTCGAAGCACAAAAGCGCGGGCTCACACTTACCCCCCTCTCTCTAGACATGCTTTCTCTAAACCCTCCCACCGATTTCTAGGGTTCCGAATTAGTCACAGTCGTGTCTTCCAATTCCCCTGTGGCTTCTACCACTTCAAAAGTTCGTACAATACAATGGCGACAACAGCTTCAACTCCCGCCGATCAGGCTGCCACCACCAAGTCCGTCGACGCCTCCCTCTGGTGGGACTCCTTCTCTCTATTACTCACCGACCTCGAGAACGCCTCTCCCTCCTCCGACCTCCCACCTCATCTGGTACAATTACCCTTCCTCTCAATTCACTTCCCGAATGCTTCTGTACTCTGTACGGGCCGGCCCTCACATTTTGGGGCAAAAGGCAAATTTTTTATCATTCAACCAGATAAAAATTTATAATTATGTATATCACTACAAAAATTTAAAATCATCACTTAAAATATTATACTTCTTTCGTTTTTACCTGCAAAAGTGCTAAAGTATAATTAATTTTTCACTTATTTGACTTGCTCATTTTGAATGACTATAATTTGAGAGACTTTTATTTAATGAATAATATGCAGCTTTTTTGGCCCTCAATTTAGCATATCTCGCCTTTGCTCAGGGCCGGTACTAATTCTATGACCTGTGTGTGAGCTTTATTGCATTCAGGTAAAGAAGTTGAAGGACAATCATGCGTGGTTCCTGGACACTGTTTCTCGGTTCAAGCCGCCCAATGAGAAATCGAAAGAGGCTTTGGATTCACGCCAAGTTAGTGTGGGGTCGCATAAGTTGACTGTACAGCCTGAATTGAAAGACGCGGCACTGAAAATCAGTTCGATTGTGGTAAGCTTTTTCTTTTCGGTTTTTTTTTTCTTCTTCTTTCTTTTCCATTTGATCACGGGAGCACGAAAAAATTAGTCATGTGTAATGATATTCATTTCTCAATGATGACCGATAACATTAAACGTGAAAATTGTATTAAATAAAAAAGTTTGAGTGTGAGGGGAGGTTTCAAAGATTTTCCTTTTTGTGAAGTGGAAAACCAATGTAGGTAAGAACATTAGTGGTTGAGGTGGATTTTTGTGAAATTTTCTATTTTTTTTCCCCCAAAAATGGAGAGCGTGCTGTGTGTGATACATGTGCTTAGTATGTGGTATAGATATAGATCTTTTTGGCATGTTATCCGTTTCAATTATGTAAAAATCCAGTGGAGACTAAAGGGTGCTAAATAAATAAGTGACTTTTATCTGATGTTTAATCATAAAAATGGATGGTAGCAATTATTGACTGCTAGAATTATGAAGATTAGAAATAAACTCACTGTCTCTGTTAAGAAAATGATGTTACTTTTCTGTTATTTCAGTGTTTAGATGAGGTTCAGGCCTATATTATTGTTCAAAGATCGATTGAGCGCAACAATCTAGTCATGGATCATTTAGCTGATGAGCTTCTTCATCTGGTTAGTATATTTTGTCTTTGGATTTTCCTTCTGTTTTTGCTCTCTGGACATATTTTTTAGCTGTAGCTTGGCTCTCTAATATTTGATGCTCGAATGGTGACCTCAAATTTATTGTTGAAGAGTGGTGAATAATAATCGTTACGATATCCATAATGTTGTAATAATCATTGCCCTGGTTCTTATTGATGTTTAATGCAAATTTTAACCCCCACTTGCCACTATTACTTAATGTTTAGAGCAAAAATGAGAAACTGCATTAAACTTTTCTACAAGGGAAGCTTAAAGAGCAGTGAAGGCCCAATGTTGTAGGGGAAAGCAGTATCTTGCAAGCCAGGTTCAATGGACATATTTTGCTTTCATATCCTCTTCGCTCCACCATTCTTGGCATGTTAAAGCTGGCAGTCCCAATTAACGAAATATTCAATCATAGTTTTGCGAAGTCCAAATTTGTGCATTTTCATATATGGTGTCCTAATTTCTTTAGACGATTATTTCTTAATACATTTTCTGTGAATCTGAGATTATACATGGGCACATTGCTTGGACTTCCCTTCCTGTTTCAAGAGACGCTGCCAACTCTTGATTCTGTTCATTCACACAATCTATGGACAGTATGCTTAGTTGAATCATGATTGCTTGTATGTTTAGTTTATGGAACTACAAATGTAGGATGAAGCTTTTATATGCATAAGCAACCCATCTCGCATTCAGTTCTCTCTCCTCCCTCACTCTTTGTCAATTTCTTTGTTTTCATGAAGGTAATTCTTCAGTACTACATTGAACGACAGTGCCTGTTGAAGTGTACGCGGCAAATTGTCATGCATGCCTGTAAGTTCATTATGTAGTTGCTCTCTCTCTCTCTCTCTCTCTCTCTCTCTCTCTCTCAGTTACAAGTAATCTAATTTTGGGGATTCAGGGTATTCTTATTGCTGATTGTGACTGTGAAACTGCTCGGGAGAAGAATTTGCTATGATAATAGGATTTCAAATTGCTTCTGTACATGTCATGCGAGCATTTTTATTTTTCAATTGGACTTGCATAAAGATGCAACTATACGAGAATAAAATTGTTTGGTTCTCATCTCCCATTTTGATGTCCATTCCATTTCCAAGTTCTTATTTCCTCCCTCTCTTTTTGATGACTCGGTATCCAGCTCAAAGGACTGCTGACTGATCCGGGGACCAATCCCACCATTCATTGGCGGGGACCCAATTAAAGCAGGGGCAAAGGCCCCTTAGAGTTTATTGTCTGTCCCTGGTTAACCATCTTTACATTGCTATCTGGAAAGGCCCAGATTATGTCTAATTTCTATGTCATAAAACCAAGTTTACATCCATAACCAAGTTTACATCCACAAAGTGCCCTATAACCACTTGAGGAAGTCTTACTCATGGAATCCTTTTAGCAATCAGTGACTTATGGGGAGATGAAAGGTTTCAACAAGCCGCCAAATTACTGTTCACAAACCTATTGTCCTTGCTAAGTGTTTTTCATTCTTTGACAATTTGTCTTATTGGATATTCATGTCGTGTTTTGGTCATCTGTTTTGTGTTCGTGTCTGGTGTCTGTGCATGTGCCAATATGTTGAATCTTCTATCTGAGTCTGCAATGTCTCAGGTGTTCGTGAAAAAAAATGTCTCAGGTGAAAATTGGATGTACCATATTTTGGACTTCCATTTTGTTTCTTCAATCTGATGCATTGCCCGTTCATAAGGATGCTTAATATTCCTATACGCTGCATCTCATTTTGATTGAAATACTTAAAAATCTTTGGGTGATTTTCTTAGTTTTCTTTCTGCTTTACTGGTACTTTTGATGCAGTGTATGTTGGAACTTCCAAGGAAGGTAGTGCGGTAATGGAAGAGGCACAGAAACTTATTACGGATGGATTAGAGAGCAGATTACATTCTGTCCTTGAAGATCTTCTGTTGTCCAGTCCTCCCGAGAACATGGTAAGTTCTTGTATTAGGTGGTTCGAAATCATAACATTTGCACTTCATGACATTTGACTGTGTGCATTAGAGATATCCACAAGGTATCTGGCTTTTGGGGGGTATTCCTTTTTGGATCAAGGAATACCTGCTCGGGTCGGGGTGAGGAGGTTCAAGGTGGGGATGGGGCAAAGGAAATTCGCACACGTTACTAGAAAGAATGATCTATTGTAAGTTCGTGAAAGGATACAACTGAAGCAAACTTTGTGTCCAACAACACTGCATAACAGAACAGACTTTTTGACCAGAACCTTGGAATTTCGACCTATGTAGCACTAATAATTGAATTCATTGGTTGGGCCACTTCATTGGGAGCAGTAATATGTAAAGTTTAGTTTAAAGTTTCAATAACCTTGATTTTAGATCAGATACAATGGAGATCTTCTTGCTGTTCTGCAAACGTCCACATGTGTGCATTTTATTGACTGGGTTCACATGCAAAGGTTTAGGAATGCTATTATCAGTTACGGCTTTTGTTTTTTTATCTTATATAATGATTAAAGAAATATATTATCGTTTGCTTCATTGGGTGACAGCTTCTTCTCTCACTTTACATTTTCATCATTGGGTTCTGTTATATGTGCTTTCTTTCATGGCAAATTGGTCAGCGCTTATTAGTTAATACACTGTTTTCCATTCATTAGGCCTTCATCTATTGAATGTTCATTTTAAGTACCATTTGGTGTGTATTATGGGAGTTGCCTTGTAGGATGTTGACCTTTTCACTTTGTGGGCTGAGGAGACACTGATTGAAGATAATCTGGTCCTTGACATCATTTTCCTTGCATATTATGAGTGCCATTGCAATTGTACTGGCAAACAATGGAAAAAGTTGTGCTTGCTTTACGAGGTACGGTGTTATCCTTCTGCTACTATTGCTTACGCTTTCCTTTCCTAATCATTGCTTACCATAATGCAGGGGATGATATCTGGGTCTTCCAACTTTGGTAGGCTGGCAATATCAAATGAAGCACTGCAATCCATGTATCTTGCTAAAGTTCAGTTGCTACTTATTCTTATTGAAACCTTGGACCTGGAAAATCTTCTACAAATGATTCATGATGAAATGCCTTTCAGGTGTCAGCAACTTATAACTTATCTTTCTTGTTTGTTTTTCTCTGGAGTTATTAGTGTTTCATTTGTTCTCTGCTCGTTGGATCCTAAGTTGAAGAACTTTAGTGAAAAATCCTATTTTGCTATCAATCTAATAATCAAGCAATAATAGGAATTAAAAATTAAACGATGAACATGCGATATACGTGGAAAACCCTGAATAGGGTAAAAACCACGGGAAGGAATCAAAACACTAAAAATAACGTTGCGTGATTACAATCGACCTATACTTACAATTGAAAATCCTCTCAATTGACCCAAGAACCGATTGCCGAATCCACGTTCATCGCACCAAGTGTTTGATTGCTTCACGCCTTGAATCCTCAAGCCTTCCGAGATACTTCCAGAAATCCACCGGAAGAGCGAATCAAATGGTTGAATAAAGATCTTGGGGTATTTGATTGTGTTACTCAAAACTTCATGTAGAACTCCAAGCCATAAACCAAATACCAAAGATGCAGCTCTCTCTCCTTCTTTTCACGTCAAAATAAAGGCTGCTGAAGTTCTTTTTTTCAAACCCTAGCTGCTGGCTTTTATAAGCTGCTGATCCGACTGCTTGAGCACAATGAAGGTTGCTCGAGCAACTTGGTGACAGTCCACTTGCTGGACGTGTGAAATAAAAGTGTTTGAGCACTTTGCTTAGACTGATGTATTTAGCTCAAAACACTCTATAACCTTGGATTACATCGAAGCATAGACACACTAGAACATTAAAAATTGATTTCCTTCCACAATCCTAAATAGACACATCTAAAAACAATAAAAATAAAAAGTACAACTCGATAATAGGGATACACGTAAATGTGTGTTTTGTCGTGAGATTTGCCAATATAGACAGACTGTGGCCTACGGTCCTAACATTTAGTATGGAATGCTTTCTCTATCATGTAAGGCTGTAAGCTGCAGTTTATTCACCTTTTATATGCATTTTATTGATGCAAGTTGAAAACTCAATACTAGAGTTGACAATCATCCATAAACTAACTATTCACTGCTCTATCTCTGCTTATATTTATGTGGTATATTGAACAAGACCCTAAACCATTGCTTGAATTGCTCCATGAATTGAGAACCCTAATTTTTTTCTAATTTTTGGAGTACAGATTTTATACTTCCAGGCCCAAATTCTCAATGTGTATGTGTTTAAGTGTATCTGTGCCTCAGTGGAGTGAAACAGTTGTAAATATTGAAGAGGATATGAAGAATAGTATTTTAGTCTACATTAGCTTCCTCATCTAAAACTTGTAGTTAAGATTTTGATAAAGGATGTTCAATATTCTAAAGTCAAGAGGAATGGTAGTGAGAGATTCAAATGAAACCAAACCCATCGGTTATACTCTCTACAAGTTATTGAATGCCTGTTAGTTTTCTTATTATGCATTTTATTTATTTTTTTGTAAGTGACTGAATGGCTGTTAGTTTTCCTCAGTCAGGGTTCCACTGCCTTTTCCTTGAGTGACATTCCAGAACTGGATGCAACAATTTCTAGTTTCGGTGCTTTTGAAGCGAAAGAAGCAGGACCACTAATTCTATCTTGGGCAGTGTTTCTTTGTCTCGTTTCATCGCTTCCAGGGAAAGAGGAAAATAACGTGCTGATGGTACACACCTTTCTTAGATTGTTACTTCCTATACCACAATAGGAATATATTGGATAAGTATATTGGTTGTGCTGCAAAAAGTTATTTTCTTTGATAACATCTATTATCTATTTCAGGAAATTGATCATGTTGGCTATGTACGTCAAGCATTTGAGGTTTCATCTTTGAGTTATTTTCTTGAAATTCTTCAAAGTGATATATTGAAGGATTCAGATGTGAGTTTCTTTATGATCCCTGTTTATCAGTTACGCTTAATGTCATATGCAGAAAGATTAGAGTATCATCCTGACATCACTGCTTTTAATGTATGTGTGCTTTCATTTAGGGTCCTATTGCTGGGTATCGAAGTGTCTTGCGGACATTTATCTCAGCATTTATTGCATCTTATGAGATCAGTCTCCAGGTAACTTTCTCATCCAGTTTCATTATTTCACTTTCAAAGGATATATATTTTCTTTGATTATACTTTCCAAGAATATTTTATGATGCTTTTTTTAAATAGTAATTTGTGCCTTTTTATTTCTCTTTTCCCATTGCAGTTGGAGGACAATACCCTTCAATTAATATTGCATATCATTTGCAATATTTATCGAGGAGAGGTTTGGCTGTTCATTTATTGTTTTAATGATATTAAAGACAGTTTGTTGAAGTCCATAATTTATTCATATCATGCATACTTGTGAATGTCGCAGGAGTCACTTTGTATTCAGTTTTGGGATAGGGACAGTTTCATTGATGGCCCCATTCGCTGTCTTCTTTGCAACCTCGAGGGTGAATTTCCATTTAGGACTGTGGAACTTGTTCAATTATTATCATCCCTCTGCGAAGGAACCTGGCCTGCAGAATGCGTGTAAGATGTAAATTGTAATTATGCTTTTCTTGGTAAATATCTCGGCTCTATTTGTGAGACCTTTCCTTGTGCCACATGAAACCATTTAGGGGAGTTTGCCAATTGCTGTTTGTTGTTGGTTGATAGTACTATAGTAGTGATGGCTGTTTGCTAGCAATCTTAAGAGCCCTGCATTGAGTATGACGGTTTATCTTCTCTACGTAGTTCAGCAAACCCTCCATACTGTTGAGATGAACTACTTTCATCCTCTTTCAAACGATGAGATGAAATTATTTGCCAATTTTCTTGAACGCATGGCAGCCTTGGATTGTTGAAGTCACAAAACTTTCGTGCTCAGGGCATTGGATGTTGCATATGGACAGATTATTTTTGTCTGCATCAACTGAATTTAAAATCAATTTAGCCCAAGCTGAATTTGTTTTGTGGTAGTTATACATTTCATGATGAGTAATATTAAACCAATTTTCTTTGTCTTTTTTCAGTTTCCTCTTCTAGATTTGTTGTAGTGAATATGCTGTATAGTTGGTGTCTGACTACAACTTGTGTCCATTAATATTTACTTGCTCCATGTCAAAGGCAATGTAACGCCTTTTGGGCTTTAAGTGCCACTAGGTAGTGTTCAAGCCGCTATCCTAGAACCTTTAATACAGGCCCTTTTCCCAAGATACTTTCTAGAGCAATACATGAAATCGGCTGTAAAAGGCCTTTCTTCTACTATTCTGTTCTTTGACATATTTTCTGTTTTTTTTTAAAACCTGTCAACAGATACGATTTTCTTGACAATTCTGTTGGTATTTCATCCGTGGTTGAGATAAGTAATGGTTCCTTGATCAATAAAGGTTCTCAGATTGTTGAAACTCACCGGCCTTTGAGCATTCCTGGGGTTGCGGGTTTGCTAATACCCTGTAATACACGTGGTCATATTCTGAAAGTGATTGATGGGAATACTGCACTTGTACGATGGGAGGTAAACTATTTTTGTGTCCTTGACCCAATCTTTTTGTGATCTTTTATTCTACTATTTTCATGTATGCAGAGTAGTGCAATTTGTTTGCTTGTTAACTTGTGAGGCAAGATTAAAGATTGGTTGGGATGGATGTTAGATAGCTTCTTTTTATTGTGTGACCCAAACATAAGCTTTTGGTATGAACAGTGTTCTAACAACCTCTATTTTACAATTCTTATTAGGATTTTGAGCATCATGTTATTTCAATTTCTGGCACCGTGTTCAGGTGTCAATGTATTAGGTGCTATTTTATTGAAAGCCTCTCCTGCAGTCAGAGAGGACTCAGCTGTTTGTTAGTACCCCCTTATTGGTTTCAGGGTTGACCCTTTCGCTCTATTTTATCATATACACTTTGTGAAAAGAATGATTTTTGATACATCTAGGACATAGATTCTATATGAACCAATAGATCGTGACAAGTGTTACTACTAGCACTCATACATTGTCAAGCTTCACAATTGAAGAGGAGTGGAGTTTATTCTCTTATTTTGCTTATCATTTTGATCTAAAGTTTATTGGAAAATTTCTTCTTGTAATTTGTTTAGTGCTGGATTTGATTTACCTTACTCTCTCTCTACCAATATGATGTACATATTAACCACCAATAGTACAATCCCTTTTGTAGCTGCTACTTTTTTTCTTTTTCTTTCCTTCTATTTATTTTGCACTTGCCACAATCCTGTCAGTTACTGAAATGTTTTAGTTGGATGTGTTTGATTAGCTTTGGTTTGTTGATTGCAGCGTAAAAACTTTTGTTAAGCTGATCTAAGTGCTATGACTTACGAATCCCAGTGTACTAATTCACCTTTGTTCATGCATGTATCACTCTTGTGCAGTACACAGAATCTGGGGTGCTTGTGTTGCTCTTGCGTTTGGCCCAGCAGCTGTATTTGGATAGGACCGAGGAAGTTCTTGTTGCGTTAGACTTGCTTAGTAGATTGGTGTCCTTTAACAAGGTAATCATTCCTGGGAAGTCCCTCCTTCCATTCTTGCCTGAACTGTTTGCTTCATTCTTTGCCACTGGTACGCACTTCTGACAAAATCACTAGCATGATGTATGATTTGTGACCTTTCTGTTGCATTGACGAATAGAGGTAGTGGTGAAAACAAAATCATCAATTATAGATTCCTGTATTGCATGATGGTATTGTGCTCATTAGTGAGATGCTCTGGACCATGAATGAAGGAAGCATGGTAATGAGCACATAAATTGATTTGGGTCTCTAGGCTTGCCCTCCCCGATGCCTTTCTGTGAGAGCCCACTTGGGGCTTATTCCCACATCGGGGAATTATAGGAAATGTCTATGGAATATAATGAAACGTCTCAAGTTACTGTATAACTTGAGGTTAACCTTTTGAGCCACGTGGTTAGGCTCAAAGTTAGCAGGTCAGCTGAGACGGGTCTTGCACTAACCGGAAGTGTGAGGCGGGTCCCGCAAGGAGGCGTGCTCAGGTGGGCCTGGCAAGAGAGGAGCTTTGAGGTGCTTGTTGTGCTTGGGTGGGTCTCACCTGAAAGAGGAGCTTGAGAAGCTTGTCGTGCTTGGGCGGGTCTTGTCTCGCATCGCTTGGTGGGTGGAAGTAATAGACCACGGGATGCAACGAGGACATTGCAACCAAGGTGGGGAGATTGTGAGAGCCCACTTAGGGCTTATTCCCACATCGGAGAATTATAGGAAATGCCTATGGAATATAATGAAACGTATCAGGTTACTGTATAACTTAAGGTAAACCTTTTGAGCCATATGGTTAGGCTAAGAGTTAGTAGGTCAGCTGGGGCGGGTCGTTACACTTTCGGCTTTGATTTGAGGGCATGGGTTTGCAGCAAAACGTCCCTGTAGCCCCTTGATTCTTGGAGGTTTAGGGGGGCCACTGTTTCAGTGGTACTCTAAGAGCGGCTACTTTTTGCATATTGCCAAAGGTCAAGTCTATCTCCAATCATTCCCCACCCATACCCCTAATGATTGGAGGGAATGATTGGAGACTAGATGAGTTCCATTATTGTTATTGTTGTTGTTGTTGTATTGCATGATGGTTTGTGTTGGTTACTCATGATGCATTGGTTCGTCACTTTTCTTTCGTAAAAAGCTTTGGATCTTACAAAAGCTGTTTTTGAAAACCAGAATAGAAAGGCATCAAAATTGATGCTTGTTTGAATTAGCTTGTAAACAGTTTTAAAATTTGTTCTTGCTGCGAAAGCAGAAGTAGAATCTGTGACATGCACAATGTTGCAACTTCCAAAAGTACCTCTCAAAAATTATTGCAAACTAGCATTGCCATGTGGGTAGATTGCTTTTTGTTCTTGGAGGTTGATTAAAGAAAAAACTGGAGTTGAAGACTTTGAATCACTAGAAACAGAAGCATAATGTTTGTCATAATGTCTCTTTACTCCTACCTGAAAAAGTTATCAGCTTTTTAAGTTTCTGTTCTTTTAAATGTAGTTGTTACGAACTGAAAAATGAGCATCCATAATGTGCCACGGGTATTGGATTTTTAAGTTAGTATGGATTCAAATGATAGAATTGGGAGCAAAAACTGTTGAGGGATGGTAGGGGTAGTACAGATGGAAGATAAGATGAGAGAGAATACTTTTAGGTGGTTTGGACATGTCTATTGTAGATCGTAGATGCGATTGTTAAGAAGAGTGATATGGTTATGGACCTTACGGTAGAGCGTAGCTTTTGTAAAGCAAAGTGATACAACCCAGAATATACCATTAGATATCCTAGAGAGAGACTCCAAAAATGGGATACAAAGAGTTAAAACTCTCAGATAATATTTCTTAAAATGATAAAAGGTACCAAATGAAAGACCCCTCTTACACTATTTATACTACCCCATACATTAAAGGCACAAAATAACACTTAGACCCTTACACTACTACCTATGAAGCACCGACACTCCTAGGAGGCGTCGTATTGCCGTATGGGACACGGGGACACGGCTAAATACGTATGGGACACGCCACATGGCGTGTCTCCCAAATTTTTTGACAGGACACATCAGGGACACAACAGGGACGCGTGAGGGACACTGCAGGGGGCAAAATGTAATTTTTAAAAAATATTTGGGGTCAATCTGTATTTTTTTGATTTTCATGGGTTGAACCGGTAATTTTTGGGGTCGAACTGTAATTATCAATCTTTAAATTTTCAAGTTTTTTAAATTTTTTTATATATATATATATATATATATATATATATATATATATATATTGCTGTGTCCCCCGCCGTGTCCGTGTCCGTGTCCCTTTTTTCAAAATTGTTGTATCCGTGTCCATGTCCGTGTCCATATTTGTATCCTGTGTCCGTCTACACAAACTACTACATCATGACAATTAGACTCTTAAAACTATTGCATCAGGACTCCCCTTCTAAAGAAAACAACTTGGCCTCAAGTTGGACAACATGACTTAAACAACTAAACAAAGAAAAACATGAAACTATAGAAGTATTTATTATGTAGCTCCAAAGTAGGCATGTGGCTGCATTTCCCTTATCTACGTCATCCTCATGCAATGACCCATCTTCAATACGAGCTTCCATTTGTGTACATTCACTGCATCCATGCTTATGTGCCAAGAGATCACACATTTGCCATACCTCTTACGGATCAACACTTCGTCAACATATGAGGCTACACTTGATTCCACAACCACACAAGAATCATCAACCTAGTATAGAGGACTTTCAACTTCACATTGTGCCCAAGATCATGTCCAAGACTTTTTTGAGTGAACACCATCCCCAAGGGATCTTCAAGTTGCTCAAAGTAGTTGTTGCCCTCTTTTGGTATCTCCACATGCGAAGGTCTAGGAACAAAAGTTGTTTCTGGCACGAATGCCACATAAACTTGAACATCTTGCAATTGGAGCAACTCGAGAGGCATCATCTCATAGCAGTCCTCATCTTTTGGTTCAACTGACACTTCATCGAATAATGGGGCTTCAAAATTATTCCCATACCCGTAAAGTTGTGTATCATCTTCAATTTCGAAGTCACAATTATCAATCTCCCTATCATAATTCTTGTCTAAGACTTGCTCACTATCTTCCCAAAAAATGCAAGGCTCATACATCGAAAGACTAGGCATTTCTTGTTCTTCATGACTACCACCACCGTCTTCAAATTCTTCTTCTTCATTGTTACCATCATTGACTTCATTTGGTTACTCATCATAAATGGGAACATCATTAAAGTTACCTCTAAAGTCTTCTTTTGGAGACTCATCAAAAATTGACACATCTTCATACTCATCTTCAATCTCAAATACACAATCACCTTCAAAACCACCTTCAAGTTCTTCGCTTGGATATTCATCAAATGTGGGAACATTCTCATTCTCGTAATCATCATCTCAACATGATTCTCTCGCCTCCTTCACAAAGAGGGAATTAAGAACACGCTCACAAACTTTTTCACTAACTTGCAACTCGAGAATTGGTTCTCCATAGTTGAAGCATTCGAATATTCCACTTGGTGACAAGTTTCTAGCCTTCAGGGTATCAATTAAAGGTTGACTCCCAGTTGGGACAGCCCCCAAGGACTTCTTACCAAAACTAGTTGAAGAATATGCATTGGGATTATGATGGAAATGGAAGAATTCCTCCTTGAGCTTCTTTTTCATCTTATCCCAATCTCTAATCCTTTCTTTGCCTCTCCCTTGTCGACTAATTTTGACTTCTGTCCACCAATCCGAAGCTCTCCCTTTAAGTCAGCTAGATAGCGATTTCACCTTCATTTCTTCGGTAACATGATAATACTCAAAAATACTCTCAGTGGAGTTTAACCCATCAACGAATTCTTGTGGACTCCCACAAAACTTGGGAAGTTCATTATCACTCAACTTTGCTCTACGCCAATGCGGAGCTAACAAAGGGTCCTCGTGTTGAATTTGAGAATTCTTAACATAATCACTACCTTTGGTTGGAGGTTGCAAGTTACGCACTCCTTCAATCAAAGTAGTAAATTGTTTACTCAACTCATCGATCTCATGGTTTCGGTTGCTAAACCCGACATCTTCACCTTTATTCACCAAGAATCCTTATCTCTACCTCCTCTCCTACCTCTAGCTCCTCTACGAGCCATTACAACACCCACAATCAACTTCCACAATCAATTCAACCTCAATCAAGCAAAACCCAATCAATTGGGACCCCAAACTTCAACAAATCACACCCAATCAACAGTATCAACTCCGAATACTGACCAAATTGAATCAAGCCGCAGCAAATCAACACAAACCCCCAACAAAATTGGACAAATGAAACAAACCCAGTTGAAATCTGACCTGAAACACGTAATTTGAACCCGAAATAGTAAGTTCGCAACTGATTCTACTGTTTCTTCAACAACAGAAGGCTGTTGAAGCCTTATTCGACTGATTCGATCACTAGATCTGGTGCAAAACTGGGATTCAAGTGCAATAGAACACTAATCGAACCCTATCAAAGTGACTCGAACACTGTACCGAAAGAATCGAGTTCAACTGAAGTGTTTTCGTACCTTAATCGAGGGTGAACAGTGCCGAAATAGTCTGAACCAAGCTCGAAATTTACTGGGTCACTTCGAAACCAGGTTGATGGTGTTCAAAATCCAATTTCGAGTGTAGAAATGGCTGAATCTATGGTCGAATCACTGTTCCCGAGTGTCAACTGGCATCAAACATGCTCGACTGGTTTGATTTGCTTCATTTTAGGTGCGAAAATACTCGAATGAGTTGATTTCGAGGGTGTGGGCTTCGATTGAGGACTGGAAGATGTTGAAAATGGGCAGATCTGAGGATTCCGAGTATACTGAGGTGTTTTGGTTTTCCAGTGCCGTTTCTGGCAAGGAGTAGGGTTCCGGCAAGGTTCAGGTGAGATCAATGGTCAGGATCTGAGCTCAATTCTCTAATACCAAAATGATGCAACCCGGAATATACCATTAGATATTTTAGAGAGAGAAACTCCCAAAATGGGATACAAAGAGTTAAAACTCTTAGATAATATTTCTTAAAATGATAAAAGCTACTAAATGAAAGTTACACTATTTATACTACGCCATACATTAAAGACACAAAATAACACTTAGACCCTTGCACTACTACATAATGACAATTAGACTCTTAAAACTACTGCATCACAAAGTCACACTTCGCCTGGATACCAAAGGAATATGAAATATATTAGCGTGAGGACACCCTCACTTCATGAGCTAGCTTTTGGTATTGAGTTCTACCTATGACCATGTAACATGGTATTAGAGCTGGTACTAGAGATGGGTTGGGTGTGTATCTCTGGCCTGCACGCTGCACGTTCCTGCCGAGTCAGCATGTTGCGCATAAGGGAGGGTGTAAAGTGAAGTCTCACCTCGTCTGGGTACCAAGTAATATGAAATGTATAAGCGTGACACTCTCACTTCATGAGGGAGCTTTTGAACTTGAGTTCTACCCAAGCTTGTGTAACACCATTATGGGGAGACGTAGACTATAATTGACTTTAGAGGAGATATTTTGAAAGGATATTGGTTTGTTGGATGCCCTTAAGAGAGCTCAATTGAGAAAAGGGATTCATGTAGTGGACCTTGATTGAGAAACCTGGGGATTTCTTCATTTGACCCGTTGTTTGAGTACCCATTCATTGACAATGTTAGCTTTTGGCTTTTAGTAAACCTTCTTTAATCTCAAGACACCTTGGCTACTATTCTATGTTGTTTTCTTGCATACTCTTTTATCACACTTTTTTTTTGGTTCTTTTTGTGTTTGTTTTCATTTGTTCTATTGCTTCTGATAGTTGTTGCAACTGATTATTTTCCACCCTTCTGCTATGTCATCTGATTTTTCTGTACCAGTTGCTAGTTATAAAGGTATTCTGCAATGGGTTTCACTACTTGTCATCTGTATGAATCTGAAGAAGTGATCATAGGTAGGCTGGCAGCTGGAGGGAGGAGATTGACTGCCCCTTTGGTTCTTTTCTCTTTTGGTCGTAATAGAAAAGAAACTCTCCATACTTAGCCTTGTGTGCATAGTGACTTGCTGGACCAAGTGACCTCATTTGACTAGAATTGTGGAGAATACTAGTTTTTCTTCGCCCTTGATATAAAAGACCATTTTCTTACGGGAAACACATTAGGCATGTCAGGAACACCATTCACAAGTATGGTGTATGGAACATCATATGAGGAAATTCTGTAAATAGTGAACGTTATATATGCTTTCGCCTTTCAGGTTGTTGTTTGGCTGTCTGTTCCTAGGGTGTCCTCATATGTTACTGTCTGCGTAAGATTCGTAGGTCATTTTTGTTGTCAGAAGGTTGTTTGCTGTAAATCTTTCATGGCAATTGGCATGCCAACAAATCCCATTTTATCTGCCAAAAGTACCATTGTGACAGAAACAGTCTTGTATTTCCTATACAATTTAGCAATTCAATGATTACAGCTGTCAATCATCCTCGAGTGTCAACAGAATTGGACAATTCCAGAGGAGTAAGAACTCTCATAGGGGGATACCTGGATGACTTCAGTAGTTATTTCCTTTTTGTGTTGAAGTGGCATTTGTATGCATTTCACATGCGTTTTCTTGTGTATTTATGTTGTAGGCTGTATGTTACCGTTTCTTGGCAATTGGAAGCTCACAGCAAATTCAAGGCACTGGCATGAATGGGGAAATAGAGAGGCATATGTGGTAATTAGCTCCGCAATTTTCTTTTCAAATTTCTGAACAGTTAGATGCTTTGTTTTTGTTAGAGAGTTTTAGTTTGCTGTGTCATTGCATGATACCTCATGTCGTCTGATTGCAGTGTTAATGTGGTTGACATCATGTGTTCTTTGGTCAAAAAATCTTCTCCAAATAGCAGTGGTGCATTAATGATGTCCATGGGTGTCAATATGTTGGCAAAGATGTTAAACTGGTAATTCTTTTCTACCTCTATCGGCGCCATTCACATGCATTAATGTATTTGACATTTATGAATCATTGGTGCCATGGCCTGACACATGGTTACATTGATGCATTACATCTTATGAGTTTGGAACATTCTTAAAAGTACCACAATCATGATTGATTGAATGTGAATGACCAGGAGGCATCAGAGGGGAAGCACTGACCAACTATTTGTTTGGTTGACCACTTTACTGACCTGGGGTTTATGATTAGTTCGTTATGTAGGTTCTTCATTACGTTGAGTTTTGTTGGTCTGCTTTAAATACTGAGATGCATAGAAGAAATCTATATTTTCAGAATCAAGCGGCTCAATGTTTTTCAGGTGTTCCTGCAGGACCTGCACCCAGTAGTTAAATCTTGTTGATAATCGACTCTGCATATATGTTTGGACGGAGCCATATTAACTAATATATGCAGATCGAAGGTACATTATTTGTTACCATTGGACTCAAATGTAATAACTCAAAACCCTTCGGGGAAGGGCCAACCCACTTGTTAATATGGCTCCGTCCCTGTCTATAGCTACATCAAAACATCATCTGTCTGTTTTTGGTGGGCAAGCCAGCACTTGATGTTTGCACTTTGCAAGTCCTCCAAACTCAGTTAGACTTTTGTTATTTGCTCATGTTGTCTTTTTGATGATTTTATACCTTGATTGTTTCTTTTGCCCTACTTATTCTTTACTGCAGCTCGCCATCTCGTATTGCAGCCGTGGCTTTGAACACAAATATTTTTGATGTAGCCTTAAAGATGAACCCCTTCAATGCCCGCCCTAATAGTTTATCAAGGTTGGTATCTTGAAGGAATTTGTTTTGTATGTTGCACAACTGTACTGTATTTTGATATTCCGAGATTAAGGCTGTGCTTGAGAAATTATGATCGTCATGTCTTTAATTTTATTGTACCCGCACTTGTCAAATTATTAGTGAGCTAGAGCAGGTTCTGACTTTCTTTATGATGACTTTTGTCACTCTGTTTGGTTACGAACAACTTTCGTAAATTCTATTTGTATTTTCAAGTGATTATATTTGTGGATGGAATTTCTCGGATTTTGGAAGTGGGTTTTTTTGTTTTTTGGGTTGTAGGTTTGAGCTGCATCAATTTATGAAAAGTGATTTCAGATGCATTCTTTTTTGATTTACATGGCACATCGTGTGTGTAATTATAGTTTTGATGTTCTATTTTTTGGTGGTGATTGCAGTGGCTCGTGGTTGTTGTCTGGAAGACTCGCAAATATGCTTCTGATTGACTGTGAACACAATGATAACTGCTGCCAATTAACTCTTTCAGGCACGAAATCTCCCTGATAACTTCTCTCCTTCTTTCCTTTCTCTTCAAAATACTTTGAGCTAATCATTGTGAAGTCAAGTTTCGTTATGAGTTCACTATCTAGCTCTTATGCTGTCATATTACTCTTCTGTGTGGTCTCTTGCATTTTCGTCTGCCAGATTTGTATGTTGTTGTTCATGGTTTCTCTTCTACATTGGAGCTTTCTTGCTTGAATTTTGTTTTGTTTCTGGCTATTTGCTTTCATTACTTGCCTGCTTTGATTTCTTGCCCCTACATGAGTGTAGAAACATTGATAGCTGTTGTAAAATTTATTATATATTGCCGACTGAAGACTTACTGTTGAGGTTGTATTGAGTGTCAATAGTTATACTCTTCTATGTACTTTTCGGGTATTCTAAGGGCTTGATTGGGGATGGAACTTTTGGCGTTCTCCTGTTGGCTGAGCTTTTTCTTCTGCTCTTAAAATTTAGGACAACTGAATGTTGAAAATTTTCTTGTCCAGTTGAACAAACACCGTGGCCTTGTTCTCAGAATGTTGAAATTTATTTTATCACCTCCGAGGACATGCGCATGCTCCCATTTGACATGCTTATAGATAATTGTTTTGCTCTTCATATTGAGTTATCCTAGTAAATATTTCCTATTTTCCCTATTTCATCCATTATTGGTTTTTTGATTAACATGAAAGACGAAGTTTTGAAGGGTGCGGCCCAAATATGGTCAAAGAGAGAAGAGAAAATGAACAAAAGATGAAACCATAATCATCCCTATTATGAACCCAAACCCCACCATATCCAGAAGTGGAATAAATTAACTTTTCGCGAACTTCTCAAAATGAGCTTTGTCTGCATCTGAAAGAATTTCCATTGACGCCCCCTGCACCTGCTTTAGGTGTAGCAATATTGGATATCATTGCCGGGTGCTACTCTTTGAATTGCGTCTTTTACTGTTCCATAAAAACAAATCAATCACTAATCGGATTTTTAGATAGCGACTTTGCTTTAAAATAGGATAACGCCACAGCCTGGTCCTCAAGGAACCCACACTTACTGTTCATATTTAACAGAACACTCCAACCTTCTAAGTTTCTCATCCTTCATTGACTACAAGTCGGTAAGTTCATTCTTCCCCTTTTCTTCTTACCGTTGCCTCATCTGCTATTTTGCTTATCTATGTTCCCTATCTTCTTTTTTTGCTTGTTTGTATTTAATTACGTGAGGTGCATTGTTGAGTTGGTATCACCCAATGATCTTGATTCTTTGGTCTAGATGTTATTACGTATACGTTAATGTCATGTTCGGTCATGTCGAGGTGCTATTTGTTGTCTGTGATTTTGTTTTTTGACTTGCATGGCTTCAATTCTGCAGTGCTGGATTTCACAATGGAGCTTGTCCAGACAGGAGTAGAAAATGATGTCGCCCTGGCTCTTGTTGTTTTTTCGTTTCAGTTTGTTTTAGTTAACCATGAGTACTGGAAATACAAGTTGAAGCATGCTCGCTGGAAGGTGACATTGAAGGTACCTCTTGGTGTCCCTCGCAGGGAAAAGCAGGACTTTGTTTTGTTTTCCACTTCATTCAACTTTGGGATGGGTATTTGAAATGTTGGTAGTTATTCTATTTGTTTGCTGGTTCCTCCATGCGTATCAATAATGAGAAATGGCGGAGGGAAGGTACATAACAGTCAAAGTGAGGATTATCATTAAAATGTAAGAACTGAAGAAATTAATGGTTGGAGTGACACTTTTCTTTGTAACTAAGAAAGAAACTAATAAAGAAGTTAGTAAAGAAACTATGATAGCATGAGGATCGTCAGCTTGTCCTGAAAGGCTAATCTCTTGATCCTCTTCGTTGTTTGGCATGTTTTGGAGATCTTTGCCAAAATGTTCTTTATGTGCGGTTTTTCCTCGTCATGGAAGTGGCTTTTACCTTTAAACCTTTTATTTTGTCTGTGACAATAGTCATCATGTAATTCCAGGTCCTCATTATGCACCCTTTCTACTTCATTTCTTTCCAAAGGAACTCATCTTTCGCTCTCATCATACATTGAAGGATGGGATTAAGGTCCCTTATTTTCTTTTCCCCATCTTCCCATGTGCGTACAAGTACAATTCCTGTAAAATCCACCTGTGTTAAGGAGAGTTCAAAATAACTGGTAAAGCAGAATTAAAAGTATGCTAGAGAGATTTGTTATCATGTGTTCTCTTTCATGCATCTTAGTATGCTAATTTTCTTGCATCTTCTTGAAGCTTACTCACACATCTACATGCTGGAGTGATACTTCTGTAATAGGAACCATGAACCCACTTAATTGAGCTTGAAAAGATTGGGTTCAGGATGAAAATCCAAGCAACTTTGTGGACTTCAGTGTGACTCGATAGTCTGGTCTTTATGTAGTGCCAGAAACAAATGATGGTGTCACAGAAACTGTTTCGGATACGCAACTTGGAGTTCCTATTCTTCTTTATTGCTCTTGCCACATCACTAAAATGTTCAATTTCTTGATTATATTGTCATTTTGACTATGATATAGTGGATTAATTGTTCGACTCTGCTAATTTATTTGGTGTTAGGTTCTTGAAGTTATGGAAAAGTGCATTTTATCAATCCCTTACCGTCCAATACTGGGTGAGGTGGTTCGAGATCTTTTGTTTTGTGATTCTTCCATCCACAGTGCACTCTTTCGAGTTGTATGTACAACTGCACAGGCGCTAGAGGTCAGTATTGCTTCCTTTTCTTACTCTCTGTTGGTCCTGCTGCCTTTCTTACCAGGTGTCAGTCTTGCTGCGTTTCTTACTCAGTGATTTGAATGATTGTTTATGATGCAACTTCTTCTGTTCCCATGTTAATGTCAGTTTATTTATTTATTTTTGAACAGAAACTCTACGTCAGCCGTCTTTATGATCCAATGGAGATTGAAGGGTTACAGCTGGCAATATGTTCTGTGTTGGATATTCTTTCCAGCATGCTTTCTGATCTTTACAAGGTGCATTTCACGTGTTAGACATTGATTGCAATCCTTGTTGTATTAGAGATTGTCACAGTGGCGTACCACTTAAACTTTCCTGGTTAAGTGGGAAACAGCTCTTTGGTCATCGAGTTCATGTATACTCATGCTCCATTTTTCTGCTGAAGTAATCACTCGATGTCCACGTTGTGCCTTTTGATCTAACTAACATGATGCATTGAGTGCAACTATTTAGCGTGATGTGTATCCGAAGCTTGTTCACTCCTAATACGATCTCCAATCTGTTGCGGATTTTTTTTTGTTGAGTTTTGTCAAAATATTATCTTACACTTAGTGCTATTCTATTTCAGGATGTTCTGCCCAGCCTTCCTGTCTTTCATCAAGCAGTGTTGTCATCTGCGACCAAACCAATTCCAGTTGTTACTGCCATGCTATCCTTATTGTCATACTTCCGCAATCGTGTATGTGACTGAATAATCATTTAGCCAATACCTAGCAAACCTATATTTTCCTTGTATGCTTTCCATGGACCGTTATTGTGCTATGCTGTTCAGTTCAGTCTGTGATACTCATTAGTTCTGCCCCTGTATAGTTTCTCAGACATGTCATGTTTTTGGTCAGGTTCTCCTTTATTCAGAATGCTTACTGTGGTTTAAGTTCTCGGGTGTTTGGGGTTTTACAAGCACATGGAAGATTGGTAGGCTTACATTAACATGGTTTTCTCCTTAGCGAGGGGTTATACAAATTATATGCCCAAATTTATAGATAGGCAATGCAATGCATGAAACATGTCTTTTCATGTTTTTTTCATTATGTCTTGCGAGGGGTACTTCTTGTACTTTGTTCTACCTGACAATGTCAAAGCTGATTTTATTTTTCTCCTTTTATTGGCAGCGATGCTGTGCTCATATCTTAATCAATGGTTTCTGTTTGATCTTGCAGAAAATACAGGTGGGAGCTGCAAAAGTACTGTCTGTCTTATTTGTTCTCTCTGACTGTACGCAACCATATGTGTTTGGAAATGCATGGTTTGGTCTGGACGAAAAGCAGGTTTGTCATGTGGTAACGTTCTTTATTTAAGGATGTTGACCAGCAATTTTTCTTGCTGTGTTAGTTGTTTCTAATCTAAATTCTTGATTTGTGTTGCCAGATGATGTGTCTTAGGCATTCTCTTAATAGGATTCTGTGTGAGCAGCCTCTCTCAGATGAAGATCTCTTTGTTGCTACATGTAAACTACTCACTTCAGCGGCATATTATCAGGTTTAGTTTTGTCTATTTCCTTTATTGAATTTATTATCTTTGTTGCTCAAATCTCCTAGGAAACAAAGGAGTTATATTTCGCCATCCTTCCGAGTTTAATGGTAATTGGTTGATACATTTGAAAAGAATTCAACTTCTAATGTTGCTGAGCAAAAAACTTCTAGCGTTGATGTTCACTCTTGGATTCTGCATTTTGCCATTGAATTGGAGAAAACATGGACAGTAAACTTGTATGTGTATTTGCTTATGATTGATTGGTCAACCAGTGGGAATAAGAAGATTTAGTTGCCCCTTTTAATCGGCATATGTTTTCAATTTTGTCCAATAAGATCAAAATCAAATCCTTTAGGGCTTTCCAACCACGCCCTCAAGTTTCGTTCTGCACTTACCATATGCAATGTGCAGAATGTTTACCTTTGGAGGAAGTTAGCACAGTAGAAAATGGGGTTAGAGGACAAAGGAGGTATTAATTTTTTGTTTATCTATACCATCTTCACTGTCTATGTATCACTGATGCAGACACGACAAGGATACGGGATGCAGACACGGACAAAGATATGGGCCATGAGATTTCTAAAAAAAGTGACACGGACATGTCAAAAATAAATAAATAATATTTATTTTATTCCAATGGCAAACTACTCGGATGTAGCCCATCCCGGTCATTTTTTTATGATTCCTCGCGTGGACATTAAAAACACGTTTTAAACACATTGAACTATCAAAACTCAATCGGGAAAGGTGACTTTTAGTAAAGTCCGCATGTAAGGTTTCCCTTATTCGAAGGGCCATGTATATTTATGTATGTGTGTGTGTATCATAATACACATTTAACCCGAAATATTTGAAGTAATACGCATTTATCCCACCCAAAAATTTAAAAATTTGCATATTTTCCTCCTGCCGTGTCCCTCCCTTGCCCCCCTAAAAAAAATTATTACATTTATTGGACACGCAACCTGGCGTGTCCCATACATATTTTTCTGTGCCCCCGTGTGTCCCTACTGGGACATGCCGGCCTCTAGGGAGTGTCGGTGTTTCATAGCCTGTATACTTTATGCACTTCACTTTTTTTCTTTGTTTTTTGAAGAATACGTTCATGTAAAGATTTTGAGAAAAATAGAGTCAGCAGTCCTTTTTCTTTATTCCTAATTTGTCACAGTTCTGCCATGTCCAGGGTGAGTACAGCTTACTGCTGAACAGCTTAGCTCACTTGAAACAGTAAATGCCTCCGAAAACCAACTGCATCTTCTTACTTTCCTTTTTCGTCAGTCGTTCATCTTACAGTTGTACTTTTTTTCTTTTTTTTTCCAATTTCCTGGCATTTTCTCCCTCTTAAAAGTTTTCTATTCCAGCCAGCTTTTCTTGTTGCTGTAATCGCTGCTGAGGAAAATATAGATGTTCAATTAAGCAATACCAATGGTTTGAAGCCGTCGTATGAAACTACTAGTGGGTCTCTGGGCTCCTCAGAAGCAAATCTTTTGGTTGCAGTTCTGCAATATGTTGTGCAGTCCAAGGATCTTATCAACAGGTAGTACTCCCATTATTAGTTATTACTAAGCTTTTGAAATTTTATTCCAGGATCCTACTAACTGTCAGGATCTCGCTCCTGAACTCGCTAGCCAGGATCATCTAGGAACTTTGCTCCCATCAAGGATAGAACCTCTCAAGCATTTGAATTCCACCCCAAAAAAAAAAGAAGAAAAGAAAAGAAAAGCCACCAAGAAAGACAAAATATATGGTTGAAAGAAAAGCCACCAACTTGAATATTAATTCTAGACTTAAGATAATAGTTGTATTATATATACGAAAAGCATTTGCAGCTGACACTGATCGCTGAGATCTAATATTTATTATTATTTGGACATATACTAAAGAACTAACATATACGATGCCAAGAAAGATCTGAATCTTCGGACTTGATTTGTTTTCAGCGCGCTCACATTACTCTGTTTTCTGTGTCAGTTGATTGAGTTTTCTTTGTTTCCAGCAAACCTCGCATACTGCTCAATGTGCTAAATTTTCTCAAGGCATTGTGGCAAGTAGCTGCTCAGTTTACAAATGTTTTGGACCGTCTAAGAAACTCAGAAAACTTCTGGAGACATTTGTCCAGCATTCTTAAAAATGCTATGATGGGTATGGAAGTTAACCTGTCTGAAAATCTGACTGAAATGGAGGTTCAGAGCATTGCATACGGTATTCAATGCCAATCAGTTGTTCTCCAAATACTGGGTTTTGAGACGTTCTTGCAGAAGAAGTTATTGCATGCAGAGTTTGCTGTAAAACAAACTATGGAATCATCAAAGGATAGAGTACGGCAACCAAATTACACTGAAAAATCAAAAGATGCAGGTCTCCTTGGTCTCAAGGATGTGTTGTCAAGCTTCTATGGAGGCTTAGCTTTGGGCAACATGATCAAGTCCTATGCCTCATGGGAATATGATAGTGACATGTATCTTCGTGCGAAGGTGGGATTCTTTTTTTCCTCCTTTGATCTAATTTTTTCTTGCTTGTCAAACATACTGTTAGAGTCACCTTGTTAAGTTGGGCAGTGGACACTATTGCAACTTCCAAACATTTGTATTTACAAATTAGTCCCTTTGAGTTATTCCCTCGTACTCATGGATATTTAATGTTGATTTTACAATGGTGGCTTGTTATTTCTTTTTATTTTTTCAACCGGATGGTCAGTACTCAGTAGACACTTGGATTTTAGCATCGGACACTCTTTGGACATTTTAGGCAGATATTTCCGCCCGTCACTGTGTCTTTAGCTTATGGATTACATGGTTTTGTTAATTTTACCTAGTCTTTTGTTCTTTTATTGTCCATGAATAAAATATTCTTGTCTGCGAATGTGAATGTGTCCTTTATGTGTTGTGTCGACCGATTTTGTTTTCAATAGACATTTCGGCGCACAGGTGTCCATCCAGCACTGAACATAGAATTGTTTAGCTAGTAAATTGTACATTTCCAAATTGTTTGACTGTTAAACATGAATATATATATATATATATATATATATATATATATATATATATATATATATATATATATATTCCTGCGCATCCTTTCCTAGACAGCAGCTACTGCTGTTTCTTTCTCTTCTCTTAAACCATGTCTACCTAGTTTCATCTTTTATTGGCTTGTGATGCACATGTACTTCCATATAGCATGTAATAAACTTGTTTGACAAATGAGACAGTGGAATATGTATCTTTTCCTTCTTTTTATACTTCATCTGTTTGTCCAATTTCTTATGCATGTCACTCTTGGAGGAACGTTGTCTGAACTTTTAAAGTCTCATTTTACGTCTCTCTCTTATTTGATACCCCTGGGCTGCATTTAGTTGTTAATGGAAAATATCCTGGTTTTGTAGCGGTGGCATCAATGTTATTTTGCTGCATTTTGAATTGAACATGGCTAGTAAACTTGCTGATCCAATTCAAATTTGTTTTGCTTATGAGCAACTCAACAGATTGCTGCTGCTTTATTTTCTGTACATGTGATGGGGAAATTAAAAAATGGTGATAAGGGGAGCTTGTCTATAGCAGTAATTGAAAAGATTCGCATCTTGTTGAAAAAGGTATTATGCTCGCTCTTGTACGTGCAGATATATTTCTTGTCATATTTGCAAATTACCTACCAAACTGGAAACGGAAAAAGCTACAATCTGCACGTTTGGTTGCCGGACAGGATTAGGTGGAATGCAAATTATGTTTCGGATTGCTAGCTAAACTTGTAATTCTTTAGCTTTGGAAGATTGTGTATCCTTTGGTATAAGGAAGGTTATGTAGGGTAACATGTACTATTCTGTCCCATGGTTGGTTGTGACTGGATTGGATTGTCATCATCATTCCATCCTCCCATGGGATAGCCACCTTCATGAGATATGGTGTCCTACTCCACTATCCCATGGTCAAATTGCATAACGTAAAGATAGCCAATCCAATCCCACACGCCACAAACACGTGTGCCATTAAAAGAATAGTTATGCGTTTTTCACTGTACTAATTTCCGTTGTCTATTTCATTTGAACAGTTGAGTGACCTGCCTGCCTTTTCAGAGGCAGTAGCCCAATATACACATCGTGGTCACAGGTTTTTGTTCTCATCTTAACATGTATATGAAGTAGATTCATCTTGTCTTGTCTCATTTGCTTCTCCAATTCTGGCATTCAAGGCCTTATGGAAGGCACTGTTTTTTTCCCTTCTAGTCTATTGATCACTATATTTTTACTTTACCTTTTTTCTTTTTGCTCCAGTGAAGGAAAGGAGTTGCATGGTTTAATACTCAATGATCTTTATTATCATCTACAAGCAGAGCTTGAAGGCCGGAAGATTGATCCTGGACCATTTAAAGAGCTATCCCAGTATTTGCTTGAATCAAATCTTGTCCAAACTTATAGGCATAAGTACAATGGGGACCTTTTTGCTTATGCCAAGGATGTCTACTTGTTTGACACCTTGCGTCTCCAAGAAGATTTGGGATTTGATTTGTGGGATTATTCTGACTGGAAAGCATCTAAGGTAGTCGCAGAAACGATGTTGCTCTGCTTACAGGATGTGAATTCTATGGTGTTGCTTGCAAGTTCTAAGCTTTCTGCATTGAAATCGTTGATAACCGTGCTATCCACGAATGCAGAAGATGTAAGTTTTTCCAAATTCTAATTGCCATTCTTGCAGTTCCCATGGATGGGCCATTTGGATATGCAACTGGTTTGTGCTATTACTGGGTCATCTGGAATCTCATTAAATTATACATTAACATTTGTTTACAAAACTCAGATCAACATTTTTGAAGTTATCATGATATTTGTTTGGCAAAAAGAGATCGAAACAAACCCTTAGCTATGCTAAGAAAGCAATTAGAAGGCACGCTAAAATTGTGATGATCTTTGTTTTAAGGGTAAAATGTGAAGAGAAAGAAGGCCTAAAATGATTTTTAACTTATTTTTTTCATGACAATAAAATGATTTTAAATGTAACCCTGACACAGGATACGAAATCCTCAACAGGAACTTTGTTGAAGTTTTGGAATTCTCGAATGTGCAAGTTATTTAAACTAAGTGTCTAATAAGATCTTGCACACTCAGTCAAGTGAGAAGACTTGTTAGATTGCGTGGAGGAATATTAGATTGCATTGATAGGTTTGAAGAACTAGGGATGCTGAATTTTCTTCCTGCCATGAAACTAATTAGACTTGTTATTTTTTCAATGTTTTCCTGCTCATTCAGTCAAGTGAGAAGACAACAATTGGTGGTAAGATGTCGCAGCAGCTAATTCAATCGTGCATAGATCAAGTATGTCAGTGTGTCCAATCCACTATTGAATCATTAGTTCCACATCCCGACACCTCTGAAGATATCCTTGATTTCACTGCAACTCAAGTGGAACTGCTGATCCTCCTTATCAGATACGCACAAAAAAGTCTGCCTTTACCTGTTTGTGTACTCGTCTTAAAAACTTCAGGTTCTGGTCTCAAAGTGTTGAATGACTTCAGGCCATTGGTTGCTGGTGTTAAAGATACAAGGAAGCTCCTACTTATGCTGCTTCTCTCATCACTTCAGTTAAGTTGCAATAGTTCACAGTTAGATGGGGTTGAAGCCTTTCCTGAGGTGTCTAACGTGAGTTTGGGGCTACTACCCATTCTTTGCAACTGCACTGAACCCACTGACCACTGCACCCTCTCCCTAGCAATTATAGACTTAGTACTGAAAAGTTTTGCGACTCCTAACACATGGTTCCCTGTCATAAAGAAACATCTCCGGCTGCAGCATCTTGTTCTAAAGCTTCAAGATAAAAATTTGATTAGTTCCATTCCCATGATATTGAAGTTCCTTTTGACTCTTGCACGTGTCAGAGATGGTGCTGCAATGCTTTCGACTGCTGGTTTTCTCCCGTCGCTGAAGATGTTGTTTTCTGACTTTTCTGTCGGCAACTTTTCCTCCGTCATTGAAATTGAAAGGAGTGACCTTATACCGCCTGAGAAAATTGAAAAGCCTCAGGATATTTGGGGTCTTAGTTTGGCAGTAGTCACTGCAATGATTCACTCTTTGGGTGACAGTTCTTCTGGTGCTGATATTGTTGACTATGTGATTGCTTACTTTTTCTTAGAAAAAGGGTATCTAATTTCTCACTATCTTAATGCACTGGAGTTCCCGTCTGATGATCATGACAGGAAAAGGGCTCGATCACAGAAAGTACTAACTTCCCTCGGTGCTCTTAGAGAAACAGAACATACACTTATGCTTAGCTGTGAGCTAGTGAAACACCGAAATCTGTGGACGAAGGCAATGAAAGAAATGGATTCACACATGAGGGAAAGAAGTATCCATTCGTTGGCTTTTATAAGCAGGGGGGCCCAAACCTTTAGAGTTGCACCTCTTGTATGTCACCCTATCCTCAAGGAGGAGTTGAAGTGGTGTAATAAACCATCGGTAATTAACAGCAGATCTGGCTGGTTTGCTCTTTCTTCTATGGATTGTGGATTAAATCCCAGGTTTTCTGCTGTTTCTTCAAAATCTACTGCCCTGGTAGTCAAGGAGCAAGGATCTGAAGCCACAAATCCGGCTCGTCAAACATATTTCTCCGACACCATTGCGATACAGCTGTACCGGATCGGTTTCTTTATTTTGAAATTTCTTTGTTTGCAAGCTGAATGTGCAGTTCAAAGGGCAGAGGAGGTGGGGTTTGTTGATCTTGCTCACTTTCCTGAGCTTCCAATGCCTGAGATCTTACATGGCTTGCAGGTAAATGGTTAAGTTACTCCACTGCTCTTATTATGACCTATATTCGAAATTATTTGTACGGTATATGAGGGAAAGTGATTTACACGCTGTCTCGTGACTCTATGGAATTGACTATGAAGTTTTTAACGCATAGTGGGATCAAGTGTAAAATGTCACTCTACAACTGTAAATGTGGAAAATATGGTAGTTTTTGCTTATTGTTAGATCAAAAAGTTTTTGCGCTTAGTAATGAGTGTTGAAGTTGAATAGCATCTCATTGTTGACTGTTGAGGACAAAATCTGAAGGCTATTAGCAGCATGTGTCCCCTTGGTCAAATTCTTGTCTCCGCCATTGCCACCATCAACATGTCAATGACTTGATGACATTTTCTTTGAAAACTTGAACAGACCTTAGATTGCTTTTTGATTCAGATTAATTCTTGCTTTCAAGAGCTTTACTTCCCTTTGTTATTCTTGGACTGCAGGATCAAGGAATTGCAATTGTCACTGAGTTGTGTGAAGCCAACAAAATGAAGCAGGTATCAGCTCAAATTCAAGGTGTCTGTATCTTGCTGCTACATGTAACGGAGATGGCATTATACTTGGAATATTGTGTTTCCCATATTTGCGGGATAAGACCCGTGTTGGGACACGTTGAAGATTTTTCGAAGGGAATAAAATCGTTGATGAAAGGTAATCATGATCTCTTCGCTGCTAACTATTGCACAGAACATAATTATTCATATTTAGGCCACTTTATATTGGACCCAGGGGTCCTGGAGAGCGGTTCCTTGCAGGGCACATCTAGACCGTCCATTCCACAATTGATGGTTCCAATTATAAACTATTCTTACCGGTAAGAATATACTCTTACCGGCAAAGAACAAAACAAATCTAAACCATCGATAACAGAGATTGACGGTCCAGATGTGCCCTACAGGATCCTCCATTCGCTTTTTATCAGCCCTAAGTCCTAACTGACATGTTTTTTGCCTATTATTTTCAGCTACGGAGGGGCATGCATTTTTAAAAGGATCTGTGAAGTCCTTGAAACATGTAGTGTCCTTTGTTTATCCTGGATTATTGCAAACAGAAGGACTATTGTGAGACAGTGATTGGGCGAGATACGAACTCATTTAGAATAGGGAATTTGTATCCATCTGTAACACCCAAAATAATGTGTGAGCAGTGTAAAGCGTTCGGTTTTCTTTTTCAAGGCTGTGACATGTCCCTTCCCTTGTCCCTTGTACATGTGAGTGATCCGAAATTTGACAACTATGGCGGTTCTGCGTCGTAGACTTTCATGATGTCTCTCTAAGATTCTACTATTGATTTTTGTTAGTGTCCTTTTGAAGATGGAAAGGTGGAACTATCCTATTGCCTTCTACTTGCTTATCCAAGTTTTTTGTCTGTATTGCCACATTTTTTTTTCCTGAAGGAGTATGTTTTTTTTAACATTAAATTAACGATGTTGATTTGATACATTTTTTTTTATTATATTTATTGTAGTTTCCTTTATAACTGAATACAAAAGTCATTGCAAAGAATTGAATTTCTCAAACGTTGATATTCTTGTTATTCTCTCTTTATATTTTCAAATCACATCATTCTGCTCAACAAAAAGAATTATACAAGTTTAAAAATAGAGTCCGAGACTGTTAAGAGTGCATACAAAATGACGAAAGACCCCCCAAAAAAATAAGTTTATTTATTTATTTATTTATTTTTACTTTTGGTTAAAAAAATAGAATGTCTTAGATTATTAGTTGGTTTTTCCGATAAGAAGAAAAACAAGAGAAAAAAACAGTGTAAATATTAAAAGGGCTTTTTGGAACTTGTGGAAAAGAAGAGACAAGAAAGAAGTTACTCCCTCTATCCCAACAGTTAGAGCCACTTTCGGATTTTAACTTCTTTTAGGCCATCCGTAGTGGTGGAGTTAAATTTGTATAGTTATATAACACAAAAGTGTAAAAAGTGGGATCCAATTATGTGTTGTTATGACAAAATGTATTGTTAAGTTAAAAAGTGTTGTAGTGGTGGTGTTAAAATGTTGTTAAAGTGTAAAAAATGTGTATAAATAACACCTTTTTTCATGCAATGGGAAGTTTTTCACTTTTTCACATGGGTTCCACGTGTCAACCGCTTGGTACAATAACATGCATTGCAACGGAAAGTTTTTCCCACCCTTCCCCATGTGTCAGACCCACGCACCCCCTGGCTGTGTTTCTCCGAAATTTTTTCTTCTTTTTCAACATGGACCCCACTTGGCTAGTGCTAATGTGGGAGTTACAGTTCACTCCTGTTTTGACAATTTCTAATTTCTGACACACATTAGCTACACACTAATTACAACACTAGGAGCAAAAAAACCAGAAAAGCTAATTAACTGTGCAAAAATCTGACTAGTTTGTGGAGTTAGCTACACCACTATAGATGGCCTTAATACACAATCATCATACCAAAATGAAATACTGAACATTTTGGTACAGTCAAAGAAAGCTACTAGAGTGGAGATGTTAGCCTTTTGGATTTTCCAAAAGGAGATTGCAGGAGTGGACAAATAGATGGAGGATTTACTTTGTGGTAACATGGCAAAGGAAGCCAGTAGAGAGGAGGTCGGGGCAATTCTTCAGATTTGCTAGGCAATATGGAAAGCGAAGAGCAAGTTCGTGTTAAATGGGGAGATACCAATGCCAAAGGAAGTTTTTGTCCAAGCTAGTAAGGCGGATAGTGACTATATTGTGTGTTATGGGATCAAAGAGGCCAGTCCAAGCCGGTTTGAGTGACGAAGTAGGAGCCTGACCCCTCTTCATTTACCAAAATCAATATTGACAGAGCTTTCAAATCCTCCTTCAGCTTAACTATCTTTGACATTTTGCTAGAGATAATGGTGGATGTGCTTAGATGTGGCGTTGTGGTTGTTCTATGGTTTCTTTGGCGTTAAGCAATTGAAGCCTGTGCATTACGAATCGCTTGTTCGAGACAAAACGAGCAGAAGTACTCGGAGGTGATTTTTTAGTCAGATGTAAGAACGTGGTTAGCTATATGAATGGGGATAAGACGGAATACCCTTGGGAAATAGTTGCATTTGTGGAGGATATTAAAGCATGGGATGCCTCGGAATTATGGTCTTTCAGGTGGTGTAGGAGGGAGGCCATCAGAGCGGCTCACTAGATAGTGTCTCAATGTAGAGGTAAGAAACTTATGTTTACGTGGATTGTATTCAGTCTGCACTCGAGTCTGTTTTGGTTAAGGATTCGTCTTAATCAGTACATTCCAATTTTCTTTTATCTATATCTTGTAATCGGTACAGTCCACTTTTTCTCTATCTACATCTCGATTGATTATAAAAGAAAGATGAGAGAAAATAACAAATTTTAGTACTGTAAGTAGTGAAAAATTTCCTCAAATTTCAGGGGAGTCAGTGTAATTTACCAATTTGTCGTTTTCTTCTGATATTACAGAATCTCCCAGGTATGGTCTGGAGTACGAATAAGCGGAAGCATATGCTCCACGTTCAAATCGTGACAACCTCTAACCTAACCCCGGTTAAAAATTGACTAACTACAGTAAAAAATTAACTAACCACGGTCACTTTCCCCCGACGCCTTTCCTTATCCACTCCCCCATCCTTCCGCCACGTGTCCAACTTCAACGGCCAGGATCAATCCTTCGTTATATAATCGCTTCGCCGCCTTCCCTATATATCATCGCACTTCCAATCGCTTGAAACCTAAGCAGTGTACAAGTCAACTTCACAGTGTGAGTGTTTCTGTGTGAGAGAGAGAGTGAAGAGAGAGAATGGCAAACCCTAAGGTTTTCTTCGACATGACCGTCGGCGGCGCACCGGGTGGCCGGATCGTGATGGAGCTCTACGCCGACACCACCCCTCGCACGGCGGAGAACTTCAGGGCACTTTGCACAGGAGAGAAAGGCGTAGGGAAGAGCGGCAAGCCTTTGCACTTCAAGGGCTCCTCCTTCCACCGCGTGATCCCGGGGTTCATGTGCCAGGGAGGCGACTTCACCGCCGGAAACGGAACCGGAGGCGAGTCGATTTACGGATCGAAGTTTCCCGATGAGAACTTCGAGAAGAAGCATACAGGCGCTGGGATACTGTCGATGGCGAATGCTGGGCCCAACACCAACGGATCGCAGTTTTTCATCTGCACGGCTAAGACCGATTGGCTCGACGGGAAGCATGTGGTGTTCGGGAGAGTTGTGGAAGGGATGGATGTTGTGAAGGCGATCGAGAAGGTTGGATCGAGCTCCGGGAGGTGCTCGAAGGTTGTGACGATTGCTGATTCCGGTCAGCTCTCTTGAGTTTTCACTTATGTTGAATAATTTGATCTGATGAGATCTATTTGAGATGCTTCGTCTGTTATCTATCTAGGCTTGTGGTTTTTGTTGAGTCTGGTGGTTATGATCTAGACCTTGGTTCTGGTTTGGTTACTTTGAATGGAAGACTCTTCCTGTCTTTAATTACTGCTATGGAAATAAAATAGTTAATGTTTACTTATTACGTCTTTTTTTTTTGACTTATTACGTTTTTGGGGCAAGTGATTCTCTCATGATATATATGCCTGTGATTTGATGGCGGTCAGGGTTGCAAAATACAAGTTGCTGCTTTGATCTCACCAGTAAATGCACTTTCATGTTATGTTTTCATGGACCAAACCCTTTCCCTTCGGGTTTGGGCAATCCAGGCTTTTGCATTAATGACCTAAGTCTCCGATTGGATGAAGAATTATTTTCAGGGATATGTTTTGGAGAGGATAAGATAGGGGTATAATTTTTGGAGAGTTCGTCTACGATGATGTAATGTTTATGGGAGAGAGATTAAAAAGTAAATGATTTGGATAAATGATTAAATAAAAGGATAATTTTTTACTTAATTTGGATGAATGATGTAAAAAACTGTTTTAACTATTTGGCCCTATGTTTTTTCTAAGAAAACAATTAGGAAACAATAAATATATTAATTAATGAATAAATTAGTAAATAGTTAGAGGGTGGCTAGTGCAATTTTCACCTACATGTTACCTTACATGTTGCCTTCCCCAGGAGTAATTTGTTTTGTTTTTTTATCTTTCTTTTTCTTTCACCGGTTGTTTCTCTCTCTCTCTCTCTCTCTCTCACACACACACACACACACACACACTTTTTCATATCTTCAAACCCAAAATCGAAGTCCAAACAAAACCATCATCGGAGCACCTAAGATTATCGTCCTTCCAAGAAAGGGTCTGTGATTTTCGTCGTCCTCACATCGATGGTCTGTGATGATTTTCGTCCTACCAGGATCGACGGTCTGTGATGATTTTTTTGTTGATTGAAGAATTTTTTTGTTTATTTTGCTATACAAAAACTTGTATATTTTTTATTTTTGTTGATGATGATTTGCTATTGAAGTTTTGTTGATGACAATTTTCAGTTGAACATTTGTTGATTTTCCATTTCTGTTGATAATGAGTTGGGGGAGGGGGATAAGGAGGGGTATTGTGGTAAAAAATCTCCCCCCTCTTCTCCCGGACAATTTTTGGAGAGGGTGAGGGCAGTCCAAAAATTATTGGGGAGAGGAACTCTGGAGGGGGAAAGCTTAGAGGGGATGAAAGAATATCGGGTGATATGGGTGGGCCTTGTCTTAGGAGAGGGTGAAAAATTATAAGGGGGAGATATTCTCCATCTAAACGGGGCGTAAGAGCATCTCTACTCTTGATTCAATTTTTTTTTTACCCAAATTTGAGTAAAATTTTGGGTAGAAACTTGTTTTGATATGCATAAATTTGAGTAAAAGTTTCATTAATGGCACAATGGTAAATTTGAGAGGGAAAAAAGCCTTAACATTTTGAGTAGAGATTTTGTTCAAACCAAATTTGGTGAAAAATTTGAGTAAACTCAAATTTGGTAATGTGTTTTGAGTAAGGAGTATAGTGATGTTTTTGTTGATTTTTACTTAAATTTGAGTTTTGAGTGTAAAATTGAGTGTGGAGATGCTCTAAATCCATCAAGTAGGTTTTATATCAAAGGTTATTTTCACTCTTTAATATAGCAGCACCAACTTTTTGTCTTTCTTTTTTTGTCATCTTGTCATACAATATTATAAAAATTAGTATGGAAAATGTTAATGTGTGCTCAATTGACACGTGAAAAAGTGTATTGAAATCAACAGTGATACATGTACAACAAAAGTCTTCAACAAGTTTCCAATACAATTACATGGTGTGTAGATCCTACACACGATCCTACACACACTTCACATTCAAGTGTGTGGGCTCCACACACTATGTGAGTGTGTTGAAAACTTGTTGGAGTTGGTTGTTGTATACTTATCATTTTTGTGTTGAAATTTGTGAAAAATGTATAGGAATGTGTGGAAGTATATTAAAAGGTGTAAAATATGTATTGGATTGAGTATTTTTGTTTGTTTGTTTATGTATTTATTGTATGTCCAAATGTATATCATTTTTCATGCTAATTATTTTATGGAAAAATCAACATTGTGAAATCTCATCATGGGAGGACAAAAAAAGAATGTGGTTATAAAATTGAGAAGCTAGAAAATCACTACCTTATATCAAATCCACTTACTAAATTCATGTGATTCAATCAATTTGCATAGTTAGGTTTAGTTTGGATACAACAAATCTGGAGGGAAAATGGAAAT
The DNA here is from genome assembly GCA_022606695.1 of Vaccinium macrocarpon. Lineage (NCBI taxonomy): Eukaryota > Viridiplantae > Streptophyta > Magnoliopsida > Ericales > Ericaceae > Vaccinium > Vaccinium macrocarpon. The sequence continues at coordinate 31,017,451 of CM040172.1, forward strand.
GTGATATTTTCTTTTCAGAATTCTAATGTTTGGAATAGACTGGAACATGAATGTATCCCATTCTTTTCTAATTATGACGTTTGGAAGAGATTATGAACGTGATTCGTGATGACACATTCAATCAGGAATCACATACTCAAACCGAGTATAAATCCGATTTCTCATTTATCCCATGGGAATCTTAGGCTTGAGGCTCATTTATTCAAAAAAGTAAACGTTGATTTTAAAAACTTTTCAAAATAATTGTTTTTGGCAAAAGATTATTGAATTAATGCAAACACTGAAATGAAATTACTACATGTATCCAATTCCTAGGAATTAGCTTTTCAATAATTATATTCCTATTTCCACTTAAGAAAATTTCTAAAAATTTAATTCTCGATAATCAGATTCCTATTTCTACTCAATACTGAAGTTATCCAAATACAGCCTCAAAGAACTCCCAATTGGGATGCCGGAATATTTTTCCGGGCCATTCCGGATCCATTATGATGATGAGGGGCCAACCTTGACGAAAATTCAATCTATTCTATTCCTCAAAGGTTACGAAAATACTCTCTCGGAGTAAAGGACTGTAGTATAGATTTTTTTGTACAGATGTCGTATAGATTTGTTGTTTTGAGTTCCCTCCAGGTCTCTCACGGATGATCGGAGTGGTTCATATTTTTCATAATAATGTTCACTGATACGTTGTAAAAAATCAACTAAATCAGATATTGGTAATTGTTCCACCGGTTCATCTACTTTTTAATTACTTGATTTTTTTACAGAATACAATTTAACATTATTTGAAAAAATATGAACAGATCCGAACATCCATGTGAGACCGCTGAGACCCAAAACAACAGATTTGAACAAAAATATCTTTGTACACAGATTTATCGTGGAGTAAAATATTTGATGGAGGATAAGGATGATATCTTTTGAGTCAATTTCGGGGTAAAAAGGGGAAGTCGCTGTCTAGGGTAGTCGTTTGATTTGGATTTGCCACGAATTGATAGAAAATGTTTGATAGCGGCCCCTTAACAACAAAAATGTTTCAATAATCCAATTAAAGAAGAGAAAAAAAAAAAAATCATCTGATTGGCGAGCCGGATTTGGGAAGGAAAGTGAAAGAGTGAGCCAAAAAAATGTGAGCGATCCTTAGAATAGAAGAAAGACTAGGGGCCCATGAACCCTTAACGAGTTCCTTGATTTATCTGATTATTTTGATGCTATGAAATTCACTTATCACTAAGAGTGCAAACAAGTTGAACCGAGCATAGTTCGATCGAGCTCGAATTTAGCTTGTTTACTAATCAAACAAAAAACCAGAGCTCGAGTTCGGTTTGATTGTATATGAGCCAAGCCCTTAACGAGCTGATTTAAATTTATTTATTAAATGAGCCGAGTTTTAGAGAGTTAAGCTCGGCTTGTTTATGACCAGCTCAATTACTAAACGAGTCGAACCCTAACGAGCTAGGCTGTATAGTCCTTTAGAATATCCTGCACTCTTGTACGTGATCATTTCATTGCATTTAGACTTCCAATCCTCTTTATCGCGATTTGGCAATTTCAAATGTGATCTAAAGACGTTTTAACGCTTGTGCGTGCTCAACCACGAGAATTATGTGACTTTAATGTTACATCATATAATAGAAAGGGGAATTGCATTTAAGTTGTGGTTGGGGCAAACAATTGCAGAATAATGGTAAAGTTTTCTGGAATCATCAATTCATGGGAAGAAAAATAATATTTGCACGTACATGGGGGTGTTTGGGAGCTCATTTTCTACTTCAGGGCACTCTGCACTGGAGAGAAAGGTGTCGGGAAGAGCGGCAAGCCTTTGCACTTCAAGGGCTCCTCCTTCCACCGTGTGATCCCGGGGTTCATGTGCCAGGGAGGCGACTTCACCACCGGAAACGGAACCGGAGGCGAGTCAATTTACGGATCGAAGTTCCCCGACGAGAACTTCGAGAAGAAGCATACAGGCGCTGGGATACTGTCGATGGCGAATGCTGGGCCCAACACTAATGGATCGCAGTTTTTCATCTGTACGGCTAAGACCGATTGGCTGGACGGGAAGCATGTGGTGTTCGGGAGAGTTGTGGAAGGGTTGGATGTTGTGAAAATTTGAGTAAACTCAAATTTGGTAATGGGTTTGTGTAAGGAGTGGAGTGATGTTTTTGTCGATTTTTACTTAAAATTTAAGTTTGAGTGTAAAATTGAGTTTGGAGATGCTCTAATAAATCCATCCAGTAGGTTTTATATCAAAGGTTATTTTTCACTCTTTACTATAGCAGCACCCACTTTTTGTGTCTTTTTTTTTGTCCTCTTGTCATGCAATATTATAAAATTAGTATGCAAAACGTTAACGCGTGCTCAATTGACACATGAAAAAGTGTATTGAAATTTGTAAAAAGTATGTAGGAATGCGTAGAAGTATATTGAAAAGTGTAAAATATGTATTGGTGTGAGTATTTCGTTTGTTTATATATTTATTGTATGCCCAAACGTTGTATCATTTTCCATACTAATTATTTTATGGAAAATGAACATTGTGAATTCTCATCATGGGAGGAGAAAAAAAAGAATGTGGTGTTATAAAATTGTAGAAGCTAGACAATCACTACACTTTGAGCAAATCCACTTGCTAAAAAAAACTATCCATTACATTAAAATACAAGTTAATGACTAAAACAAACAGTAGCAGGTAGTTTGGAATACTGTTGTTCAACCCTGCAAAACTGAACCTCTGTCGTCTTATCTATAGAGCAAAACACGCGAGCTTGGAAGTTTCGGGGAGCAACATCGGTGGTGTCTTCCTTGGCCTCAAAGGTAAGATAGTACAAACGACCGGCAACAGCCTTCCTAATTCTATCAGAATTACATGCCCTAATCCTACTAGTATTATATTTCTTATTCTACCAATTATAATTCACAACACTAAAAAAATTAGAATTGCACAATCTTCCTTATTTCAATTACTCCATATTTCGAGATCTGGTATTAATATTTAAATCTCTCTCCACATTCATATTTAAATATATCATTTAAGAGTACTAATATCCGTTGATTAAAATAAATTATTGGTAATTATATTTTATCAACATCAAAAAGTTGTCACCCTTTCCATTATGCCTACTATTTTTTGTTTTTCTATCACGATCGAATTATATTGGCTGTTAAGGATGAGAAAATAACTATAAATACTTCTCGCAAGATTCTTACAATAATCAAACAGATAGCTTTATGGGTTCATGATATATTTGAAATTTAATACTTCTTGTTGGGTATCTATTTGTCCTATACCAGTCCAGTTTGGTTTGGTAAGTTTTTTTATCGAAAGTTTGGTGTGGTATATTACAAATTATGGGACCACTCGGAATTTGATTCTGAGAACGATGAACGGCTCTGATAGATCGTATGAGACCCAAAACGGCGTCCCCGACGCCGTCGGTGCACCACGGTCGGTGCACGTCGTTTTACCGTTTTCATTTTCTTTTTGAAGTCAATGTATGCTATTGGCCCCCTTCTAACAAAAGTATCCGGCTCTGCTGGTACGCATTATTGGACCGTGCTTTATAAGTGTTGTTTTTTCTCAGCCATTCTTTTCGTTTCCTTTTTTCAGAAGAATTTAATTATAATAATCCAATTCCTTTTTTTTTATTTTAAATCCCAACTCATTAATCAACTTTCACTTGATAAGAATTATATGCCAAAATACTCTGATTCTTTCTATTCGATCCCGTGGCCACATGTGACAGATCTCAAAATGTGACTGCAAGTGAAGGGGGATGTCAACAAATATTATCCTACATTGCTTACAAGTGAAATGGGTAATCAATTATTATATGTTGGGACTTCTTTACTCATTGTTAATTGATTTAGAGTTGGATATAAAATTTCCACACTCATTCCAAGCAGTATCAACTTTCACTCAGATAAGAAAGAGATTGACCTTTCCTGTAACGCAAGTCGGCGGCAGCGCAACTAGCACAGTCACTGTTGAGAGAGAGAGAGAGAGAGAGAGAGAGAGAGAACAACATAGTCGCCCGTTGGGCTTTTGCCCTTATCTGACCATTGTAGGTTTTAGGTGTCTTTTGGATCATATGCAATTCTGGCTTTTTGACTCGTGGGACTTTGTGGGCTTGCCGGTTGTGGCTCCATTGATTGACTTATTACCAATCTTTAGATTAAGTCTCGGATTAGACATTTTTATTTTATCCTTGCTCCTATTAGTCTTGTAACAATTTTAAGATCAATGAAACTCTTTTTCGCCTTTCAAAGAGAGAGAGAGAGAGAGATTGAACTGAATGAATTTGGGCCGATAAGAAAGCCTACACTGTTGCCGTAAAGACATAGTCTAACTGGGTTATGCTTGGACTTCGGGCTCATTTAAATTGTGACGACTGTTGCTTTCTTATTTGTCTGGGAAATCCACACTTACTGATTCACTTGTGGCTGCTGCTGGACACGTTGATTTTTCTTCTGAGGTCACTGCTGCCCTTCGCATTACTGATGGTGCGCTTGTGGTGGTTGATTGTGTTGAGGGTGTCTGTGTTCAAACAGAAACTGTTCTCCGACAGACTTTGGGTGAAAGGATCCGACCGGTCAGGGTCGGCCCTGAGTTTTTAAGGGTTTAAAGAGACGATAAAATAATGGGTCCTTTAGAAATTATTAAGATAGGCATAAAAAAAAACTAAGGACTTTCCATTAACAAAAGAGCATCAATAAGAAAGAATATCAAATATAATAACCAACTATTTCAATATTTCAAAAGCGATTAAATTTTTCACTTGATTCCCCTAAGGTCCTACCAATAGCATAAATAAATCTACTTAGTCAGTCATCAAGCTCAAGTTAAATTAAACAATACTTCTAAACCTCATAAACAAAATAATTAATTTCAAAACCCTAAAAAATAGAATCAATACCTGAAATTAGCTTGAGATTTGTGAGAAGGAATAACATTTAACACTAATTGAGCCTTGATTAATTTCAATATGCCACCCGGCCCACTCTATTTTTCTTCTTGACTGAATCTTATGCGAACTTCTTCTTCATCTTCTCGTCGCTCTCGAAAAGTCTCCATATTTCCAATTCAAATGGAAAAAAAAAGGAGTAGTTGTACGTGTATAATAGTTGGGAATTGAGATGTCCTTTCAAAATGAAAAAAAGGGCCTTATTGATTATAAAACTACAAGTTTGCTATTGAGATTTGCGCCTATTTCACTGGGTAAAAGTTTTTGGGCCTTTAAATTTAAATTAAGGTGGGCTGGATTGTTTTTTTGGATATATATATATATATACATAACACAACTACCTATTGGGGGTCCTAAAAATTTGTTAATTTTGGTGGGCCTAAACCAGGGCACCTTAGGCTTTAGCCCAGGGCCGGTGCTGCGACCGGTCTTAACTGTTAACAAGATGGACAGGTGCTTCCTTGAGCTCCAGGTCGATGGAGAGGATAATATATATGGAGGGTGGTCCCACAGTGATGTGACATTTATAGAGGGGGGATTAAGTAGTACTTGGTTTGAATGATTTTGTGAGAAGGGGTATTAAATTTGAGTGGATGATGTAAAAAACTGTCAAAAGACTTTTTTGCCCTTGTTTGAATATTCGTATTAGTTATGTGTTTTTTTAATTAGAAAAATCTAATAATTAATTTATTTATTATTGAAACTCAATAACTAATTAAGCTATAAGATTTAATTGTAATTAAATTTTATATTAATTGTTTTATTATAAAAATTAATTTATATGTTTACTTTTTATTATAAAAATTATTGAATCGGATCATCTTTTAGGAGTTTTAAAAAAGTATGTCAAAAAACTAACGAGATTTTTGGGTAAAGAATGTATACTAACGAGATTTTTGGGTTTTAATTTTTATATTAATTTTTTTATTATAAAAATTAATTTATATGTTTACTTTTTATTATAAAAATTATTGAATCGGATCATCTTTTAGGAGTTTTCAAAAAGTATGTCAAAAACTACTTGAGATTTTTGGGTAAAGAATGTATACTAACGAGATTTTTGGGTTTTAATTTTTATATTAATTGTTTTATTATAAGAATTAATTTATATGTTTACTTTTTATTATAAAAATTATTGAATCGGATCATCTTTTAGGAGTTTTCAAAAGTATATCAAAAAAAACTACTTGAGATTTTTTGAGTAAAGAATGTATACTAACGAGATTTTTGGGTTTTAATTTTTATATTAATTGTTTTATTATAAAAATTAATTTATATGTTTACTTTTTATTATAAAAATTATTGAATCGGATCATCTTTTAGGAGTTTTCAAAAAGTATGTCAAAAAACTAACGAGATTTTTGGGTAAAGAATGTATACTAACGAGATTTTTGGGTTTTATAATTATTTTATTATAAAAACTAATTAATGTTTTATTATTTTTGGGTAAATAATACTCCTAATTTTTTAGTACATTTTCAAATAATAAAAAAAGAAAACATAGTACATGCGATTGTCTCGGGAGGGGTATTGGGATGGGGTATTAAAAGGGGTACAATGGTCATTTTTCAGGGGGTATTAGGGGGTCATAAATATGGACACCCCTTGGGGTGTCCATAAATAACACCCCCGGGGGGTGATATTTAGTCCGGGTGATAAATAACACCCTCTTGACTTATTTTTTAAAAACCATTCCATAGCCAGGTAGGCATAAATAAGACCCCCCATATTTATGCCCCCACTAAGACCCCATCCAAACGAGCCGTTAGTGATAGGAAAATTCTTAGTGACATAAGCTGATACAAAAATCTCTTCAACAGTTGGGGGTGTCAAAGCCCTGAGAGAGTTTTCCTATGAATGGAAGAAGTTTGAACCCACATGAACAACAGTTGAATAACACAATCATTATGCGTAACTTCTGCCTGAATCTATTCAAACGGATACAAGTCCCATGGCATGTGACGGTGTGGGGGATGCTTCACTAGAATGACCTCCTTGACCGTCTGGAGCTCGGGTTGCCCACGCTATGAAACCTGGAAGCTCGTCGGAGAAGATGGTCGGCTTTTTGAGGTATGCGGCGGGGGACACGCACAGTGGGAACAACCACGTTAGCTTCAGCCCTGACGGGCGGTGGTAGTGCGAGGAGGCTCCGATGGCTAAGTAAGCAACGGGAAGAATTATATTATGGAGATCTAGAAAGAGAGTGCAACCAAAAGCTGAATGTAGAGAGAGATTTTAAGAGTTCACCCGCCCCCCTTAATAGGTGGTGGTGGAGGCGATTATTTATAGGCAAGGGCGTGCCTTGCGCTATCTGGCGAGAGGACCTCGCGCCCCATCCCTATTGCGCTTTCGAGTGCATGGACATGCATGCAGCCGGACAAGTGGCGCTCCGTACACTATTCCCTTCCCAAAGTAGTAACCTGCTATCGGATAGTCTTAGGCCTGTCCTCCCTGGCTGCGCGTGAGCTGTGGAGTTACAGGGCTTTGCCACTCTGGCGACAGTGGGGGGAGCATGTTGGGATGGTCAAGACCATTAATGAGCCACCTAAGCTGTCAGAGGTGTCTCATTCGATGAGCCCCCGACCCGGGCGCGACCGTCCAGATCGGTGTCAATCGACTCCGTTCCGGGGAGGCGCAAAGGATAATCCCAGGAAAAAGCCTCACGCGTTCTTTTGTCATGCTCTTTTTTTGGTGCAGCCGAGCCCCCGCTAGGGCGCCCACCGTCTCCTCGGTACTTCCTGGTTGCTCTCCCAGGGCGCATGGTCCGTCCGAGGATCCAGGTCACGGGCCCTAGCAGGAGCCCTGCGGTAACGAGCTTGTGTGGTCCTCGCCGCCGGAGGTGGCCCTACGAACCCCGGTCGACTCGGCGGCTCTGATGGCCCACATGCGCCCGTCAATCGTGCTTCACAATTGGGGGAGTATTGGGCCGAACAGCGGCCAATAGGGATTCCCATGCGATACCGGGTAAGGAGTCGGCGCTTTTGTCCAAGCGGGAAGGGTTGTCCGAGCACACCGTCTCGGGACGTCACATCGCCCTGAGACTAAAAGGACGCATGACGTGACACAATCCCGGAGGTGACGCTTGGGTTATCCGGTGTCAGAGATTCCCTGATGTGGCAAGACGTCATGTGCCCGCGTGTGCGCCTCGGCGTGCGTCCGTGTGGGACGTCGCCTTAGGATTCCGTCAAAACATTTGAAGCGGTGTGGGCGAATTGTCACCTTAGGTTAGCTAAGAAACCATTCGCCATTTCGAGCGGCAGCGTGCGTTTCACATTTAATGCGACGGCTGGCATCCCCCTCTCCCATTATAAATACAACTCGGGGAGGGGGGGAAGGACCACCGTCACTCTGCCGCTTTTGCTCTTCGCCGGAATTTCTTCGCGCCGCCGTGGAATATCAACGGTCTTCAGCCTAGATCTTGCATCTCAGCCACTTCCACCCCCCAAACTCAAGGTAAATCACTTCCTCTTGCCGTTTTCTTGCTTTTCAATGCTTTTCTCACGCATTTTGGACAATTTTTGGCCCGTTTTCCGATGTTTTAAACTCTGCCCCTGTTTTGGGTTGAGTTTTCCGGTGAGGCTTGCGGCGGCGTACGGCCGTTGGATTCTGGAAACGTTGAGTACTCAACGTGTTCTTCCGAACATAGTTTGAGTATTCAACGTGTTCTTCCGAGCACTCGTTGGTATTTAGCCGAGCCCCCTTGGTATTTCCCCGAAAGCACACAACACGTCCCAAGTCCCAGCTGAGAGTCGTCCGAGGGTAGGTCCCTTAACAAATTGAGCAGCTTCGATTACTAGTGTGGGACATCGAAGTAGGCCCTACATGAGTGGGTGTGGCTGGTATGTGGTTGAGAGTATGTGCCCCTAGACTTTCTAAACCTTAAATACTTCTTTCATTAGTTAATTAGTAATTGCTCGTTTTGTTAATTCCTTTGAGTTTCTTAAAATCAAATTCACCAGCTCTCTTTCCTAAGAACTAATTTAAAAATTTATTGAATAAACCTTGCTAATATATATTGTATATAGGACAAAAAAGAAAATTCCGACTCTTTGTACCCTCCGTCCCAAACTGATAGTCTCTTTTTGGGACTGCATTTCATTTTCAAGAGCTTATATATTTTAATGTAGGCAAAAAAAAATATGCATTATGAATTTTGTTTGATAAATTTTAATTAGTTTTACTAAATAAAGTTTTCAAAATCATGAAAAATATTACTCCTACAAACTACTCCATTTATTTGTCCCTTGTTCTATTGCAATCGGATAAAAAATTAGTGATATTTTAAAATTAGTAAGTAATCATGATTGTGTTTGGTTAGATAGTTTAGTTTAGTTTTGATGATGTCATAAGGTGTAATGAGTGAAGAAAGATAGAGAAAGAAATGATGATATCATCAAAACTAAAATTAAAATGGATAACGAACAAAACTCATATATTCAATATGAATCTTATTTACTAGATCTCGATAGTTCTATAAAGCATTGATTTTAAAATTACATAAAACATTATGAATTACAATCATTTGAAGAGTGACAAACTCTAGACTAACAAATGTGGACAAACAGAGCAAAAGGGTATAAGTAGGGAAGCAGCGGCCCTGGTGAGCCCATCTGAACCGTTGAAAATTCCCAAAATCGACTACTCGTATATTTTAGAAGGGAGTAACTCTTCAAAGTCAAACTTTGACTTCTATTTTTGATGCAAAAACTTGCGATACCCCACAGCTTATTGTCTCCCACTAGCTGTAGAATTCTCGCAAAAACCAGTAAAAATGGCGATAACCATAAAATCTTCGCTCTTTCTCCTCTTAGTCTCTCACCTCTTCCTCTTCACTTTCATCAACAGCTACAATTTCTCTATCCAGGAAGCCACAATCGACGACATCCAAAGCGCCTTCGCCGACAACAGACTCACCTCCAGACAACTCGTTGACTTCTACTTACATCGGATTGAAACCCTCAATCCGGTGCTTCGCGCCGTGATAGAGGTGAATCCGGACGCCCGTGATCAAGCGGAAGAGGCAGATCGAGAGAGGGAGAGAAATGACGGGGGCCGTCGATCGCAGCTGCACGGGGTTCCGGTGTTGCTCAAGGACAGCATAGGTACGGCGGACAAGTTGAATACGACGGTTGGATCGTACGCGTTGTTGGGGTCGGTGGTGGGGAGGGATGCGACGGTGGTGGAGAGGCTGAGGAAGGCTGGGGCGGTTATATTGGGGAAAGCTAGTCTTAGTGAATGGTATAGTCTTCGGTCTTCTGGAATTCCAGACGGTTGGTGTGCCAGAAGTGGTCAGGGCGTGGTAAGTACTCCCTCCGTCCCAATAGTCGGAGTTAGTCCCAATTTTATAGTCGGAGGAGTTAGTGATACACTTTTCAAATTGTTATATCTTATAATACAATGTTTTAAGTGATTTTAAACACTTTGTTTATTAGATTAAATCAAGATTTATCAAACAAGATCCATATTGCATATAAAATGTATTATCGATTGAAATATATAATCGTTTTTTATCCGGTTAGATAGCACGATGACTATAAAATTGGGACGAAGGTAGTACTTTTCTTCTTCCAACTCTCTCTCCCCCTCTCTCTTTGTTTATTTTATTTATGGTTTGACTGTCAGGTGTCTCTGTGCTTGACTAATTTCCTCCTTGTGGTACAGTCAAAGACATGCCAAGAATTAAGGGATTTTACAAGAAATTTTTTTCTTTTGATATGAGTCCAAGAATCGAACCTCTTCAATTCAATTGTGTACGGAGGAAATCCACAAACCAACTAGATTACAGGACTAACCCTTGGTTGGGCCCAAAAGGTTTACTTAATATATGGTGCAGTGTGTTTTGAGCCCACGCATTACGTGACTGTACAGGGCAGTTTTGGTTTTAGATTTTGTTACACAATTTATATTGTACTTTTACTGATGGGGCACAATGGCTTTTATGGACCTAGATCACATAATCCTCCAGTTGAACGAACTCTCTGTTTAGGCTCGCAATTCTTGTTCTACTCTCATGCTCTTAATTCGTGGTCTCATTTATTGTAGTAATTTGAAATGTTTTCGAAAGGTCGTTTCCTTCTCACACTCCCTAGACCCTAAATCCTAAATGCCACACCCACAAACGCGCATTATGTGACTTAGTTATGGACTGATGGTACATCAGAGAAATATGGGATAGAAAAATGAAAGATAGGATCTAATTTCCCTTTTAAGGAACATGAAGGTGTAATCAAGTAAATTTGAACTTTGTAGGCCACGTTCGGTTGGGAGCTTTGCTCCGGCTTTGTCAAATTCTGTTTTGCGCTACATCATCATTTTTCTCATTTTTCTCTCTATCTCTCTCCACTTATTACACCTGTTTCCATCATCAAAACTAAACTAAACTCCCTCAAAACTCCCAACCGAACAAGGCCATAATCACTCTCGAGCTTGGAAACGTTAACGCGTCCTTAACATTGGAAGAGGATGACAGTACTGAGGAACACTAGTGTAAAACTTGTAGCATTATTCTGGTGGGTTAGATTAGCCTGGGAGAATCAATTCAATGATTGATATCTGGAAATGTAACTGCAAAAACAGAGTTTGCAAAACAGTTAGGATTAAAGAATTAAAGATGCCCCTTTTGCTTTTAATTCATTTCTACTATTATGCAATGGACTTGGTATGTAAGGTAATTGAACCAAAATTTCTTGTCGGTTGGGCAAAAAGACTAAGTTTTTCCATTTACTGTTGTTTTTTTGCAGAATCCCTATTTAGAATCAGGGACCACATGTGGGTCCAGCAGCGGATCAGCCATATCAGTAGCTGCAAACATGGTGGCTGTAGCACTAGGGACCGAGACTGATGGATCCATAATATGCCCTGCTGATTCCAACTCTGTTGTGGGGATCAAGCCCACTGTTGGACTAACTAGCCGAGCAGGGGTTGTCCCCATTTCGCCACGACAGGACTCCATTGGGTAAGTATACAACTCAATTCATGATTATCTCTATTCGCTTACTCCATTGGGTAAGTATACAACTCAATTCATGATTATCTCTATTCGCTTACGGACTAGGTGTTATGACATTCTATCTGATGCCTGTTACTCGTTTATGTTTTCTGTTTTACTATTTTTCATCTCTTCGTTGATAGCTAAACTCTAGCCTTATTACTAGGAGCCAGGTACTTTGGATGGTTTGTAGCAACGTATCCCAGGTTACCTTCTGAGTTTTGAATCCTTCTTTGGAAAAATATTTGAAAGGAGAACTATCTGGTGCCTTTTTCGTGTTATTTACGTGTTCTGTTTTTCATTTCTAGGAGCCAGGTACTTTGGATCGTTTTCCGTAGACCTTTACTTTCTGAGTTTTGAATTCTTCTTTCAGAAAAAAAATAATAATCCGCACTAAAATTTTTCCAAGCAAGTATGAAAGGGATTTGTTTTTCCAAAGTATTCGTTGTTTTCTGCTTATGAAATCATGCAAATCAAGTATTTCATATCTTGGAAAACAGAAGTTATTTATTTGATAGATTATCTTTACCTAATTTCTAGGAGCCAGTTAACTTGGTAGAGCCATCTGCTGCCACTTTCTTTCCTTTTTTGAAACCATTTTTCTTAAACTTCTATCAGCAAGTCTTTTGCGCACAAAATTGAAAATGATAGGGGACTCCTGACTTGTGTATTCAGACTTTTTATTTTCCCAATGTTGAGTCTGTAAATTTGTGCAGCAGCGATCATGTTTAACTTGGTGTTTCTTTGTTTGTTTTTGCCTGGGTCCGCAATGGTTAGATGCAGGCCTGATGTATAGCCAGGGCCATCTCCGTGGCATGTTTGTTGTTTGTTGTTTGGTTTGTGCTTAATTAAGTGAAATACTTATAAATAAAAAAAACTTGCAAAAGCAAAGAAAATAAAGTCGCTACCAAACATATTTCAATGTTTTGTCTATGGGATAACACATACTTACATATGATGATGGACAATTCCAGGCCAATTGGTAGAACAGTATCAGATGCAGTTCAAGTGCTTGATGCAATTGTGGGCTTTGATCCACGAGATTTCGAAGCAACAAAAGAAGCAGCCAAATTCATACCAGCAGATGGTTACACACAATTTCTCAACTTAGATGGACTCAAAGGAAAGAGGTTGGGTGTGGTGAGGAATCCCTTTTTGGCCCTTCTGAATAAGTCCACAGGTGCTTCCTCCTTTGAAAATCATCTATACACGCTAAGGTAAAAACTTTAGTCATGGTGATAATATTGCCATATTGCAATTAATTCTAGTTAATATCCTGACTTAGGACGATGGCAAGTGCTATCTGATTCCAAGTCATGAAAATTGTCCTCTTCACAAGAAGTAGTTAGTTGTTAACGGGTACCAACTCAAGATGTAGTTAGTTGCCTTTGGAAGTTCTCACAGGCTTTGGGAATTTTGTTTGAAATTGAAGGCAAAGGGGCGCAACAATAGTGGATGATTTGGAGATAACAGACACTGAAGTCATTTTGGATCCCTATCGAAGTGGTGAAGTGGTGGCTATGCTAGCCGAATTCAAATTGGCCATAACTGATTACTTGAAAGAGCTAATCACTTCTCCAGTGCGGTCGCTAGCTGATGTTATTGCTTTCAACATGGATAACCCTGACCTGGTATGTAATTCGCAAATTTTGATGTTCAATTCATTTAACCTCAAATTGTTTTGTTGCAGTTTCCGAAACAAGTGTTCTAGAACACTACAAAACTGTTTCTGAGAATAACGAGACTTGTCGCTTTCATATCTTATTCAATTTTTAGCAGAACGTGTTTTTGAGAATTTGATAACATCCGAGGATGGAGCCAGAGAGGGACAAGTGGTGGCGGCCACCACCACAAGGTTTTCAAAAAATGCAATTATTATATAGAAAATAAATTTTTTATCCCCGAATTATATAGACTCGCCACCACTAGATATTTTTAATCTTTCATCCTCATAATGCTATTTGTCTTTTTATTTTTTAAGCACATATTTTCACCACCACAAAGGTAAAATCCTGGTTCCAAAACAATACTAGAATTTTGGTTCTGAAACCATTCAGGCTATGCATACCCCTAAAACAAGTTCTAAAAAAATGTAACCAAATCGGGAAGGTCTTCGACATTTATAGTCTGACTTGCAGCTAATTCATGAACATGCGAAAGAAAACTTTACGCAATTGTTGAGCTGGTCATGCAGGAGAATGCCAACCAATATGGTCAAGAAATTTTGATTGCTGCAGAATGGACAAATGGTATTGGCGAGGAAGAAAGGGAAGCCATAAGGACGATGCAGAATCTGTCGCAAAATGGTTTCGAGAAACTTATGAAGGAGAATGAGTTGGATGCAATGGTGACACCGGGTTGGGGTGCCTCTTCTGTGCTGGCAATTGGTGGGTACCCTGCGATTACTGTCCCAGCTGGCTATGATAGCAATGGGATGCCTTTTGGGATCTGCTTTGGAGGCTTGAAGGGCACAGAACCGAAGCTGATTGAGGTAGCTTATGCTTTTGAACAGGCTACAATGGTTCGGAGACCTCCTTCCTCTTTGACCTTGGAATTCAGCAATGAAGCTTACTTATGATACTTTGGCTTTTACTTCCGTCTTTACTCACTTACCTTTTATACTCACAACTTTGACACATAAATTTTCAATGACATTTTTCTTCAAATTGGTGTTGAGCCTTTTGTAAATCTTTTATGTCGTACTCTGGTTCTAAATTTGCTCTTAATTTTTTGTTCCATTAACGAAGTCTTGTAGCTAGAGACCTAGGTAAGACCACGAAGTTGACACACAAGCAAACCGACAAACACTCACATAGCAAGTGGGCCCCACACATACTATTCACCTCTAGTATGTGTAGGGTTCAGGTGGGATGGAGAGGAGAGGAGAAGAGATCAAATTCCAGTGTGCAAAACACCATGACAACTACTGTGTTTGTGGACGATCTTCCAAAAGAAATCAGAAAATTTTGGTTATGTAAATCTCTTCTCCAGCTTGGGGAGGGTAATGGACTGCTTCATTCCAAACAAGATAAGCAAGGCAACAGGTCAGAAGTTTGGTTTTGTTAAATTCAATTCCAGATTCGGAAGCTAATGCAGCAGTTGCAAATTCAAATGCTATATATGGATTTGGAACCATATTGATCTCAACAGAAACTTGAAAAGGTTTGAGTTTGGGAATCGAAAAGCGAAAAAACCTGTTCAAACACGGAAGGCAAAAATGACATTAAGGAGCAGAGGGCCAACAGAGTACTCAAGCCCATGCACCAGTCAAGCAGCAAGCTTTGAAGAAATGGGTAGTCAAGAGAAACAGTCAGAACGAGTCAACCAAACCTATATATACAAATGTGCGAAATCAGGAATTCTTACGTACCATGTCCCCTTCATTCACTTTTGCCTTAATCCAAGACCTCTTACAGAATCTGGGAGGAGATAGAATGGTACTCACTTTCAAGGATGAGGAGGAGAGGGAACCAATGTTCTACGAAGGCAAAAACTATGCTGGCTACGGTATTAATATTCGTCGATTCAAGGAAATGGGATGAAAACACACTGAAAAGTACGGGCTCATGCATGGTACGTCCGTATGGCTAAGCTGTTACGGAGTTCCACTTCATTTGTGGAACTCGGTAAATTTCAGTAAAATTGGAAGCAAATGGGGGAAGGTAGTTACTTCGAGTGATGAAGCCACAAAGAACATATCATTTGCTTGTTGTGGGTAATTAAGTGCTCATATAGACAAATTCTAGGCATCCCCAAAACCAACCGATGGAAGAAAGTTGAAGGGAGAAGAAACAAACAAAAATGCGTCGTGATTCGATCAGCAGTTCCACTTTCGGCATCCACTGAAGTTATCAATTACAGAAACAAAATTCTGTTATCTGAAGCTGAGGCCGTTTGGACAGTTACAAGAATTATGGCAAAGGATTACATGGGAAATGAAGAAGTAATTAGTAAAATTATAGTTATGGAGGAGCAGGATGAACTTCGAGCTATCCAGTACCAATCTCAATAAATAGTCAACTGGAATTGGCCTTATTGAAGCTGGGGTGTGGTGTGGGGCCTGGGCCTAGGGCATTGAAAAACTCAAAAAATTAGGGACTCTTCCATACATTTTACTATTAGGCTTTGAGTAGGGGTCTTTTTAGGTCAGTCCACAAATTTTTATAAGAGGTAGTCAACCCATCTGAAAGAGGTAGCCCAGTAAAGAAAAAATGGTTGCCGAACTATTCGCTGAGCCTTTGGTCTTAGCGGCACAAGATTCACTCACTTCTTCAAAGTCTCGTATTCGAGCCCGTGCCATTCTCTTTGTTGGATTTTCCTTTCTCCCTTTTTTCACATGGGAAGTAAAAAAGGTATATAGGTATATATGAATCAAGTTTTTGCAAATTTCGAAATGAAAAATAATTGGAAAACAATCTGGAAGTGATTATTATTGCAATTGATTTAATTCTTTTGTTACAAACATGAAAAATCAAATAGTCAAGTGAGCTATCATAATTCAATGATTTTTTTTCTCAAAAATGAACGTTAACTAAAGGATCTTCAGAGTAATTTTTTATTATAATTTTTCTGGTCATTAGTTTTTTTTGGTCTACATCAGTTTCTGGAACAAGTCCTTAGTAAATATTGGAGCATGGATAATCTCTCAACTCTAACAAAGTAATGGACAAAATTTCAGTGGTTCAATGTTTATCGTAACTTTTGTAGGGGTGTATATGATATACACCTAAATAAGGGGTGTGTATTGTAGCATTTTCCTAAAATGTATAATAAAGTTGAAAGTTTTTGAACTTTTGTGTTTTGATCGTGGCACGAAAGACAATTTAAGAATACATCTTAGGAAAAATCCTTGCTTCTCAAGACCCACACCTTGGTTGATCCACTCAATGGTAAATCCTTCTGTCTTCAATCGTTACTCCTCAACTGCTGATAATCGTACTTAGGGTTTTTTAGGAGAGCATGAGCGAGAGAGAGAGAGAGAGAGAGAGAGAGAGAGTGGGTTAGCACAATGGTTAGGGCTGTGAAGATTTTTCCACCAAAATGTTAGGGCTGGGGCCACCAATTTGAGGGGTTAAGTCTCTCCGTTGGTTTCTTTTGTTGGAGATGTCACAAAATGGGACGGTAGGGGCTTTTTTGTTGACGGAATATATTGTTCAGGTGACTTTTTGCTAACGGACAAAGTCCAAGTGTTTTTTTACGAATTTGGCGAAACATAAGGAGCTTTTTTTTTTTTTGTAATTTTTCCTACATCTTACGTTGCGTTAATTATAATTCTTCAATAAGTTGTTCTTCCACTTCTTGGCGATCATGAAAACGATAAATATGTTAGAGTATCTCCAAGCCAAATTTTATTTTTGTTGACCTATGTGCCAATTTGATGACATATTTTTGTAGTTTTTAAAGTTGTGGATATTTTTGTAGTTTTTAAAGTTGTGGCTCAAAGGCCACCTTACTAACTCTATTAATTTATGGCAAATATATATATATATATATATATATATATATATATATATATATATATATATATATATATATATATATATATATATATATATATATATATACGAAATCTTTCCCATCAGGACTTCCTGATGGGTTTCTCATCAGAGACTCCTATTTTTCGATCAAATTTTCACAATCTGAACTGTCCAATGTGTTTAAAAGGTGTTTTTAAGGGTCTCTGTGAAAAATTAATGAAACAAAATACTGGGAAGAGCTTAATCCGATCAGTTTTCGATTAAAAATATCTTTTAAACACATTGGGCCGGTTGGATTGTGAAAATTTGATCGGAAAATAGGAGAATTGGTGGGCTCCCTGATGGGAAGCCCATGTATCTATACATATACAATAAACTTCCAATAAGGGACCCTTATTTAAAAATACCATGCAGACCTGCCATTTTTCGACTTTCCAGACCAAATTTTGACGATCTGATCTGCTCAATGTTTTTAAAATGTGTTTTCAAGGGCTTACGTGAAGAATCTCCGAAAATAAATACCTGGAAGGGCTTGTTCCGAGTGGTTTTCGAAAAAAACTATATATGTATAGTAGTTTTTATCGGAAACTACTCGGATCAAAGCCCTTCCGGGTATTTTTTCCGGAGATTCTTCGCGAAAGCCCTTGAAAGCACATTTTAAAAACAATGAGCAGATCAGATTGTCAAAATTTGGTCTGGAAAGTTGAAAATGCCCCTAGGTTTGCATGAAAAGTTAAATAAGGGTCCCTTGATCAATTAGACAAAATATTTACAATTTGTCATATTTGAAGGATTATGTGTGCGAGAGAGAGAGAGAGAGAGAGAAAGAGAGAGAGAAGAGGAGGAGGAGAAGGGCAATTTGGACTATTGAGCTTTCATTTTTGCTGATATCATCACATTCTGTTAACCATTATGACGACAAGTAAACGGAAGGGGGATTTTGTTCAATATCAGAAAAAATAAGGGAGGTCAGTGGTATTTCAGAAATCTCAGGGGAGGTTAGTGAAATATACCCTATTATAAAAGAAAATGATAGATTAAGAACAGTATAATTAACATACTTACCTTTACCTTAGCTGGTTAAAGCCATGTTGATAATGTGTTATGAAATTGAAAAACAGAGAACACAATATTTAGAAGATGGTTACTTTGAGAACTATCAAAAGAGAAAAGGTTAGTCTTCGGGACTAACTAAATATTATTGATGCATTTCTCACAGTGTTAGTTTCACTCATTGCAATAGTATTTCTCTGGATTTTTGAATAAATAAAACTAGAAGCTAAGGGCCTTATTTATAGTTGTAGGTATAGAGGCTTGTTCTGCAATATATCATAACCTCAGGGGTCTTGTGTATAATAACCCCACTGATTCACTTCCCGAACTAACCTACTCAAGAATTGCTTTAGAGAAGTGAGAGAGAAAGTTCTAAAGAGAGAGAGAGAGAGAGAGAACAAGTAAACTGCTCCCCCTTAGCGGCAGAATCACACCCCCTCCCCCTCCGCACCCTTTCCACCCACCTACCTCAACTTCCTTCCAACTTCCCGATCTCCTCTATGGTTGAGCTTCTTTGGCATTTGAAAACTTTCCATGGCGGACGTTCCTCTCCATTTTAGTATGAGTGACCATGGCCAATTTTTGGATCGAGAGGAGCAGGATCTGGGGTTTCCAGATCTGAGCTCCTCACAACGACGGTGGGTGACAACTCCAGCGACATACTCTAACGTCCTTTTTTTCATTTTTTTTTTGTATTTTCTTTATAGGTAGTTTTGTTGCCGATGGTATTAGGGCCGACAATTTTTTGTGTACCCCGATTTTTTAGCCAGTGATTTTTTATTTAATAATATTTTTCGAACTCTTTCACCGCTCAAGAATTCTTCAATGTGAAGAATGATTAGGTCAGCTGATGTCATCCACAGGATATCATGAATGATGTCACAACATAAAAGTCTTTGTGCCTATTACTTGCTCCCCAAGAAGGTTGACTTGAACGGCTCAACTTTTGGTACTACTAGTTAATCATTTCAACTATTTTGAGCTCACTAATTACTTACAGCCTAAGTATGGGAACTAACTAGATTTCGTGTCACATTTACTTGGGAAATTAAAAAATCTCGGGCGGCGGTGCTTTATAATTAATAAGTTGCAAATGGAATTACTTATACACCATTTGGAATCTAATATTAACATCGAGAAAATGATTGTCATTTTCCTCCAAGTAAGGAAATCATTCTTTATGTTTTTATTTAATTAACTATACGTATGTTTATCTTGCGTAATCTTGTAGGCTGTAGACCTTCCCCATAAACTTATGCTCTTATGCTCTTCTGGCATTTCGTTACTCAAAGATCATAAAACTTGGTGAGGAACATAATCTACCACCAATCAATGAAGGACACGTAGACCGGTTGTCCAACAGTATTTGTCAATTTGCCGGCATAATGGCTCATGAAAAATGCTACAATAACAAACACTTGCAATGGGTGTGGACCCCACGCATACTCTTAGAGTTTTTAATGATCTATTAGTCCTTGCAGTACTCCTAGTCTCCTACAAATTGGCCTTTTGGCTGTAACGAAATCATTACACCAAAAATATCTCTCTCCATTTCATTACGCCGAAAAAATCTCTCCCTCTCTCTCTCTCTAGACACACATATACATCTCCGCGACTGTACGATAAGCTTTGCAACCCGTAATTCACAGAAAACCAAAACTATGACGGTAAGTCCTCCTATTTATATTTTTATTTTGGCCACAAAGAAGCATCATGTCGTACTAGTAATCTATAAATTTCCTCAAAGCCTAACTTGGGATATGTTTTGGTTAGCAGCAGACGGTGGTTATTAAAGTAGCCGTGAAGGAACACAAGTCTCGTTCCAAAGCCCTAAAGGTGGTTGTTGGTGTTCCAGGTACTCACTTATATTACTTAATTTTTTATTTTTATTTGGTCTCAATCTTCCATTTTTATGCATAATTTCAAGGAATTCAATCATACAGGGTTCTTGGGAGTCCGAAATTTACGTTGTGCATTTTAATTGGTTGAATTTCTTGCCAAAATGCTACCAAGTTATTGCAGTTTCATTTGACTATGAGTATTTAGCATGTGGGTGAGTGGGTCCTTCTGTACCTCTCCTTGGTTTTGTCAGGAAAATTGTTAATTGTTGATTGTATTATTAATTACGTACTTCCTTCCTAATTATAGGTTCTACATGCTTTTAATCTGCGGTGCAGGTTTTTGACTTTTTAATAAATTTTTTGTTATGCCTTTTAAAAGGTCTTATTGATTTTTTCGGCGCGAAATTTTTTAAATAAAATCTACAGAGTTTTATTCTACAGAGAGAAGCATGTGTAGTTGCATCGCAAACTCTTCATTTTGACAATCAGTGACCCAAACTTGTGTATTTTTGAAGGCTGCTACTACTTCCAAAATACTCTCGTCAATCCTTAATACTGCTGAAGAAAACACAAGAATTAAAATTTCAATAAAACAACTTAAGCTAATTACGTGTGCTATTGATATAATATGTAGGTGTAGAATCGGCAAGTTTGGCAGGGCAGGACAAGAATCGCATAGTGGTGACCGGGGTTGGAATTGACGTGGTGGCTCTGATGAGGTTGTTGAAGAAGAAGGTGGGATCTGCCGAGCTGTTGAGCGTGGGACAGGCGGAGTACGGCGGCCATGGCAACGGCATGGTCCATATTCCAGTAGGGAGGTATAACTCTTACCCGACTGCATATGGACAAGGTTATGGGAATGAGACTAGGAACAACCCGTATGCATATGGACCTAGTTATGGGTATGGAGCTGGTTATGGGTCTTATGCATATGGACCGGGTCATTGGTATGAGACTGGGAACCAAAACCCAGACAATTGTTCCATATTATAGCAAAAAGTTGTACATGCAGAAGAAAAGCTTATGTGAATTCTCTCTCTTCCTCTCTGTGTTTATATATCTTGTGTTTATGTATCTAGATTGAATGAAAGAATCTGGGTCTCTAAAGTTGGTTTTTCAGTATTGAATATAGGTCTCGTAGTGAGAAAGGTCAGGAGTTTGAGTGTTATTTCCCTTGTATTTGTTGGGATTATTTCTCCCGGGCTATTAACTAGGTTAAGTTTGTAATGATTGTAAATTGATTCATAGTTAATTTGATGTACTCCGAATTCTTATACTTGTACCTCTTGTAATTAAAAAACGAAAAGAATATACTACGTTGTTTAATTATTTAATGGATGTTGATTTGTACATTTTTTATATGGCTTATGTTATTCTCTATTTTGTTTACTGAATAAAGGTAGAGATGAATATTTATCTCTGTTTTTATGGAGCGATTATTTAAGATACTAAATTAATGGAGAAAAAATAAGCTGTTCTAGATATGCAGATGGATTCTCAGCAGGCTAGTGAGAATTGAATATGTATTTTGGTGTGGTCATTTATGTTCTCGATATGCAGTTTAATTGGCATTTTTACGGCCTATGACAAATTCAATTCAGAGATCGAAAGTATTCATCTTGTTGAGCTCATCCAGAACATAAATGACCACACCAAAATACATATTAATCAGATCATAATCATTAAACTACCGGAATATATTTATTTAGGAAAAAATGGAATTAGCACACCAGATAGAATTCACTTTTAGAATTGAATTTGTTTCTTTCAGTTACTGATTGTTATCCAATCAATGAGATATTTGGTGTGATGGATACTCTTGACGATCGAGCTCTACAAAGTGAACGATTTCGAACTGCCCAATGTGTAGTTTCCTCTTAAGTTGCTGTGAATCCATCTTTATATACAATGACCTGTTCAATTAGCAATTGTCTGGTCAACAATGATATATGTACAACAAAAATCTCCAACATATTTGCATGGTATGTGTCACGCCCTCAATTTTTAATAACCAAAATACATACTATTTCCACATAGATATGACCAAAGTCAAACAACTTCCCTTAGAACAAAAAAAGTCAAAGTCAAAATACAATGAGTTTTAGTCAAGGATACCTGTACCCATGCATAAGTAACCAAAATCGTAAAGTTATTACATATATAGAGTTTTGTCAAAAATTGAAGAGAATAGAAGTTACAATATCATCTCCCAAAAATACATAAGCTATGGAGAGAATAAAATAATTTCATTGTCAAACAAGCTTCATGCAATGCTTCCACACTCCAAGCATCCAACACATGTTTCTTGACGTGTACCTGAAAATTGATAGGTTGAGCTACGCTAGCATAGTAGAAAAACATTCTACCAACGCTAGGTGTATAAAGTATGATATATGCACATAAAGTTGGATACCAAAAAAAATCATTTGAGCTAAGTGTGACAAGGAAGACTAAGACAAGAGGCTAATGATCACAAAATACTCATGTGTCCAAGAAATACCAAAATCTCCACAAGTAACCCAAAGTATCCAAATGGCACATAAGTGTTAAAAAGAAACCTAAGTGTCCAATGGAGTACATAAACATCAAAAAATACTTAAATGTCCCACTAACTTAGTTGTCGACCCTCATCATCACAAATATGTCATATGTCCACAATCAACCATGGTTACAATCAAAACGATAAAAAAAAAAAATCTCATTAATCCATCAACTTATATTTGTTCCAAAAACCACAAAGTATTTCATACGTGTCCAATTTTATAAAATGTCGTACGTTTCACAAAGAACCACATTCTTAAACATTTCACAAAAAAACCACTTGTCTTTAATAGGGAATTAATCTCTCTGCCGGATTTCGTGGGCTCCGAACACCCATGGCCATGGACACACCGAAAGGTGGCCCTAGTATTAGATTACCAATTTAAGAAAAGTTTCACCTTTAACCCTCATGTGTCCAAAATATTCACATAACCCATTTTGATCAAACCACATGTTTATACAAAGTTCCCTACGTTAAAGGTGTCAAGCATAAGTTGGAAAATCAAGGAAAATAACCAATCATGCAAAGATAGGCTAGGAAAGGGTATTTTGGTCATTAATGAAGTGTACGATAAGGATATACCAAGTACAGAACCAAACAAGTCAACTAGAAGGTCAAGGAATCAAGACAAATGAAAATCCATTTTTTTCCACTTTGTATCAATAGAGTACTTTTGTGTCTACCGGTAGAAAGAATTCAGTGAGTTTTTGTACCGGTAGCGCACTTTTGTGTCTACCAGTAGAAAGAACAATTTTTCTGCACAAAAGGTGCCCGATCAACAGCTTTTTCTAATGAAAAGGGGGTTCCAACCCAAGTCAAATTAGATGTTCTAAACACCAACTAAACATGAAATAAGAGTATATCAATCACTATTTTGTAGATTTAGCAACCAATTAAGCGGAAACCAAACTCAATCAAACAAAACCCATTTATGGAGACATGCAAGTTTAACTAGAAATTTGTAGGTAATCCAAAGATATATGCAACAAATCAACAAAATACAACTAGAGAGTAGAAATTTGTCCCCTACCTCAAAGATCAAGCTCCCAATAAGTGAGAAGTAAAGCCCCTAGCTCTTATTCTTGATCCCAACCAAAATACACTTCCACCAAGCAACACCAAACGTACCCGGATTCTAAATCACGTGTAGATGAATAATATGAGGTTGAATCTTGAATTTGAGAGGTGTGAGAGGTGGATTTTGACAAGAGAAATGAAGCAAAAATGGAGAGGGTGAGAGGGAGGAGAGTTGACTATTTTAGAGAGAGAGAGAGAGAGAGAGAGAGGAGTTGTATTTTTGCTCAAAAATCTGACCCATACATGATAAATATACACCAACACACTTGCACTTAAGCCCCTTAAGTTTCTAATAAGTTATAAAGATACCCCAATGCATATACTCACTTCACATTGACCCCATATTGCATTTTAAAATATTTTCTACACTTCCCCAACATTAGTTTCGAAAAATTATTTGAAAACATGGGTCTTTACAATATGTGGAGCCCACACACACTTCAACAGACTCACATTGTGTGTGGAGCATGTGTGTGGGCTCCACACACCATGTGAGTATGTTGGAGCCATGTTAGAACTGGGTTGTTGTACATTTATCATTTTTGTGGCATAAAATTCATGTTTTCCAACATGGTTTAGTGGTACTCAAAATGTTTTTATCATTCGTCAATTCCTAATCTATTACAGAAGCAAAGAATGAAACTTGATCCTAAAATGCATTGTGGACATTCAAAAACTCTACCGTATGAGCTAGCCACCACTTCCGTGTTGCATGATTTAAAACTCCTTAGTATTTAGTGATAATCACAATTGGGCCACCCATAAGTACATGGGCCATTTCAATCGTTTAGCAAAATGATGTATTGGGCCAACTATAATTTAATTTGGGCCAACACTAACAAAACCGATTGTACCAACACAAATATAAATTGAAATAAGATAGGGCTATTGTTGTTTGAAATCTAAGTAAGAGCCTTAAAAAATGAAAAGGTTGGGCCTATTGCAATTTATGAAAGATTAAAGGGCGGTAATAATGCCAAAACCGTTTTTGATTGTATCAAAACTTTAATGCATAAAGAGTTTGTACTGTACACATGAATACAAGTATTTCATGCACTTGAATTTTGACACAATCAAAAATAGTTTTGGTATTAGCACTAACCTAAAAATAATAGACACGAGTTTAATAAAATTATCAACTTTAACCTTGTATTTAATAAATTATTTTTGTGATAAATCAATATAAACTATTTCTAGAATGCTTTTGTTTTAAACCATTTAAATGCAATGGTCGCGTCTATTAATTTAGAGAGAGAGAGAGAGAGAGAGAGAGAGAGAGATGCCATGACTCCTAAGCGTGACTGAGTATTTTTGGGTAGCGTTTAATATACAGAAGAATAAAATCATAATCTTGTTATGCCTCACCATATTCTGGTCATTTTCTTCCGGGCATGTATATTTTTTGATTATTTCAACCTTCGAGACCATCAAAGTGGTATTAATCCCCAAGAGCCACCACTGAATCGTAATTCTCCAATTAGAACGCATCCGCTAACGTAATTTTAATTGCACTACATCAAAATCTGAGTTGAACTATCTATTCCGCTAATGTATTTTTGTTAATCGAGGTAAGTTTACGTGCATCTTGATTAACACCAGAACTCCGTTATTCAGTTAATCTTGCAAGTATTTGCTTTCCTTTTGGCTTTAGCTTGTAGTTAATACTCCTAGATTGTTGAAATCTTCTTAAATATGGTCATGCCCACTCCATCCAGGCCTCATTTGATTTGCAGATTGAAATAGATGGGATTAATA
The DNA here is from genome assembly GCA_022606695.1 of Vaccinium macrocarpon. Classification (NCBI taxonomy): domain Eukaryota; kingdom Viridiplantae; phylum Streptophyta; class Magnoliopsida; order Ericales; family Ericaceae; genus Vaccinium; species Vaccinium macrocarpon. Next base: position 31,043,148 of record CM040172.1, read on the forward strand.
ATCCTAGAATTGATAGTTTTAGACTATTTGCCCTATTCCTTCCCAAATTCTGCTCAATTCCATGTTTGATTCGTGTGAGATTATTTATGGGGTAAATTTTCTTTTATCAAAAACAGTTTTTTTTTTTTGGGGTCAAACGAGCCCTAAAAGAATCCAACTCAAATTGAAGACTTCGTATTTTTGGTTTAAACAAGAAAAAGAAACCTAAAATGCAATTACCAATTTACCACACCTACAAGTCAGGAGATCTACCTGGAAAACAAAGAGAGACAATAACCAAATAGAAACACAAAAAAATTGTATGACAGACAACACGTTCCATACTATCAAAAATATCTTTCTCTATATACACAACCAAACTATCATGCATTTATTGATCACAAATTCGATTTTGAAGCCTATTATTCACAATCTTCATAGCAGAAAACGGTGTCTCTACTGCGATAGTTACAACCGTTAAAATAAGGGCCAAAGTATTCTATAAACCAAAAAATATCGTTAGTGCTGTGGTATGGAGATTTTTTGGCACAGAGAGAGCGCATATGAAACACATATGGGGTTTTTTTGCCAAAGGAATTTCAATTTTGTCCCTTATTTTTCTCGAGAATAAAGAAAATGTACAATACACCCTTGGCGCGCGTGGAAAAAAAGGCTTAAATGAAAGAATGTGACGCAGGGTCTAAAAGGGAACACCCTTTCAAATGAGGGCCGGCCTGGAAGAACCCCTTTGTTTAGGATACAAAAAAGAGTTTATGGGCCAAATACATAAACTTCGGCAAACAAAAATAAGGGGGTATCTGAGGCCCGGCCCCTTTTTAGCTCCATACTCATCTCAACCCTAACAAATAGATTCCTTCTTTATTTCAATCCTTTTTTTATTCCCATGTGCGTGTTGTACCTTAGTGCCTTTTTTTTTTCCCCTTTGTGTTGCTCTCTCTCTCTCTTAAATTTTAAAATGTTTTTTAATTTTTTTTTGTAGATATCCAATTTTGAAAAAAATTACATATTTGGAACCTACTCAATGAGATCTACAAAACAAGATTCATATTTAATATTATGAAATTATGTGATGATAAAAAAAAACATATTTTGCATAGTTCATCTAGTTTAAAAAGCTCATTTGTTGTTGTCCTTAGTTGATTTATATAGTTCACATAGCCTTAATGTAGTTCGCACAGCCAAAAAAGTTCATTTGTCGTGGTTTTTCATTGATTCACTATGTGAACTGACCAAATGTGATTTGAACAACAAATTCAAGGAACATGTGAATAACAAACATGAATTTCACCTAGGAATATTGAACGCAAAACCAAAACCAATAGTCTCATACTACCATCATTCATTAACTAATTCAAATCAGAAAAAATTGAATCATAGTATTACATGTAGCACCCTCCTGCTCGCACTTTACATTATGGACATGATTTTGTCGACAACAAGATCTGTCGAGAATTGTAAAACAATGCATTTGTCGAGATCTGCGTAAGAAAAATGGCATGCTACGGGCTTTATTAGCAAAGAAATCTAGCAAGATGATCCGCAGAAGGAAAATGCCATGCTACGGGCTTTATAAGCAGAGAAATCTATTCATGGGGTGGAGGATAATTCTTCTTGGGTGGTTGGTTCTCCCACATTTTAAAGCTTTCGATATGGGCTTTTGTTTGGGGCCTATGATCTGGTATAAGAAAGTTGTTACCAGATGGGCTTTTGTTCAGTGGGTAACTATCCTTGGTGGACTTAATATTATGTTATTCTTTAGACATTATTAGGCTCTCCCACATTTTAAACCTTTCGATATGTTCTAAACCTTTCTTCAACATTCTAGAGAGTTCTCTGCCTATGTACAACTTTCTTTAACATTCTCAAAACATTCAGATTTTTGTAGTTTAGTAGGGAGGATTCTCAAACTATGGAGAGCCATGTAATTCTCTACCGATGACAAACCACGAGGCTATTGAGAGGGCCGGCCCTGAAATTCTCTACCAATGATATATTTAATGAGCTAGCTAGCCTAATGGAAAATCTTAGTTTTCGTATCCAATAGCCATGTGGTTTAATTCCTGGGGTATTTCTTTCTCCTTCTCTATAAGATTTTTTTTGCTCTCACAAACTCATCGTTCCAAAGGGATATTTCTTTATTGATGCAAAAAATAATATGACCAGAAACTAGTTTTAACCGAGACAACTAAACAAATCATGGAAAAAACAAAAACAAAATATGAGACAAGTCAGTATCATTTTGTGGTTAGTTTTTATTTGTTTTAAAAGAAAACATAGGGGTCCAGTTTTCCAAGTTCGTCTTAGACCCAAAGAATTTCAGGGCTGGCCCTCACAAGCACTCCCTCAAATAAAAAGACCACACTCAAAACTATTCTTCATGCTTATTTTATGGCTAGCTGGAACTCGTACACTTTGAACACACTCTCCTTCTCAACCAAGATTCAAATGTATGAATAACTTATTTTCAGTCCCAAAATTGATGAATTGGGTTGTAGATGCTCTAATGGATTTTTCCTCTGATCCAAACAAACTTAACCAACATTCTTCGCTAGTTAAAGACTACATACAGAGAAATCACAGTAGCTAAAAAATGAAAAAAAACACACTAGTCTATTGCACTCCATTGTTATTTATAGTACTTGCTAGCACAGATCCGGGGACTCTCCCGTCTCTTAGAAATGATAGAGCCTGTTGAACAATATCAGCCATCTAAACATATTTTGGACGGCAAAAGATCGGGTCAGCAGACCCTGTCATCCCTAAAGGATTGCAGAGTCCCTAAGTTCTGCTAGCACAATCCTCAACTATATGCCCAACCTTTTACGAAAGGGACATTCACCATCAAGTCACCTTTGGATCCCATAATTACCATCAGGTCAAGACCAACTTTGAAAAATTCTCATCAACTCCCCAACCCGTATAAAGATACCTAAACTCTAGGGTACCCTACGACTAAGGTACCCAATGAAAGTGCCTAAATTCCTAGACCGCCCTATGAAAGTGCCTAAACTACTAAACCCTATAATAGGAAAGTGCACCTTAAACCTAAACTCTAGGGTACCCTACGACTAGGGTACCCTATGAAAGTCCCTAAAATCATAGGGTACCCTACGACTAAGGTAACCCATGAAAGTGCCTAAAATCCTAGGGTACTCTATGAAAGTGCCTAAACCACTAAAATCCTATAATAGGAAAGTGAACCCTAAACCTAAACTTTAGGGTACCCTATGACTAGGGTACCCTATGAAAGTGACTAAAATCCTAGGGTACTCTATGAAAGTGGCCAAATCACTAAAACCTTATAATAGGGAAGTGCACCCTAAACCTAATCTCCAAAAAAAATGACTTACTTTAGTGGTAATTAAAAAAAAAAGACTTACCTTATTGGTAAGACATCTCTTTTCTAAACCTAGAAGTAATAATCCCTTTACGAAATTCCAAATTGGCTGCATACATCTGATCTAGATTAGGTATAGACTTGGACACACTATCCATCTCCATACACCTCTCACCCCATTTCCCTAGCTTAGGGCACTCTGCTTCAAAGTTAAAATTTGCAAAGGTCTTGAAATAGATGAACCAGCTGTAGAAAGGAAGAAGCAAAATGTCGACAAACCTGAAATTGTCGATCCCAAAGTAAGGGTTGTCTCCTTGTTCCTCTTCTAATAACTTGCACCACTCAATCAGTTTCTTCTTTCTAGCTTCTTGATCCTCCCATTTGCTAACCCATACCTGTCTGCTAGAATCGCGTACCTGCATCCATTCGATGGTGGTGTTGTATCTACAATTTACATGGCTACCAATAAATTTGACTTCTAATTGTTGGGATTCCACCCGGTGTGGGCCATTGGGCTTAGGCCCGGTTGGGAGGGGCTAGGTTTTATTGATGTAACACTATATAACTTGGACATGTCTTGTATTATTTTGTGTGACAAAAGTGAGAGAGGCAAAGAGTTTGAGAGAAATACACGAGTGAACTAGTGAGTTTCATTATTGTGAGATTGTGAGCAAGAGTGTGTAACACAAAGGCTCGGATTTTCTCCGGATTATAGTGAAACCCCCTCTCCGTGGATGTAGGTCCGATTTGGCCAAACCACGTAAATTGATGTGTTTTCTTTCTTTTGATTTTACTGTTTTCTGTGCATGTGGTGCGTGTGTTGGGCATAACACTAATTTCGGATCATTTTCAGTTTGTGTTTTTTGTTTTCATTTTTTCAGTGATTCCCTCTAGCTCTTCGATTATTGACGACATTGGGAGACAACTGCTCGGTAAAATGCTAAGAGCAGTCACTTTGTATATTTATTGCCAAAGATTAAGTATGTCTCCAATTCTTCCCCACACCCACCCATACTCTTAAATTATTGGAGACTAAATGGTATACGTTATGTTAATGGTACAAACAACTTGTTACTAGTATGCCAAACTGATTGCGAAAACTACTTTAGAAAATCAGCACCACTACATAATCAGAAAATACACCAAGAATTTAAAATAAGTGGCCCAGATTCACTTGAGTAAATCTGGACCACTAATTTTCAAATTTTGTCTGGGTCTCCTTTTCGGGTTCTTGGACTTTAAGCTCAAAACTGATTCCGTTAAGATTTTCTAAAAACAACCCATTTTTGCAGCACTCAATGAGTTAATGTTTTCATTTTCGCATAATTGGGAAATTACTTTTGCACAAAAAAAACATGGTGTCTGAAAGATAAATTAACTACGGAAATAAACTTAATTATCAGTTCATATGAATGAAGTCAGGGTAACAAAAATGAGAATTCAAAGGAAAATAACAGAAAAGACCAGGGAAAATAAAAATGTAACAGACTCACCTTTGTGCTGATGAAGTGATTCCAGAACCTTGCTTTAGCTTTTAGGTATGGATTAGAGGGAAACAGAAGAGGAGACTCATCCTTCCACACATCATCAAGATATTGGATTATTACATTTGATTCACAAATGGGTTTTCCATTATTGATCAAAACAGGCACTTTTTGATGAACTGGGTTCATCTCCATGAGCAATGGACTTTTATTGGCCAAATCTTCATCCTTGGACTCGTACTGAATCCCCTTCTCTGCTAAGGCAATTCTGACCCTTACTGCATAAGGGCTAGGCCAGTAATCCAGAAGAATTACTTGATTTTCCGTACTTATGGTGAACACAAAAGCTTAAGGAATCCAAAAGAAAACTACAGCTTAGCCCAACAATAAGCTGATTGATATATGTGTAAGCAATGGATTCTACACGAAGTAAGCAAAACCTTGACCATAGTCAAGCCGATCAAAAAAAAGGAAAATACTCCCTCGGTCTTTTTTTTTTTCGATAACCAGGTGTTTGTGCTTGCTTTCGCATACCTCGATTAATTCTTATACACAAATCCCACCGTCCACTAACGGGGGTTCATTTAAAGTCAGAGCAAAGCTCTATATAGACTTGTCCCAAAGAAGTTGATAGCACCTACGAGGTTTAAAACCTGAGACCTTACAAAGACGCAAATCCCCGATTCTCAGGTGTTGACCACTATGTCAACCCCTTGGGTTTCGTTGCATTTTAAATGCTCCATACAGCAAACCGTGAAATTTGACCTAAAAAATAAAGTACTTTTGTAATTAATTAATTTTAACAATTTTCTTGCACTGTTCAAAAGCACTCCCTAAGATCTTTCGAACAATGAAAAATAAATAAATAAAATTAATTATAGAAGCACCTTATTTTTTAGGCCAAAGTTGTATGATCTTCCCATATTGAAGCATTTAAAATAAGACGGAGGAGCAGACTACATAGTCAACAAATTGTAGTTCTAGTCAAACCTGCCGCCTACTAAAAGGATGCGAATGAGGCATGAAAGGATGAGAATGACACTAGGAGTTGGAGCCCTCATACTTCACATCTCACAAGTGAATGTGATGTGTAGTGGGCCGAAATCTAGCCACTCAAATGGGGCTCGGTTGATGAGCCCAGAAGGGTTCGAGCCCACATGAATCTCTAGGCTAGCCAAGGAACAAAATACCATGGGCCAGCCGAGCTAGGCCCATCCGAGACAAACTGGTGTCTCAGCCGACAAACTATGAGCCGGATGAGTCATCCGAGACAGTTCATATCCGAGATGACTCGGAAGGATGGTACAAGATATCGGTGATGTCTCCTATGATATCACCCGAGGCAGTTAACTCTCGTAACAAACTTGGGAAGGCACATGTGCATGTGACAGTTGTCCCTACGTCAGTATGACAATACCCAAAGCGGTTACGCTATGTGTCATAGCCACATTGGAGAACACGTGCATGCGAGACTTGTGAGGCCAACTCGTGATGCTCGGTGACGTCATCCGAGCCGAAATGACAAGTTTGCCCCTGTACTTGGGAAGCCTATATAAACAAAACGAAGATACCCTAAAAGGGGACGGAACAATTTCTCTCTCTACAATTACTCTCTTAACACCCTTTTCTTCTCTGGTTACTCACTAGATTGTCGGAGTGCCTTCCCTGACCACATTCCGGCCAGGTTAGGTGCTAACAACGTGTGTTAATTGTGCAGGAACTCTAAAGAGGATCATACTACACCCACTTGCCGCTCATTTGTGTTAGGAATCATTCAGGAGGCGTGACTGGATTTTTTAGGACACCACACGATGTCTATGGTATATGTTAATTGTTTAAATTGCATAAAGATAACATATGAACAATAAATTTATGACATCCATCTAAATTTTATGATATTTTATAGTAAGAATTTGTAATATTTGCCTATATATTTATAATTTTAGTGTAGAATTCATATTAACAAGAAGAAGTTATGAGTTTTTGATGTGATGTTTTGAAATTTCAAGCAAATATTACGAAATTCTATTAACATTTTCTTCTTTCCCCAAGGGAAAAAAAAAAAAAAAACTTGCATACTTGGACACTGATTTACTTGGTGAGTTCGTAAAACTTTCTGAAATGATTCAGTTAAAAAAATTTATGCGAATGCAATTGTGTACTAAACGTTTCAATTTTAACTCTTTTACCCTGAAAATTAGAGAAAAAATCAAATCATGCAGATTGCAGGGGTTAATCGAATGCGACATTGAGGAAAAATAAACCATAAAATCAATGTTCTGAATGGCAGAACTATCAAAACCAAATTTTATTTATTACTACAAACGTAACAAGGATAAAATATTCTCCTTGTCCAGATTTATTTGTTGCTCGGATTAAATCCAAGCTATCCTTTGCCGATCAAGATGGACATTAGATCATCCCCAAATTGGTAAGCTTCTTTTTGAGTTCCGTGAGGAATTCATAGACCTTGTGCTGATCTGGAATAGACTTGGACACACTTTCCTTTTCCATGCACCTATGAACCCAATCAACCAGTTTAGGGCACTCTGCCTCCATGCTAATGTTGCCCCACTGCTTGTACCCATAGAACCAAGAGGAGAATGGGATGAGTGACACATCTACAAGGCCAAAAGTCTCACCCCCAAAATATGGCTGGTCTCCTAACTCCTCTTCCAACAGCTTAAAGCACCCTATGAGCTCACTCTTTGCAGCTTCTTGGTCTTCAGCTGTTGACAGCCACAGGTTCTTCCCATGGATATATATCTGTAGATTACATTTAAGGCATGCACAAATATGGGTAAGAGTTACAGAAAATAATTGAATTTACCTGGAAAATGTTCATTGCCATATGCAAAGAGGGTTACTAAATTCTAGGAAAGGAAAAAGGAAACATTCAAATTAATTTTGGAATGAAATTTCCAAAATTAGGATACGTGTGTATGCTTGTGACAAGTATGGGATCGTAAGTTCCCAGCGTTTGTCTTCGTCAGTGCCTATTGATTTGCATCACACAATCATGTTTTGAGAATAGTGTGTTTCGAAGAGGCCCATCAGTCCACAATCCGATAGAGGATAGGGACAATTGGGTGCAAATAAGTCCACTTGTTTTAAATTTCATGTCAACAAAACTCGTCATCGCAGATGGCAGAAACCACCCTTGTGCCAATTCAATGCCAAAATTGGGCAATGCTATTCTTGGTGCCAACTTTGGCAATTGCTAAATTTGACACTTTATCAAGGTCATTTGGTTGCAGTCACTTTATCCGCCCGTTTGCTTTTGGGATTGTACAAAATGGCCCTAAACCATTGCAGCATCATTGCAATTGTTTTACTTTTAGACATTGTAGCGAGCTAAACAATTAATTTTGGTAATGCCATTTTGACACCAACTGATGGACTTGCTCTACTACCGCATAATTACTACAGTAAAATGTATAGACCACGGTAGATCACACGATCTTATATCAAAGTTCAAAAAATAGTTTGTTTGATTATAATCCTCGTCCGCAAACCATTTGAAATGATGTGGCAGTAATAATGTATGTGATGCATGACACATTCTCATTTTTTGAAGAAACCTAGAATATCCTACAAAAATCCACCTGAGCAATCGATACTCTCTCTCTCTCTCTCTCTCTCTCTCTCTCTCTCTCTCTCTCTCTCTCTCTCTCTGTTTTTAACCCAAAACAAAAACTTTCCAACTTCCCCTCGTACTAAGATTTTATCTTTTAACACAATTTCAAAATTTAATGTTAATCCATGCTCCTGTGCATAAGTATGGGTACCGTGCTTGCCATAGTTAATAAAGAAGAGATACATAGAGCCCTGACCTTCTTGTCGATGAAATCAGCCCAGAACCTGGCTTGGGCTCGCTTGTAAGGATCAGAAGGCATCAGAGGAGATTTGTTCTTCCACACATCATCAATGTACTGAACAATATTCATCGAATCGCATACGGGCTTTCCGTTGTGGATCAAAACCGGGATTTGCTTAATAGGGTTCATTTTCAGCAACAAAGGACTCTTGTCGAACATGTCCTCTTCCCTAGACTCATACTCTACCCCTTTTTCAGCCAAGGCTATCTTCACTCTCATCCCATAATGGCTGCTCCATTTCCCCAAAAGAATTACGTCATCCGCCATTGATGTGAAAAACTCAAATGATTAGATGAAATATTGAAGAAGAAGAAGAAGAAGAAGAAGAAGAAGAAATGCTGGAAGCTGTGTTTTGGTTTTTTCTTTATGTGCTGAATAGATTTGTACATTTGCGACTAAGTTACTACGACAAATTAAATAACGTCACTGAATGCGTCAACTAAGTACATGCTTGATCACGACGGTATTAATTTAGTATTATCAGCAATGCTATGGCAAAAAACATATGTGCAAGGAACCACGCAAAAAAGCCCTGTAGGGCCAAGTACGGATTCCGAACAGTTAATCCAAGCTACTAAAAATATTAAAATCATATTTTGAGTGGATTTGCGAGAAATCAACTATATCCGATATGTATAGATGTTCGATTCAAACTTCCATTTTTTTTCTTTTATCATCCGAGCCATTTAAAAATAAAAGTTTCGATCGAACATCTACACATATCGAATGGAGCTTGGTTTCTTGGGTCCCACTCGAAATGTGGTTTTAAAATTTTTTAACAGAAAATTTCTTTTGGCCCCACTTGTTATGGTGGTGTTTTGATGCTTCTAAGTCTAGTCGTCGGTTTTGGGTTGTTGTTTTGAGTTTCTGGTGTTGGGCTCTTGTCTGCTAGTCGCTTTAGATGCTGTGTTTTGTGGTTTGGTGTTGTTGGGTATGCCTCATCAATTGGCCCATAGCCCGCCCGAAGCCTGCTAGGTGCACTAGGCTCTGCCCGAGCCCACCAAGTGGTGGGTTAGCCCAGCCCGACTTTTCCATGGGCCGGGCTTGGGCTTAAAAATTTTAGCTCTAGCTTGCCCACCCGCCCTCCCTCCAGCCCGAGATACTAGCCCGTACACTGATACACACGAATAGCATGGGTTTGTAACAAAAAAAATTCCAAGTCTCCTTATATAGCATCTCAGCCGTATTGAAAAACCAAAATGGATGTAAGTGCTTTGAATAATCAAACCATTTGCTCCTACACATTTGAATAACCAATCAATTGTTCCCGGAATTGATTTGATTAATCAATCATTGTGCCACTGATATTCTTTTTCGTTGAAAATTGTTCCCATGGTTTTACACCAAGCAATATTCCGTATACAACAATTTGATGCGAGACAGTGTTGGTGAGGAACTAAAGAAAGAAGAGAAGTAGCAAAAAGGAGCATTTTCGGTAGAGGATGGGGAAAAATAATACTGGGTAGGCATTAGCATTTTAGCCAGCTCATATAGCCCGGCCTGCCCACCCACCCAACTAGGATAAACCCGTGGGCTGGGCATGGGCTTCATCTTTTGAGAGATAGCTCGGCCCACTAAAAAGAAAAAGTCCGTCAAACCCAACCTGCAAGTGAGCTTGGGCTGTAAATTCGCGTGTTGGGCTAGCCTGATCCGGCCCGATGATGACCCTTATTGTTGGGTTGTTTATGTTTTTTTGTGGGAGTCTGTATGTTGGCTTTCTCGAGTTTTGTTCTCTGGTTTTTTTGTCAATTCCTTGCTTTGTGTTTGGTTGTGGCTTTTATCTCAATGTACCCTTTGTCGAGTTTTCAATAAAATCTTGTTGCCGATCCCAAAAAAAAAAAAATCAGGATCCACACGGGTACGAGGTTCTAATTTCACAGCTCCAAAGGGTTTGAAAATTTTTTCCTGCCAAAAAAATGGCTTTGGTCAAATTTGACTGAGGAAATTGTTGTGACCATTTATTGCACATCGACCTTTCCCTTCCATGTTAAACTACCATAGCCACAACAATTAACAAATTGAAAACTAGACTTTTCACTTTAACTCATGCACATTAAAAATAAGAGAAAATGATGAAATCATGCAGATCTCAGGTTGTAATAAGTTAGATGAGATACTGTGGGAAAATGTTCACTTTAAAATCAATGTTGTGAAATGACAAAATTGTCAACCAAATCTTTATTGAATTAAATGAACTCCTACATCCAAAGCATCATACATGAACCTGTACATTCACCTACAAATCTGAACAATCATAATATGTGTGTAACTAAAAAAGGGACAAAACTCCAATGGACTCTCTAGAACTGTGCAGAAAATTCAAATAACGCAAGACAAGTTTATCATTTCAATACATTCGGAATGCTACTTAGAGCTATGCTTCTTTCTGATCTCTGTGAGGAATTCATAGATCTTGTGCTGATCAGGAATAGATTGGGACACACTCTCCTTTTTCCTGCACCTATGAGCCCAATCAACCAGCTAGGGGCACTCTGCCTCCATGCTAATATCTCCCCACTGCTCATACCCATAGAACCAATTGGAGAATGGGATCAGTGACACATCTACTCAGGGCCGGCCCTGAGTTTTGAGGGGCCTAAGACGAAATTTAAAAATGAAGGCCCTTAAAAATGCTTGCGAAACTAAATATAAAGTCAATAAACACCGTTTCAAAACTATATGCATGTATTTAACACGGAAAAAAAACCCAAAATGAGCCTACATACTTGGTGGTAAAAAATATTTGGAGGCCTTTTTTTTCATTTTTCGTGGGGGCCTAAGGCTCCGGCCTATTGAGCCTTAGCTCAGGGCCGACCCTGCATCTACTAAGCCAAAAATCTCACCCCCAAAGTATGGCTTGTCTCCTAACTTCCTTTCCAAAAGCTTAAAGCATCTTATGAGCTCACTCTTTACAGCTTCTAGTTCTTCACCTGTTGATAACCACACTTGCCTCCCAAGCCAATATATCTGTAGATTTACATATTAGGCACAAAGGTGGGTGAGTGTTATGACAAAAAGTTTACACGGAAAATGTTTACATGAACATAGAATTGCCATAAGTAAAGGCGTAGGAAAGTAAAAAGAGTGCAATCGAAATGATTTTGAAAAGAAATTTTTTGAAATTATGAGACATAGGTACGGGTTTTCAAGTATGGGATCGCATAGCGTTTGTCTTCTTTGGTCCCAAAGTGCTACTGCCAATCGCAAAATCAAATCGTATACTGAGACTCGTGTGTCCGAGGATGTAAATGTGTTGGATGGAGGGGTATGGATAGTTGGGTACGCATAATATAATACCCCATACTTTCTAAAATGAATGGACCATAGTAGACCACAAGATCGATCCTATATCGAAGTAATTTATTTTAAAAACTAGATATGAGATATTGGTGGGAGACTATGTAATTTATTCTATCTTTTCCTCAACTTTTTGTACTTTTAGGAGGCACTCATCGTCATTTTTAGAAATTTGGAGACCAAAATGGAGGTATGAGTCTATATTTGGAGACCCAAAAGAAATTTGGAGACCAAATCCCTAAAATTGACCATAGATCCCTCCAAGATTCTCTCATAAAGTACAAAAAGTTGAGAAAAATAGGAAAAAATTAAAAATCTCTCATCCATGTCGTATCCGGCATCTAAAATAGAGATATAGACCTCCTTTGGGTAATAATCCAATAATCCGAATTATCGGATTATTCATTTGTTCTTATTCAAATTTTTTTTGCATATATTAGTTTTGTATCAAGATTTTGTAGTTTTTGAATTCCTCTCGACGAGACAAATCTAACGGATATAAAATTATGGTCAAAACTCAAATTTTTTTAAATAAAATTAAAATAGATGGATTATTGGCCAAAGAGAATAGTTAGAACTTAGAACCCTCACCTTAGTGTCCACGAAATCGGACCAGAACCTCGCTTGGGCTCGATCGTAAGGGTCAGAAGGCAACAGAGGAGACTCGTTCTTCCACACTTCATCAATGTACTGAACAATAATCATCGACTCGCATATTGGCTTTCCGTTATGGATCAAAACTGGGATTTGCTTCTTAACAGGGTTCATTTCCAGCAACAAAGACTCTTGTCGAACCGGTTCTCTTCTCTATACTCATAATCTACCCCTTTTTCAGCCAAGGCTATCGTCACCCTCATCGCTAAGGGGCTGCTCCAGAACCCCAAGAGAATTACTTCGTCCGCCATTGATGTGAAAAAAAAAACACAAAGAAGTGGATAAAAGATCGAAGAAAAAGAAGAAATGTCGTAAGCTGCGTTTTGGGTGTTTGTTTATGTGTTGAATGGTGGATGTTGTGGTGAATAGTTATAGGAGTCTTTTTTCTTAAGGCAGAGAATATTCCCTCTTCTCCTAATCTATGACCTTCGGATGAGGAGGAATTGTCATTTTGTGGGGTCGTGTTTGACCTTTCTTTCCCAAGTATCGCCCCCAACTATCTCTGTTAATCATTACCCGATCTCGAAGGCCAACAGAATAGCATCGAAATCCTATGGTGTTATCTTATGCTAATGTATTCAGAGCGTAGGCTTGCTTTGAGCACTTTAATTTCTTCAAATTAACAAAGCCGGAGGCACGACCCGGCCAATTAAGGCCAGGAGCGTATTGTCTCGCCAAGCCTGGGGAGCGACCACGACCTCTCAAACAGTGTCACTTTAGGGGTGTTCCACTAAGGTGGTTTTTTGAAAAAATTAGTTTTTCACGGTTGTTTATGTGATGTATTTTGAGAAAATGACTTGTTTCGATTTTTGAAAAGAACAATTTTTGTTAATGGAACCCCCCTGATTGGCTGATTGCGTCATACTCATACAAGTGTACGAAGACCCTTCTACAACAATTCGGCTTACATTATGGATCAAAACTAGGGTTGACAATGGTGCAATTTTTTACCATTGTAAGAAAATATTATTTTCACTGTCGGCGAAAATAAATATTTCATCTAAATCAATCACAGTTGTTCAGTGTAATAATACACAATCACGCGGACTGTTGTGATTGATTTGGCGGGAATATTTGTTTCTACAGCCCGAGAAATAATTTATTCTCTATGGTTATTGGTCAAATCAGAACTCAAGATGGAAAATTGTGTACTTGTCATATTTCAAGAACACCTTAAACGACAAATATTGGGTAAGGCTAGATAAATTAGAAAATATTGCAAAAGTAGGTGAATTAAAAATTATTTTTCTACAAATAAATATATTTCAAGAACAACTCAAACAACATCTGATTAGCATGATGCTTGCCTATTGCTCTCTCCGAGATTTAAAATATTAATGGTTCTGATCATCAAAATAGACCCAGGAAACTTTTGGAAACAATCCGGACATGACTATCTGTCCTCTAAAAGGATTGAAGAGAATCCCGGTCCAAAAACTTTTGTGAATGTTGACTTCTATTCATAAAAGAGTGTCCAATATAAACACTAATGCTAGGGAGATACCTCCACCACACCCGCTTGCATGGCGCTTCATGATTGGTGGTGCAAATAAATTTTAAAGTACTTGTTCTCATATTACCAATCATGTTGTGTCACACAGGCGGACATGACAGAGAATTTTGTACGTAACATTATCCTATTATAAGTGTATTAAAAAAAAAAAGAAGAGAGGTACAATTTCCGGAGTACACACTGTTTATGGCATAACTTTCTCCCACTATAATACTAACTAATAAACGGGTTATGCGCAAGGCGTGCAAAATTAACCCCAGTACAGTTCATAGTTCTTGATATTATTGTTTTGATATGTGAAATAAAGCATATTAGATGTGAATATTAGGCAAATCATAATAATATATGTTCATACTGTGTGAGGAAAAAAGAACACATGAATTACAATAAAGACATAACATAACATAAACATAACCTATTTAGTCCCCAATAATTGGGGATATGGGCGAGGGATGGATAGGAAACAGACATAACCTTTGACAATAAATGCACAAAGTGGCTGCTTCCAAAATACCACTGAAACAGATGGATTGGAGACGGACCTAACATTTGGCAATAAATGCATAAAGTTGTTGCCCACAGAATGCCATTGAAACAATGGTCCCCCTATACCGTCGCGTTTGCTGCGGAATCATGCCCTCAAATCAAAGCCAAAAGGCATCAGAGAGGGCAGACCCAAGAATCACTTTGATTTGTGTGCACATTACCATGCTTCTTTCATTCAGCATCTAGAGCATTGGCCTTACACTATGAATTACAATAAATAGAATACAAGTAATTAGCTTAGAAAATATAGGTACTTGAATTACCAAAAACGGGGACACTAATCAGGAATAGTTATAAATATTAGTTTCTCCACAAACATATATAGATATGCTCTCCTTGGTCCAATGGTAAGATAAATATATCAAATTTTTACTTGTAGGTCTAGAAAAGAAGTGTCTAATTATCATTAATGTAAGTCATTTTTTTAATTACCATTAAGGTATGTCATTCTTTTTTGAGAATTTAGGTTTAGGGTGAACTTTCATATTATAGGGTTTTAGTGGTTTAAACACTTTCATAGGATATCATGTGGTTTAAGTTGAGGCACTTTCATAGGGTACAATAGGATTTAGATTTAGGCACTTTCATAGGGTACCATAGGATTTAGGCACTTTTCATATGGTTTGGGGAGTTGGGGAGAGAGAAGTTGTGCTCATGTGGAGTTGAGAGAGAGAGACGGAACCTGCCCAACAGCTACAGGGGAGTTTGTGGATCTTTTTCATAGGGGGCTAGAGTTGGGCGTGTAGTCCCCAAAAATTTTGTATCGGTCGGGAATTGTCTCTCAATATATTCCATCCTTTTTGTTTGAGTTTGAATCTTGTCTTATCACTTTTGTAAAGTGCTTCAAGTGTTTATTTGTCAAAAAATATTCTAGTATAGGAATTCAGAGTTACTATTGTATTGAACATGTGTTAAAAACAACTAAAGGAGACTTCTATACTGCTGGAACCAAAGCATATTTACCGTTCAATATAGACTAAAATAAACATATGAACAAATTATTTCACTATTGTTATTTAATTTTAAATATATAGGGTACCACTTGACCAATATTGAGCCTAGGACCGGGCTTCGCTGCTGTTTAGAATAGTTCAAATGAATATGAGAGAGTTTCTTCTAAATTGAGGCCTTTCCTAAGGAGCTTTGTTAGATAATTCATGTAGCATATAATTAAGCGTCATACAAAGTTCAGATTTTGGGGGGTAAAAGATCTCTTATTATTTTTCTCCATCCCTCCAAAATCAATCCAAAAAATAATAATTAAAGAAAGAAAAAAGAAACCCAATCTATGTTTTCTACTACATTTTACTCAAAATATGGATTAAGTGGTTGAGTTTTTACAATTTAAAAGTTTCAGACTAGGATATTGTGCCGGCAATATGGTGCAGAATCCATACGTACTTTCAGCAAGTCCTTGTGGTTCAAGCAGCGGATCAGCAATATCAGTTTGCAGCACATAGGGTAGCAGTTTCACTCGGAACTGAAACCGATGGGTCCATTCTTTGTCCAGCCAGTTCAAATTCAGTACTCGGAATCAAACCAACAGTAGGTCTCACCGGTCAAGCCGGCGCCATCCCAGTTACTCCGAGACAGGACACCATAAGGTACGTAGCTGTACGTTCAAAAAAACCTAGGTGCACAAAATTTGTGCACTTGTCAATGCACAAATTTTGTGTACGTTGTGAAATAGGTGTACATTTCATTTCCACCATGCTTTTAGGCAATGACCATCTTCTCAACAAGTAGCCCATGGCCACATCTCAACAATGTCCCCTAAGGAGTATGTGCATCTGTAAGGCCTTTCATGTGTTGTGACTCAAAACTCACACACGCACGCAAATAGTGGCGGACACAGGATTTATAATGTTGGGGGACCGAATCACATCTATTCATTAATTAACAACAAAATGTCATCCTCATATACTAATATAGCAATTTTGAGGAGACCTTCCTTCATAATTTATATAATTTGTACACACAAAACCTAATATATAGTACCAATAATAAAATAATTGGGAGGTGTGCAGAGACTTGGGCCCCAAATGCACAACCCCCGCACACAATCGACACACAAAGATACAGATTTTACATGGTTAGACAAATAACCTACTCTACTAACCCTGCTCCTGCTACGATATTTGCATATTTCGATGCTCCTACACTTAGTATCTCTTATCAATGAAACAAAGATTGACAGAATTTCTTTGAATATGCCCTTGAATTCAGTGTTGAAACCAAAAATTGGGCTCAGAAAGCCTGGGCATAATCTTGAAAAAAAAATTGTCTAAAAGTTCGTTTTGCTGCTTGAATAAAGCAGGCCAATTTGCAGGACAGTAGCGGATGCCGTTTACGTCCTTGATGCTATTGTAGGATTTGACCCCCGTGATGCTGAAGCAACAAGAAAAGCATAAAAATACATTCCACACGGCGGATACGTCAAATTTATGAAGAAAGAAGGGCTTGAAGGAAAGCGAATAGGGATTGTAAGAAACCCTTTCTTCAATTTTGGCAACAATTCTGTTCTCGCTCAAGCTTTTGAGGATCATTTCCACACATTAAGGTAACACAACTCTCTCATTCTGTCCCTGTCCCTCTTGTAATGATCGCAATGAACTAGATTTAAGCACTTTTACTTTGTCATCTGTTAGGCGAAAAAGAGCAATTTTGGTGGACTATTTGGAAATAGCCAACATTGACGAAATCGTGAATTATACTGCAAGTGGTGAAGCCGTAGCAGCATTCACTGAGTTCAAACTTTCTTTGAATGCTTACCTGAGAGATTTGGTGGCCTTGCCTGTGCGATCTTTGGCAGATGTATTAGCCTTCAACCAGAAAAACCCAGATCTTGTAAGATATCAGCTAATGGATTCTATCCACAATTGTTTTTGGATCCATAGAATCATTAGCAATAAACATGATTCGTGCAAACAGGCGTGGTGACTCATTTACTTGAACTGTTGAACAGGAAATGCTGAAAAAATATGGGCAAGTCATCCTTCTAGTAGCTGAGGCCACAAACGGGATTGGGGATACTGAGAAGGCTGCTCTACAAAATTTAGCAAGACTAACGAAAGACGGATTCGTGAAGCTGATGAGAGAGAACATGCTCGATGCATTGGTGACCCCGGCAGCAGATATAGACCCAGTTGTGGCAATCGGAAGATTTCCAGGGATCAGTGTTCCTGCTGGGTTTGATGAGAATGGGGTGCCTTTTGGAATCTCTTTTGGAGGATTGAAGGGTTCAGAGCCAAAGCTGATTGAGATTGCTTATGGGTTTGAGCAAGCTACTAAGATTAGGAAGCCTCCATCATTCAAGCCTTGAAACATTTGAAGAATCAATAAGGCTTCATCAATGAGGATTCCGAATTCTTTTGGTTTATTTGAGTTTCTTCCCAAAAAAATCAACAGCGCAGGACTGAGCTGTTATGCAGTTGTGTCAGGCGTGCGTGCCTTGATCTAACTTCTATTAAGAACGATTGCATTTGGCCTAAGGGGAAGACCAAATGATGATTCGTGCTTTGCCTCAACGAGCGAGGAATCCAACATGTGGAAAAAGAGAACAAAATGAAACTAATCAAACTCCATTAACGTATTAACAAAGTTGATTGGGTTACCAAGAAAATGAAAATAAACTTGGCTAGGCACGATAAACTCAACCGATTGAGTGATAGAAACTGTAAATTAATGGTCGATACAATGTGAACTTTTTCGACTGAAACTCCGGTAGGATTCCATAAGCACAATCGTAAGGTTAATGATTCCCCATTATTTTGTCGACAAGAGGTCCCCATAGTGTGCTAACGAACTATAGAGTGTAGAGCACCTTGGTTTGCTCAACCGGAATTTTGTCATCTTCATCTGAACAGTTCACTTTGTAGATTAAGCTAAGTACAAGAACTGAAACTCATCGAATTTTAATAGTCTCTTAACATTAGTTATATGAAAATAAGATGGCAAGTAGAACTTGAAAAGTGTATTCTGGGACAAATTTTTCTTGATTATGTGTTGGTGCAAGTAGAAGTCATCGGGTAATCAAGGCCTCAGGAAGCCTTTGATGGGATTAGCCTCCCGAATTAATCAGTCCATTGGAGCAGATACCGAGGCATCCCAAAAAAAAAAGCAGCCGAGGAACACATATCTAGATTTCTGCAAATGAAAATTTCATCTCAATAACTAGCGGAAACAATTTGATGAATGAAATAGAAGAATGAGAAAGTTTGTTCTAAAGATTGTAAACAATGCATAGCAAAAAAATAAACGT
This sequence comes from Vaccinium macrocarpon, assembly GCA_022606695.1. NCBI lineage: Eukaryota > Viridiplantae > Streptophyta > Magnoliopsida > Ericales > Ericaceae > Vaccinium > Vaccinium macrocarpon. The sequence continues at coordinate 31,062,118 of CM040172.1, forward strand.
TAAAAAAAGACAACCATTATTCTGAATTAAGAGACTTTCATAGAATCTATGACACTGAGGAGAAAAAGATCAAACCAAAATGCAAACATTTAACAAGATAATCTATACTCCCTATAACTAAAGCACTGAGACCAGCAAAAAGAAATCAGCAGCGTAGTTGCATCATTTTTTTTGTTTGCTAAGCCAAATGACCGGAAAGAGGAGTGACCGAAATGTCTACCTGCACCAGGCGTGACCATAGGCTACAAGTCTCTCACCTACATGCTCTCACACCGCATCTGGTTCATGCAGCATGGTCACACTCAGTAGCTGGAAGTCATTTATGATCAACACACCACACGGCTGCTGCACCATACAAGACCTCATTTTCATCACTGTTCAAACCAGAATTGTTGTGCATGACCTAATAGCTGTCTGAAAAGAGGTAGCATCCCAATCAAAGCTATTTGAAGCTGTTCTGAGCTGTTCAGCCGGATACTAACCTGCCCAGAATTCCTATTATTCAAACTGGCACGTGCAATCAAGTTTGTAAAGCGTCCAATAGGAATCTGAGACTGCAAATTGCTTCCAATAGCAAGATCTCCATGCCAATCCATAGCAGACAGCCCAAAAGTTGTAAGTGAACGACCAAAAGGATGATCTTTGTCTCTCAAAGTGGCTTCCAAACTGCCACCATAAGCAACGTCACCACTAGCCGTCATAGCACCCCCAGACATAACTAATCGCAATCGTTTGTTAACAATTAACTGGTCCTCAATTTTCATTCCTGCTGTTAAGGCATCACCCAAACGAGTAACTGAAAGACCTGCTGTTGCCTTATTTCGCCTATAATTAATAAACCTTGTTTCACTCCGTAAAGTATAAGACATATCCTTCCCAAGAGTCTGCATATCAAAACCTAAAGAAGTTACTTTGGCCTCGCCGTGCTTTACTGAACTAGATATTTCCATCTGGAGATTGGCATCCTTCTTATCCTTCGTAACCTGAGTAGAGAAAGACACGGGTATCGCTTGTTTAACCACGAATAATTTTTCTACATTGACGCCTTCATAACCAATGTCATGGTCCCACCCATGATTATCTAGAACAGGCCTCACAACCCACTGGTTGGGGGAATCAAGGTGACGAAAACGATGAGTTGGATTATCGGAATCAAAAGAAGCAGGCAACGCCAAATCAGGCATCGGAACTGGAACAGATGCTGCACCACTGCTTTCATCTTCCACAATTTCATTGGAGTCACTTGGCAAATCCTTAGCTGCAGCCGCAAATTTCTTCATCAACCTTCGCCGCTTCTTCTCTTCCTTCAACTGTTTTCGCATAAAAAGCTGCTCCCTTTTGTCCATTTCCTCGAGATACGCTTTCTTCTGGGCTTTAGTAAGCTTTCCCAATTCAGCCTTTGTCAAACGTCTGAACGGAAGCCTTTCGTATGGTGACTCATCCTCCGAGTCTGATATCTCATCCAGCTCATCATCTAAGGCGTCATCATCACCAATCTGCTCTTCCGGAAGTTTCAGCTGTGGTCTTGATTGGAGAAGCGATGAGAGAAGAAAAGGCAAAGGTGGTGCTCTTGATCGAGTAGGAAGTGCCTTTCCAGGCGGACTATCTTGCAACTTCAGAAGTGTGTTTGCTTCAGCCAAGATTTTCGACGCGAAAGAAAGCAACAGCAAGTGGGTCTTCCAAATCTGACCATTCGGTAGTACTCTTTGTCCAGCTCTATTTGTCCTACAAGCTGAATGGTTCTCCACTAAAGCCACAGGGTTCATAAGCCTCATATCCCCAGCCGCCTGCCGAATCGCCTGTTGGACAACGGTGGACCTTTGGTTGACAAACGTGTCATAACTTGTAGTAATGCCATAAGGGTCCTCCGGTGGAGCTGTTGCCGCATGAGTTAGAACCACAATTGCATTGAACCAAATCGACGGCCCAAATATCTCGGTGATTGTACGCAATAAAGGCATGTCGCCAAAATCTCTACTCTGCATGTCAAGCCTATCGAGATACAAAACAATATCCGGGGGAGTTTTAGTAATAAACTTTTTCACAGAGTGGAGGACCTTTTCATTGTGGCGTTGGTCTGACCGCGAAGGTAGAAGGCCAGGTGTGTCAATCACCCGTAACTTGATCCCCTCAACAGTTCCGACAACATCCTGAACTTTCTTTGTACCCAGATGAAAAGCATTGGTGCCAAACTTAACCTCGTCGAATATGGAATTAATGGTTGCACTTTTACCGACCCCCGTTTTCCCAATAACCATAATTGTGCATGAGAAATCAAGGGGTTCCTGCCCAACTGCCTCTAACTGCTCTGCCATTGCACTTGCACGGTCAAAGCTAAAGGAATTAACACGGCCCCCACTTCTCCCTCCCAGCTGTTCAGCTAATCCTAGTCTGTACAGGACTTGAGCCACCACAACGTTGTGGGGAGTCTGCCCAAGCCTATGAGCAAGCCTCAAGAATTTCACCCTTACCATTTGGAGTTTTTCACGGGTCTCATCATTTTCCTCATTTTCTCCGTTCATAGGGTCCTCAACGATTTGATTTTGCGTCTGAGATAATGTTCCATTCATCCGAGACTGCTGCACAACTCGAGGGGTAGGTTCCAGTAATGGGGCGGCGCGGCCTAGGCCAGCTGGACGCACATGTGCAGGTTTAGGATTTGCGGATTTTTCAGAAGAGACCGGACCATTTGTGTCAAGTGTGACTTCCCCTTCTCTATTCCCTCGAGTGCTTGGTTTGATCTCCTGGTCTTTTGCTGATTTGTCTTCAAACCCCTTAGCCACACCATTGGAAACTTTGGCATCCTTATCTCCATGAGAAAACTGAGAATCCCCAATTTCTTTTGCTTCTAAATTAGTTGGACTAACCTGACTAATCTCAGCAGCCTCCACCACAGAATCTTCTAAAGCAGGCAATTTCTCAACCTCCAAAATTTCGTCGGTTCCCTCAAAAGAAGTATGTAGCTCATCTTCTGGTTTTATACTAGTTCCAGGTTGGTTTGAATAGGTAGCCGTTGAAGTATATTTCGATTCCCGACTACCCTCATTCTGATTTTGCAAACCCAACTTAGCCAAGTCCTTTGGTTCTTCATTCCTATCATCATCTTTTCGTTCTTTTTCCGAGTTAACCAAATAAGCTCCAATGTCTGGATTATCGAAGCTCATGTTATCATCTTGCCCTGTATCAGATAAACCCAAAGTCGGCTTCACCTCCTCACTCTCTCCAGCTTGATCCAAAACCTCTCCATTGGAATCAACCTCCGGCTGAGAATCAGTCTCACTACCTTCTACAATTTCGGCATCCCCAGATTGTGATTCTTCATGAACCTGCATTATCTCCTTGTTTGCATGTCCATTATCTAAGTTTTCAGGAACCGGAATTCCCTCCAAGTTCAAACTATCTGAACTACCATTTTCACACTTCTCAGGCCACACATTGAACTTCTCATCTGCATTATTCAACTTTTTCAAAGTTCCTCCATCACCCGAAGCAGTAATGTCAATCTCCATTTGATTGAATTCATACCTCACAACTTTCTCAACTTGACTTTCCTCATTAATGACTTCCTTCTCCACTGCCTCACCAACGGGATCCCCATTTCCCACACTATCCCCCTTATCTTCAACACTAACTGGTAGCTCCCACTCAAGATTACCACCTGCAACAGGGACTTCAATTGCCTCTTCAAATTTCTCAACTTCATTGCCCACATTTGAGTCAAACTCTAACGAACCCTCTAATCGTCCAACCTTCACAACATCATCAACTTGGTCGATAACAACATCCTCCGAAGCAACTCTAGGTTTCTCAGACCCGATTGCCTCTTCGAAAACTTCATCCCCTTCTGATGAATCATTTGACTCATCAGATCCGACAACTCCAGCCCTTTCTTCTTCTCTCAACTCCCAAACCTCATTATTCTCCATAAACTTCTCTCCCAAATGAAACCCATCAACAATCCCAACCCCATTTTCCATAACAAAATAAAACACTACCCAATTCCTCAGTGAATCCAAAGAGTCGCCAAATGTTCAAAAGTTGCTAACAGACCTAACCGTGAAAGGTCTTGTGAGTGGTTACATACATTCAGATTAAAACCCTGAAACAGACAACCCAGAAACCCTTAAACAGCAAACAATGGATCGCCGATAAGAACTAAATACAACAATCTGATATAAGATCGAAATAAAAACCTTAACATCAAAATAAAGGCATTACTGGTCCAAACACGTAAATGGGTTTATTAATTGCCGGTGACTTAATAGAACAGTTATAAGCAGATTCGATCCCAAAAGGGTTTTTCAAAACATGTAAGGTTTTGCAGGAATTATGCCGGGTTAAATGGTTAAAGCAATAAACTATGGCGAATTAACATACCAGCTGCGTATAGAAAGAGAAAGGATTGCGCAGTCGAACGAGGAAGTTTGCCACGAAGTGAATTACGGATAAGAGGTCTGGTGATCGACGGATGGGAAGTGGCCGACAGTTGGAGCGGAATTCATCGGTTGTATCGCGAGGAAAGGCCAAGGGTGATGACGTTGAATGGAAAGTTGGGGGAAAAGGTTTAGCTGTTTGGTAGAATACGGGTGTTGATTCTTGGGCCGTCACGTGTGAATATTGAGGGACAAATGTGCATTGTTTGGAGTATTATTAGCGGTAGGTAAGTTTTTATTTTCAAAAATTATATTGGTACCGACCCATGTACCCAAAAAAATGCACAGATCGCGCTTAGAGATCCGCAAGTTGGTTTCATACAAATAATCCAAATCGTTCATTTATTTTAGAATAATTTCCTAAAAGACCCCGCAAAAAATCAACTCAATCAGATATCAATAACTGCTTGATCTAAGACCCCAGTTTCATTCTTTCTTTCTTTTTTTGAATCGGGAGAGTCCGAGATCAAGCACCTATAGACCTTTTATTGAGTTGATTTCCTCCTAAGGCCCCTTGCAAAATTATTCTAAGATAAGTGAACGGTTCAGATAATTTATGTGGGATACAAAGTAAGTCCCCAAACGCGATCTAAACATTTTCCGGGCATTGCGTTCTATACGCGTAGTCTGGTCCTTTTATTTTGGATCCAGCTTTTGTGAACTCATAACGGGCTTACCACAATGAACGGAATCATTTACATTTTAAAATTAATTTAAAAAATCATTTTCATTAGGTACAGATCAATATCTAATTGGCTCGCATTTATATCGGATCAATATACATCGTGCACATCAGATTCGAACCCATTTACTTGTGTTTTTCAATATAAATGGGTTTGAATTATATTGATCGATCAATCCATTTATATCGAGAAAAAAATTAGAACATAATAAATTTTCATCAAATATAAATATGTTTGTTTTACTAGAGCTTTTTATATATAAAATGTTTTTTTATTTGTTAACGTTGAGTTAAAATCTTTTCCTTTTTTTTTTTTTTGCCAAACGAAATGAAACTTTCATACAAAAGAAATCAGGAACAAGGGCATCTCTCTACAAACAAGATCCCACAACCACAAAGGGGGAATGGCCATCCAAGTGGAGCAATTTCCCAAACTACAAGAAGATGGCCATCCAAGTGGAGCAATTTCCCAAACTACAACCCTTCTTGGACAATTTATTGTTGAGTTAAAATCATGGAGTCATCCTTGCGGTTACAATAAAACTATGAGTACACTACATTAGTGTATACCAAAAATACACCACACCACATTGTGTGGATCTCATCTCGAAGTTTCACATAATTGATTGAGACTGTTCAATTTGTTTAAAATATAATTTAAAGGAACCTTCTAAAAAAATTAACTCGATCGGATATGGTAGAGAGTTGGTAGAGAGTTGATCAGTTCTTTACTCAATTTTTTGACAATAAATTGAGCAAATAATTTTACTAGAATCCATAAAAATATATTTTGAATACTTGGACGGCTCTGGTTATTTGTGTAGAATTTTGAAATGGATCTCACACAGCGAGTTGTGCATTTTGTGTGCACAATGTAGCCATGGCAAAGGCCAAAAGATAAAGATTTCATCTCAAGATACAAAGAATAAACTAACTCTTTTGATAAAAAAAAAGTTTCAACTGATTGGGTTCTTCTACAATAAGGCAACAAGAAAATTAAAAAAAAAAAAAATCAAACTTCAATGTACTTTTCTCTCTTTTCTATACACTTTCACATATTTTTATACATTTTTCGCACGTTTTAATACATTTTAGAATTTTTCTTCCATCCATTATACGAGTACGTTTTCCCAGTTTTGTGATTCTAATGAAATGTACTATTGTGAAAAAGTGAAGCGGACAATTAGGATACCACTCAACTTCAGCTGGCCACCCATCACTAAGGAGAACCTTGCACACGCAATCCTCAACAGCACTCTAGCTTTCCCTTTGCGTTGGGCAGTTGGATTTCTCTCCTTTTGAGGATCACCCCAACTGATTGATACCGAATCACTTGATCAGGTATGTATTGTCGAAGGGGCAACTACTCTGTACTTGGAGCCGGTAAATTCCTGACATGATGCATGTTACAGCTTGCATTCTTGGAAGAAATTTGTTTTCTAGCTAACTCATCAATCTTGTAGAATCAATTGGCCGAATGTGTAGTGTGATTGGGGCAAACCATGTTGAAGCAATTTAGGCAAATAAATGGTTTGCTAATATGCCTATAAGAGTATTGTATTGTTGGAACAGTAGGCTTTCTAGGTATGCGAAGTTGGGGATGGTAACACCAACTAGGAAGCTGTTTGGTAAAATGCCTAACAGACAAGATGCAGTATTATGGAATAAGGTGGTAATTGCGCAAGAACAATGTCTGGATCGGATTACACCCACTTCACTTAATTCCTTGGAAACAATCCCGCAGTCCACTGTGGGGGTCATTTGAAATCGGGTCAAAATCTTGCATAGACTGACCCCCAAGAGTTTGATCGCAGTTAGGAGGTTACGAACTGAGACCCGGGAAGGAACAAACCCCCAAGGGTCCTTAACGACTAGGCAATCCCTTGAGGTTGAACAAAAGCAGTAGTTTGGTCAATGAGTTCAGATTTTCTGGAATTTTTATTGTGTGTGTGAAACTGAAGGAGTTGGGAATTGCCGGACAGGTTCATTGTCAGTTTTTGTTTGCTGGTTTTTCTTGAATGTGGTTCGTTCCGAGTTCTGTAATTGATTCTTTAGCCAAATACGGGGAGACGAGTGGTGAGGTGATTGTTTGATGAGATGACCCTCAGGGATGTCCTTGCTATGATTAGTCACGGAAGGGATGTACAAAGTGCAATTATATGAAAGTGACAAGAGAACGCTTTGATGGGCTGCCTGAGAGGAACTGTATCTCCTGGACTGCATAGCTGTCGGTATGCTTGAAATGAAATAGGAAACAAGGCCATTCAATTATAAATGAAGATGATTTCAGTTCAAAGTACACCGGCGCAATTAAATTTCTGTAGTTGCCTCTGTGCTGTGGTATTATAGCTTCACTGAACCATGGCAAACTGATTGAAGCCTAATAAATCATTAGATATCAATGGGATAAGAAAAATGTTAGCGAACGATTCACTTCTGTAACCTACACCAATACCACCTTTTTCTTCCACGGTCAAAAAGTGGCATGAGTGCTTGGAATTCAATGTCGCAGCTATTTTAATTCCAAATCAAGAAAATAGGATGCAGTGATGAACCAAAATGAAGAAAAAGGTGGAGAAAAAATTAGCATCTCAAATTATCTCCAGAAATCTCACATAGACAACTTTTTTTTTTCTTGCTTACAGTTGGGTAGGTGGGAGTTACAAAAGTTATTAACAATCCATCTTAGCATCTCATGGACTCAGAAATGAGTTTCTCATACTGTGCTCAGAACTTTTTCAAATATTGAAGCAAATTTATGGAAGTATTTGTGTATATTAGGCTATTTGCTTTCATGAAGGAATTTCCAGCTTCTCCAATTGCACCATCGTAGATATCCAGTCATTTTACTATGGTACGGTGTGAAGTCAAACAGATAATCTATTGCTTACACCTGTTTTTGGTGAACTGTCACAATTAGATGTAACTGGGCCTCTAACTTCAAATGCTTCTGTGCATTGATCCTGTAAAAGATCGTTTGATTCTTCATGATGTATGGCCCCTCAAAGGTCTTATTGCTTTTCTGATAAATTATGTGCTAACAAAATTATTCTGCGTTCAACTTCTGCTGTTTTTCATTTGGCCTTTTCTGACTCTTTTACCTGGATTGATGCATGGATTTTTATCTTCTTCAGGTGATCAGGTCTATCATTGAATCATCTTGATCAATTCCCAGAAGATGGACAACTTACTGATGATGGTGCCTGTCTTCAATCAACTGCAATGCTTCTTCTATGCCATTGTTGGAATGGTTGGTACAGTATTAACTTTTCCAAAAAATAATTATCTTTAAGTAATGTTAGTGATAATTGATAACCATGACTGAATCGCACGAGTAAATTTCCAGGTGTTTTCAATGTCTTCTTTTAATGCTTTTGCTAGACGTTGACCCAAACCATTGAAGTAGTAAATGGAAGTTGATGTAAACACTGCCATCACGATGAACTACGAAGGATACTTCTATATTGGAGTCAAATCCATATCAGATAGCATTCCAGAAGTATTAACAATATAAATGTAAGTACTTTTTAATTAATTTGGATGCTCTACATCATGTATCCATAGTTTTTTGAATTTTTCAGATTGCCTTGCATAATGTTACAGTCTTACAGTAATATAGATGGAATCCAGAAAAGTTATAAATACTTTAATTACTTTTGGAGAGGAATATATAGTAAAATGAAATAGTTTTTTTTTTCTCTAGTTTTTAATATCGTTTTTGAGTAAAATTAAATTTCAACAAGTAACAAAGTAAACTTGTGTACAATAGGAATGCATACGCATAATATGACGATTCTTACCATTATTTTAATCATGCGCAAAGATCATACAAATATATTTGATCTAACGTATCCTAACCGAACCACTACTATGTTTTTTAAAGACTTTCTTGTATCGCCATATCTCTATTGTATCATATCCATACCTGTATCCAAATTCATAGGTGATGAATATCATTAGGTGGAGGCTTGGTTTGGTTCATACATTTAGTGGTAAGGCCCGATGCCCTGATTGGAGGAATATCCTTCCATTGTTGGATTATTCGATCATTGAATGGCAGGTTTGTTGAAAGGTCAAATTTATATAGACAACATCTTGTTCATTGGCACAAATAGCCTATAGGTTTAAATCCTTTTCTTAGACTGTGACTGCTTAATCTATTCTATATACAAAGATAAGATGGCTTATATAAAAAATCACCATCAATAAACTTATATAACTTTGGCCAGCTTACCCACCCAAATAATTACAAAAGAGTCGGTCTTAATCTTACTATATAATAATTAAGTTAGTTGGGACAAAATGAAGAGTGTGAAACTGTAAGCAAAAGTTATCTTGGAGTATAATTAGAGATTTCAAACCATAGTTTTCAATCGTTGTTCCAATTTTGGTACAAACAGTATCAAGATGGTATTGAGAGTATGAAGCAACACAATCAAGAATCAGGTATGGCGGTTATTGTTTGTAAATATAAATTGGCGAAAAAAGAAATCTAGAACAACAGGATCAGCCATATTGACTTCAAATCGGTGAATCAAATCATACAATTCAAAAAGTTATGGATACTCATGCAATCATTATTCTCGCCGGTATTTATTTGGTGAAGAGATATCAAGGGGCTGGAAGAAAACGATATTTAATATCTTGACCTAACCAATCACCAAACATTAAAATGAATTTATTAAACCCACAAAACCTACACTTCTTATCACAACTTACTCCATAAACAATATAGCAAGGAAGGAGAGGGACAAGAAGGAGAATCCACAGGAGGAGGCAGAATTTAGGATTGTTATTCTTTTTCTTCTTGTGCCTCTCTGGTTTTCAGGATGCGTGGTGAGGTCTCTAAGCAGGTGGAACGAATAAAATCGGTTTCAGCTGAAGAGAAAGCTTTAAGAGATCTTCAGGAAAGCAGCGGCTGCAACTTCCCCGGTTGTGACTACCACCCTCCTGATCGAAAAAACTGGATGTTAGGCCTCAACCCGGAGAAAGTTCTATTAAACAAGATAGTATGGCCTGGTACCCACGACTCTGCAACCAACAAGATAGGAATCCCACTCATTACTCGCCCCTTCGCCCAATGCCAATCTCTCTCTGTTTACGGTCAACTTGAAATAGGGGCCCGTGTCATTGATATCCGAATTCAGGAGGACCGCCGTGTCTGTCATGGAATCCTCCTGACCTATAGCGTTGATGTTGTTATAAACGACATCAAGCAGTTTTTGGCTGAAACCCAGACAGAGATTATAATTCTAGAGATCCGAACAGAGTTTGGACACAAGGACCCGCCTGAGTTCGACAAGTACTTGGAGGAGCAACTGGGTGAGTTTCTGATTCATAATGATGATGGCGTGTTTGAAAAGACAATTGCTGAAATATTGCCAAAGAGAGTTATTTGTATTTGGAAGCCAAGAAATTCGCCTCAGCCAGAGGTTGGGGGAGCATTATGGGGATCTGGGTATTTGACGGATAATTGGATTGACACTGATTTGCCATATACCAAGTTTCAGAGCAATTTGAAGTATTTGAATGAGCATCCACCAGTTGGGTCCAGGACGTACTTTTACCGGGTGGAGAATACTGTAACCCCACAGGCGGATAACCCGGTTATGTACGTAAAGCCGGTTACGAATCGGATCCATCCGTATGCTCGTCTTTTCATTAGCCAATGCTTCACACAGGGTTGCAGTGATCGACTGCAGGTATTGTCTACTGATTTTATCGATGAGGATTTTGTTGATGCCTGTGTCGGGCTTACTCATGCCAGGATTGAAGGTGAGGCATGATATAAACTGGGATACATGGATCCGCAATTCTAGGCGAATACCCGTGTCGACATGGCGTGATATAATCTATGACTTGTCCGACCCTTACACCCAAATCCGATACATGCACTCGTGTCCATGTAACATTGGATATAATGTTACCCTTGTTCCACTTGTTTTCTGAGGTACTCATTTTCCCAAACGAGGTCATGATCTTCATGTCGTTGCTTTTGTGTAGGTAAAGGATATTCAGTGAGTTGGTCGTGGGTCTTTTCTGATTCCGTTTGTTTCTATGTTGATTTGTAGATTTATCATGTACAGTATGTAAGGTTTGGCCTGGACTAAAGGCTTTCAAAGCGTGCGATAATTGTTTTCATTCGCGTCTCTCAGTTTCTGTTTAGGTCATGTTTAAATCTTGAATTTCCTCCTAAGTATAAAATGTAATACAAAATCATTTCCTATTGATACGAATTTGAAAAAACCTGAAATAGTAACATATTCCGCTTATATATGAAGTTTCACTTTTCCGACGCATGTGTAAACATTTTGTTCTAATTATCCTGGGTTCGAGTGGCCACTTTTTTTAATTTATCTGAGGTAAAGATATGTTTCCTATGTTTAGGGAGCTTAACCATACAGTGTAATGTTGTACATAAACCAGTCTTGTAATCCCAGATTTTGGGTGTTCTGTTTCCTTTGTTGTCACAATGTTGACGTACCAAATTCAAATTCATTGTGGTGACTGATGAATTTCTAACTTTCCCACTCAATTTTCATTCGTTTAAAGGTATTCAGATATGACTATTTGTCTTGAACTATATGTTACCTTAAGCTGAGAAAGAGGCTTCTATTGAGTAATAATAGTCGTCTGTTCAATAATCAACGACCCGAATTAAATGCAATCATCCTACTTACCTTTCTGTGAAGATAACGTGAAGGTAATCCGGACAGTTGATTGTCGAACAAACGGCCATGATTGTTCACTATAGGAGTGTAATGAGCCAGCTCACTGCAGGTCCCCGGTTCCCAAATGGGACTTCCGCGAGGCTGGCATGTCATGCCGAATTAGGATGCACACCAACCCACTCAGCCGAACTTACTTTTTTCCAGTTTGGGAGTAATACTTGAACCACAGGTTTGGTTAGCTTGAGCTTTTAGCCCATTTAACAAACGGTTGTGCTTGTGAGTTTCTTGAATTCGGCCCATCCATGTTGGATAAGATGTTAAAAACTTTTTGTACGAGTTTATTTATAGGTTGTGTTTTGAAACCTAAATATGATGAATTATGGTATGAATTTGGACTCATGATAAATAGATAATAATTCATTTAAGCTTCTAGACATTATTTCTATTTTATGCTATGTTCTCTCTTATTTTTTTGGTGGATTAGATTGTGGTAGCAATTTCACATCATTTAGATAAAAGGAATGTCCACACAGTTGGGACTCTTGTAAATGGGATCCGGGGATCCTATAGTGCGGCATCCGAGCTGTCCATCGCTAAATCAATGGTCTTGATTTCATCTCGGCACTTTGTAGTATAGCCTTGAATTTCACTTCTTTTATTTATTAAGTAAGAATAATCTTTGATTCTTATATTTATTTAGTAAGAATAATCTCTGATTCTAAGAAGTAAAACTAAACTCTGAATCGTTGTGGAATTGTCTGTGGTTTTCCTGTTAGATATAGAACCCTGGAATTACTTCATCTCCATATTTATAGGCCAACCTGCATCAGTGATTACTTCTCTCACACACCGGGCCGGCCCATTACAGTCAAAATTGGTCAATGGCATGCCCATCTAACCAGGTGACCAGCGTTGTGCGCATCTTAGAAAGGTTCGCGACCAGGGGCAGACACGTGAGGGTGCAAGGGGGTACCCGGGCCATTGCACCATTCCAAATATTCTCACATATTGTATTTGTTTTTAGGTGAATTTGGAAAAAATTCTATGGGATTGACCCCTGCAATTCACACAGGTGAAAAGAATTCCTAAAAACTCCCATATTAGGAAAAAAAATCTTAAAATTTGAGGTTATTAATCATTTTTAGTCGCGTGTATAAAATTATTACATGGCAACGCAAGTACACACAATGTAGTCTCATCTTGTGGCAACAACTATATATACTTATGAAATACCCTTAAAATACATGTAGTTCGGCCCTGACATATATAAATTCCGTGTCTGGCACTGTTGGCATCTACCCTACCGGGCCTACCCTTCCTTGCGTTAAGACTTCATCTCTCGCATCAATGCTTTTTGTTACATCGAGATTTCACCTCTCCTTACATCTACATTTCCATTTGTGATTCTAATTCGATATGGTTGTCTCTCGTATCTTTGATTCTTCAGACTTAAGGGTGAGTTTCTACTACAATATTTTCAATATTCAAAAACAACGAATTGTCAAATCAAACTCAGCCTTATTACCTAGTGGAATGTTCAATTTGATATAATTCTCGTATGATTCGAACATTACTACTCCACTTACCGAAAGCACGAAAATAATATGCTTTCAAATGCCATAACTTTCTGCTTTTATTGGACCATCTCACCCGGGAATATTTGTTCTCATTTTCTGGAAGATTTGCGAGCTTTGGCACAAAACAGACCAATATTTTGCCCCAGCTTTTGACTTACTACTCAACAAACCTGAGCCATGCGCAGCTTGATTCTGATGTCTACTTCAACCACTTGTCCTTTCTTTTTTGTATTACTAAATCATATAGTTCGCAAATAATTCCATAGAATATACTTTGCACTTTATCCCAATGTGCAAAGTATGGGAATAAAATCAGTTTTCAATGTGTGTGAACAGAGGCCCGATCCCTCACTTTGCTAAAGTGTGGGACTCATCTTTCCCGATTAAATTTTTGACGATTCAAATGTTCAATGTGTTTATAACGTGTTTCTATGCGTCCACACGAGGAATCATTAAAAAAAATGACCGGGAAGGGACCTGATTCGAGAAAATTTCGATAAAAATTTTATATGTACAATTTTGTCGAAAACTGTTCAGATCAAGCTCTTTCCGGTCATTTTTTTTATGATTCCTCTAGTGGTCCCATTAAAACACGTTTTAAACATATTGAATGGTTCGGATCATCTAAATTTGTTCGGAAAAATTGAGAATTCGGTGACTCACACACTTTAACCAAAGAGTGTGATCCCTCACTAAAAGTGGGGTTATGTATGAACATGAGGAATGAGCTGTTGGTTCAGCAGTTATAAACTTGAATTTGGTTGGACTTCGACAAGACTCAAGTTCAAGTTCTTACAGTTCTTTGTTGGGGCTAAACATACTTCTAACATGATTCACGCGTATTGAGACTTTAGCGTCGGTCCCGACATTGGTGCGGTGACAGCCCTTATAAATATTGGTGTGATGTGACAAGGCAACATTTCTCGGCGGCACTGGCAGAATACCATACCTACACTTCATTATAAAGGTCAAAAAAATGTAAGTACGATTAGGGGTGAAAATCGGTCGGTTCTGTTCTATTTTTGGGGTATTCGAGACTGAACCAATCGGTTCGGAGTTATTATGCTTGGAATCGATCACAACCGAAAAAAACAAGGGGACCGATCGGTTTGGGGTTTTTCGGTTTTTTCGATCTGGCAATAAGATTTGTATTATATGCTTATTAAGTTATTATAATACAAGTTGTCTTGCTTTTTACAATTAAAGTATGCATTTTATTAGAGTTGCATGGAATTATTTATAAAATAGGATTCCATTATCTCATTTTATTAGAGTTGTATGGTTTTCGGTCCAAATAAGGGTGGTTTCGGTTTTTTTGGTTCGGTTTTTTCGGGGAAACCGAAACCGAACCGAGATGTATTTCGGTTTTATCGGTTCTATTTTTTCGGGTTTTTTGCTAGACTGGGCCAACCGAACACCGAACCGAATAAAGTTAGAGAGGTGATTGTAATTTTCCAAACCAGAGAGAGAGGTCATTGTATTTGTCAGAAACTTAAGGGAAGTCAATGCGATTTACCCTTGTCTAATATACGGAGACCTCCCTTGCCGTTAAAATAGGCCTAACGGCATTGACTTTCACAGCTAAAGACTAAAATACCCTCGAAATATACTAGTTGGATTGAATTGATCTCTCGTGCTCTATATTACCGCATAGTTTTTTAATATTAATGCATCACAAGTATAGAAGACTATATTCAAACTCTATATATGATATAAGAAATAGAAAGAAAAAAAAACTCTGGAATTTAAATTATTTCCGACTTTGTATTTTTGGTGCATTATTTATAGTTAGTCTAAATATTTACCTGTTTTATTCCTTCAGCCTACAAAATAGAAAACTAACAAAGAGTTTCAAAAGACCAAACAGTACTTACCTAAAGACAAAGAGCAAGAAAAAATTCTATAGTTTAGTTCTTCATACTTAATTTACATTTTATTTTAGTTATAAGATCACTTATTGTCTAGATAATCCAAAAATAAAAAATAAACTTTTGATAGAAAGTTGAAAAATCTCTTAAGATAGGAAAAATCAACATGTATGACATTTTTCTTCATATTTGGTAGTTAAAATCCCCTAAGATGGAAGAAATCATTCTTTATAAGTTGAAGGAGCTTTTAGTGTATTTATTAAAACTTAATTTGAATTTTTTTTCTTTCTTATTCTTTGTTCTCTAACTACTTTTTCCGTTAACTGTTTACATATAAAAAAAAATGTTTTTCTTTCTTATGTTTCTCATCAAGACTTGTTAAAGAAACAAAAGAAATTGGTCAATAACCATAGAAATTCACTAAGGATAAGAAATCAAAATTTAGACTAATTTTATAATTTAAATTTGAATCACATCTTTGTAGAAGAACAAAATAAGATTACAAAAAACACACAGAATCATGCCTTTAAATCACTCTCTCTCTCTTTTTTGGGACAATTTTAACACTTTTTTAGACATACTAAAATGTACTAACAATTAAAAAGTCAACAACACATAGAAATTTTAGTTTTTTTCATATTCATAATATTATACAGTGTTTGAAAAATAATGTAGTCTTATGATGTT
This sequence comes from Vaccinium macrocarpon, assembly GCA_022606695.1. Lineage (NCBI taxonomy): Eukaryota > Viridiplantae > Streptophyta > Magnoliopsida > Ericales > Ericaceae > Vaccinium > Vaccinium macrocarpon. The sequence goes on from CM040172.1 coordinate 31,078,036, forward strand.
CAAATACTAAAAAAAATATATTAATATATATATCATGAGAGGTCAACGCAATCCAATTTACATATGTGGAGGGCCAATGCAATCCATGCAACAAACTCCTGGCGTGAGTTTGTGCTAGCTTAATTCTTTTAGTTTCTCAACATAAGTCACTTGCCTTTTGGGGGATTTGTTTTTATTCAAATAAAAATTCGGAGCGTTAGGTTTGCGTTAAACTTTTATGGATTATTGGTTTGTTTGGAAAGGAATCGGAATAATAAAAAATTATGATTTTTACCCAATTTTTTTTGAATTGACTAGAATCGTTCTATTTTAAAAATAATAATATTTTTTTTATAAAAATGTGTATTTATTCTCCCCAACAAGAGAAATTATGACTTAAAAAATATAGAGTGTATGCAGAAAGAGTTTAGAAATAATATATAAACTAAAATATATGTCTACTTCGACTCAAACTTAGGCCAACTCAACTAAACTGAAAAGACGAGCGGTTGTGCAATCTAACCATTCAAAGGGGTGTAAGGGAAAAAAAGCCTCATATTTTTACTTTTTGCATTTGGATTTTTAAATTTTTGCTTTTGTTGGAGAATTTTGTGAATGAAACCGGGGCACTCAGAGGGTCTCCCGGGGCAACCGAGACCACCCCATGGATTCAACACGCTATGCAATAAACGTTGGGTAACTCCCTCATGATTATGGAGACAATGGCAGAATTGAAATTCAATTCAAATTCGGATTGATGGCTACGGTTACAAGATCTGAAATTCATTGGCAGAAATTCATTTCGTTATTGAATGGGGAGGCTCCCCCATTAATCCCGAATTCATGTTTTCAGCTCCCTTTTCCAGCTATAAAAATGGTAGTTCCGTATTGGTTTTGATCACCAGAAATTCGAGCAACACATTTCAGTATAGAAATCGTTCTTGTGAGAGAGAGGCAGACGAGAGCTATAGTTCGCCAAGGCTTCCAGCGGTGGTGTTCCGGTGGTTGTGGTTTAGCCGTTGTATCCTGGGACGAAGACGCCGATTCAATCTACAACACCCACGGTAGGCGGCGAATCTTTGTTAAGGAGAGTGTGGTTACACACGACTCGACATTCGATCGACTGTTTGTATCTCTGTTTTACCGTTTATGTATTTCCAATTTCTGTAAATTTCGTGTTCATTTTATTATAATCTGTTCATATATATATATATATATATATATATATATATATAAAAGAAGTAATTGTTTTTCCGGAATTACGATTGCCGCTATAATTTTTCCAACAGCTTTTTGATTTATGACCAAAATGAATTATGAATTTGTAGAGTGTTTGGAGAGATATATGCAAAAGGTATTTTGCAACAGGACTATTGTTTGTGAGATATATGCAAAATACATTTTATAGATCTTTTTCTTAACAAAAATGGAAAAAATTAAAAAGCTCTCCTCCCCCTATTTCTAACTTCTCTTTTCTAAACCCAAAAATCAAAAACTCATTTTCGGAATATGTTGTCACTGTGGTGTGCCAAACACTTAAAAGTAAAAAATGTGAAGACCAAAATGAACAAACAAAAAAAAAAAACTCGGAGAAAACACCCCCAAAGGAGTTCCTCCTGGCTCAGTTGGCAGATCTTGTTCACTTGATGGCTCCGACATAGGCTAATTTTATGCAGCTTTTCTATTTTGCATTTTGTTGTTTCAATTGTTTTTTGTTTTGTTGTTTTAGGTGTAGTATTTTTTTAGTACCACTTGAGAAGATTTTCTGCTAAAAAGGAGAGGAAAAAAATCCGTGAAATATTTCTGTATATGTTCAAAAAAAAAAAAAAAATCTTTACTAATTTTCCTAATGAAAATGTAAAATTACTTTACATCCAAAAGGACACTAAGGGATTTTTTGAGAGAGCTCGAGAGTATCGATGTCTTTCAGCTTAACTCAGACATCTCACTTGATGCATATTTTGCCTTGTACTTTTATCAATTTGCATCAATTAGATAATTAGTTTGGTTTTATCTAAGATTTTTGTAGTGAATTCCATCATGTAAGTGTCGCTAAGCTTATATTAATATAATCTCACTTCTGTAAAAAACAAAAAACAAAACAAAACAAAGAGAGATCTAAGAGAGTTTGGGTGTTTAGGGTTTCCACCCCCACCTCCCCACTGCCCTTTCTTCTCTCCTTTCACCCTTTTTTTCCCTTTCATCTCTCTTGCTTCTCACTCCCATTTCCGTCCCCCAACTACTCCGAACTTTCTCTCCTCTCCTTTTGTTTGCTCTCCTATCTTATGGTTTTAGTGATTGAGACTCTCTCCTTAGGGAGGGAAGATCTCCCCTCACCCATCATTTTGAATTTTGGGGCCCAGGTCTGGAGAACCAACTTTGGGGTTTAGGTCTTAGATCCGATCAATATTGCCGACAGATTTTTAGCTCTCAAATGGTGATGATGGTGGCATTTACAGCGAATTCCGAAGGTGGTTCTTCAACCTGTGACGGCAAGAAGCATCAAAAGATTTCAGATCTGGTCATCCACCCTCCTTTACTTGTAGGTCCGACTTCGAGGCTAATTTCTTGCGGCTTCTTATTTTGTTATTTTGCTTTGTTGTTTTTTTGTTTTTTTGTTTTTTTTTTTGGTATTTTAGGGGTGTTTCACATAACTTATTTATATGACTTTTTATGCTTTGAGGATTTTGTATTTTTTCAAATTTCTGTCACAAATTGATACTTTTCTAATTCCTCTTGTCAAGACAAATTACGGAACTTACAAAGTTTGACGCAAAAGTAAAAAATACGAAAAGAATTTGAATAAAGACAAACCAAAAAAAGTGTAAAAAACTAAGAAGAACAAGGCCATTAGACCTTTTGAGTCCATTATATTCATTAATATATTTGAATGCAGTTAATGATTTGCTTAAAAAAAAATGTGTCTTGCTATCGTGTGCCTACTAGGCACATAATAAGGACACACAAAAAATCATGTACTCTAGTGTATTTTTTTGCACTTTGCAATACATTTGCACTTATTTTTACACATTTTTCACATTTTTCAACAATTTTTTCGACATTAACATAAGCCCACTAGGCATATGTTATCTTTTTCACACACACACGAAAAAAAAAAAGGGGACAACTTCTTGTAGTATAGTAAGTTGGCATATTGCTAAACTCCACCCAATAGATGGAGATTAATATGTAAATAGTTCAGATATCCATACACATTTCACGAATATCAAATTTTTTTTCACAGATGTCAATATATTTTTCTCATATATCGTTCCACTCCCTACTTATTAGTTTGCCAATTGATAAAATCTTGCTAAAATCAAGATTTGACAAAAACAACACTTGATAAGACTTGATTATCAAGTGTTGTTTTTGTCAAATCTTGATTTTATCAATTCTTAAACTGGGCTAAGTTTAACATTTTCCCAGTAGGTAAATTTTGGGTATAGAGAGGGTACCAACACATCTGGGCCGTTTAATAATGCAACCAACGGTTTGGATTAAAATTGCCTTCCGGATTTTAAAAAATAGAAAAGTAAAGAAAAGAAAAAATGTGTTTTAATCCGAGCCGTCCGATACATTTTTAGACGACTCAGATGTGTCGAAGGGGCACCACGTCACCCAAATCTTATTTTCACCCAAAATTTTCTCGGGGGAAAAATTCAAAAAACACCTGACCTTTGGACCGAGTATTATAGAGACACCTGACCTTCAATAAACGTTAACTAAACCCCTGAACTTTGCATTCCGTTATTATTTTACCCCCTCCTCCCATTTCCCATCCAAATGCTAACGGAGAATCTTATGTGGACTCATGTGGGACCACTTGCTAGGGTAGTCGATGCCTGCGTGTATGAAGCAATGGTGTTTACCGCCAAAAAATCACGTGAGACACACGCCTCCTCTTAATCCCCTAAATCCCTTCATTTCGAAACCCTAATTTTAGAAATCGGGTGAAATAGGCTTGGGTGAAATAGAGTTCTTACATCCCCTGATTGAAATTGTGGGAGTTGTTCATTGTATCCCTTCAATTTGAAACCCTAATTTCAGAAAATTGGGAGTTTGGAGAGACCGTGTTCATCAGTTGTTGTTGGTGGGAGTAATTCATTGCAATTTGAGAATGGTGTGGCTTTTGAGAAGCCAACAAGGGGTACCACTGCACTATGGTAAGTATGAGATGGAATTTTTTTATTTTTTTACGCAATAATGGAGTTTGTTTACTTGTTTGAAAGTTTTAACCTTATTTAACTCTTGTTCGTTGCTTGAATGATAAATTGGTAGTTCTTTTCATGTTTTGTTTTTATGCCTACTAATTTTTTTTTATGCAATCTGGAAATTTTAATTTACAGATGAAGGGTCAAATGAATTTACAATCGAAATGCATCATGGGGGCTATTGGGGTGGTACTTTTGGCCATGACTACATTGGTGGTTCTGTAAACTATTTCGATAAGTGTCATAGTGATGAGCTATCAATCTTTGAGTTATGGCACATGATTAGGGAATTGGGCTATGAGTTTGAAGCCATAGATTTTGTATTAAAGGTGGTGGTGGTGGTGGTAGTGTTGTTTCAAAAATTAAGTCTGATGCTAATGTCTTGGGTTTGAGTAAATATGTTATGGAGACAGAGTTGTGAAGGTCTACTCAATAATTGAGATAGATAACTATTTTTCCACACAATTTAGTCAGTGTGACAATATTCCCACTCCTAATGTGACATCCGTTAGCTCAGGATCCAAGAGGACCACACAGAATACCCCAAACACGAAGAGGGCCACAACCATAAGTCCAAGGTCCAAGAGGACCACAACCATAAGCCCAAGGTCCAAGAAGACCTCTACCCCAGTTTCTAAGAAGACCACAAATAAGAGGTCTGTTGGGCCTGTGGTGAGAACCAGTAGCTCAACTATTTCTAGGACCACAATTATGCCACCATCCAAAGGTAAGGCCCAATCTGCTACTATAGTTGATAACCCTGTGCCTACCAGGTATTCTAAGAAAAGAATTTTGGAGGATTTCAGTAAATGTAAGAGCCATGTAGAAGCTGAAATAACTAGGGATACAAATGATGAGTATGACCCAGATTCCTCTTCAGATACTAGTGATGATGAAGAGGTGTTTTATGACAGTGAGTATGACTTGACAAATGATGACAAAATGTATGAGGCAAATATAGACAGAGATGAAGATGATGCTGACTTGGGTGGGCCTACTCATATTGCTGACTATGAATCAATTGTTGAAGAGTTGAGAGAACTTGATGGTTACTGTGGGTCATCATCAGATGAGTTGGATAGCCTTTGTACCTCTTCAGATGAAGATGGAGTTAAGCCTAAAAAGAAACACAAAGTGTTTAATGACCAAACTGAAATGGAAAACCCAGTTTTCATGGTAGGCATGGAATTTAAAAGCCATTCCCAATTCAGAAATGCAGTGAAGGAGTATGCAATCAAGCATGGCAAAAAAATAAAGTTCTTGAATAGTGATAGGGAAAAGGTAAGGGCAATTTGCAAGAAAGGATGCCCGTGGGAGTGCTATGCTTCATATGTGCCTGCTGATCAATTGTAAAAGATTAAGACACACACACCCCAGCATAAATGCATCAGATTTTATGATGTTCCTTGGGTTAGTAGTAACTAGATTGTAAATAAGTACTGCAACAGGACAAAAAACAACCCAACATGGCCAATGGCATCCCTGCATACAACCATTCAACAAGAGTGGACATGCAAGGTAGATACTCAGAAAGTTTATAGGGCTAAGAGAAAGGATCTAAACATCATTCATGGGAGTGCAACTGAGCAGTTTGGGCAACTTTAGGGTTATGTGGAGGAGATTAGGCAGTGTAGTCCAGGTACAACCATAAAAATTCAAGTGAAACATGTTCCTGGTCTTCAAGAAATGGCCAAGTTTAAGAGGCTATACATCTGTTGGGGTGCATTGAAAAGAGGGTTCCAGTTGGGATGTAGACCAATAATTGGATTGGATGGATGTCACTTGAAGGGCACATTTGGTGGGATTCTTTTAACTACAGTAGGCATGGATGCCAATAACCAAATTTACCCTTTTGCCTATGCGGTGGTGGAGAAGGAAAAATACAAAACATGGTATTGGTTTCTGAAACTCTTAGGTCAAAACTTGAACATTCAGAACATTGGGGCATATTCCTTTATGAGTGACAAACAAAAAGGGCTAATTGAAGCAGTGAGGACATTGTATCCAAGTGCTCAACATAGATTTTGTGTTAGGCATTTGTACAACAATTTCAAACAAGACTTCAAGGGTTTAGTACTTGAGGACATCTTGTGGAAGGCTGCCAGGGCAACCACTGTACAAAGCTTTAATAGAGCAATGCAGGAGATGAAACAAATAGATGCCAATGCATATAACTGGTTGTCAGAGAGACCACCTGTCCATTGGAACAGGTCACATTTCAGCAGTTACACTAAATGTGACATTCTTCTAAACAACTTGTCTGAGGGCTTCAATTCGTGCATCTTGGGGGCTAGGGATCAACCCATAGTGGGTATGTTGGAAAGTATAAGGTTGATCCTGATGGACACTATTAAAAATAAGAGGACTGCAATGATGAGGTACAATGGGGTTGTTTGTCCCAAGGTGGTTAAAACCATAGAAAAGCTTATTGGGAATGAATATTCAAAGGGGTGGGTTCAAAGGTGGTGTAGCAATGATGATTTTGAAGTTGCAGGTCCAAATGGGGCTCAATATAAAGTTATTATTCCAAAGAGGTATTGTGGTTGTAGGAAGTGGGAAATCTCAGGGATCCCTTGCATACATGCAATTGCAGCACTAGGGTTTAACAACTTGGAACCACTGGAATATGTGGATGACTGTTATAAGGTTGAGACATACATGAAGATATATGACAATTCCATGGGCCCAATCAATGGCAAGGACATGTGGCCATCAACTGATAATGTGCCATTACTACCACCAGATGTGAAGAAGAGGGCTAGTAGACCTAAGAAGGCAAGAAGGAGGGAACCTGAGGAACCACCCAAGGATCCATGTAGAATGGGCAGACATGGCATTAAAATGACCTGCAGAAAATGTGGTAAAGTGGGACATAACAAAAGGGGGTGCAAAAACAAGGGCCAGGGGGTAAATAATGGTGCTAATGGTGATGTAAATGCTGCCATAGGAAGCTCAGGTGTACCAACTGTACGATCAGCTGTAAGTTGTATTCTTGACCTTAACTTTCACCTTTGAAGCTTACTTCCTTTGAAATGTTGTTACCACATGCACAATTTGGTTGATGCAGGTTCAGGTTAATGTCAGTGCAGAACAAGTGCAGGTGCAGGTTAATGTCAGTGCAAAACAAGTACCAAGTTCAAAAAAGCATGCCAGGGGACCAAAATTAAGTGTGAGTTTAATTTGTATTTTTAAGCAAAGAATTTATAGTCAAATTATGGTTTTCATTAAGTTTGCTAGTTTTCATTAAGCTTTATTCTGCAGATAAAAAGACTTGGTACTAAAAGGAAGTGACCTGGACAACAAAGGTGATGATGCTGTGGAGGGACTTTTGTTAATTAAAGACATGCCACAGGGAGGGACTTTTGTTATGCAGATAAAAAGACTTTTGTAATTTTGAACATTTTATTATAATGGTTTGAACTAGAGATTGGGCATTATGCCTTTTTTGTTTCCCTCTGTTTATGTAGCCCTCTGTTTATGTAGGCTATTGTTGGTGGGTGGAACTAACTTATTTGGGACTTAATATTGTAATGGTTTCAATTGGAAGTGAAACCTTTGTTTTGTGAAACCTTCAACTGCAAGTGCCATTGAGCCATTGACCCATTGAGCCTTTGGTTTGTTCATGTCTGTTGTTAATTTTGTAACATAATTTATGTTTGGAGGCTATGATGATTCTGTTCTGTTTGTTGCTGTTAAGTTTGATGTATTTTGGTGAATGGTTTGTTTAGAGATGAAAGGATAGTTACTATATTTGTTAAACCAATTTTGTATGCTCTGTTCAATGCTTGGGAAAAGCTTGGTTTGTTCTATTTTCATTGACCCATTTCTTACAAATTGAATGCTCTGTCTCAAGTGTTGCTAACAAAAACATACCATAACCCTTGAACCTTCATTAAACAACTGATGTTAGTAGGATTACAAGGGGTAAACAAAATGGTTATCACTACCACAGCCTAAACACCACCACATCTTCCATGTCCCAATAAACAACCTATACATAAGAGGACACCACCACAACACCTACCATTACCGTACCCTTACCACCATAAAAACACATACAAACACCACCACAGAGCCTACATCTTTAGGAACCAAATACAAGCAAACATGACCCAGCTCGCTCTTAGGGCAATCGAGAGCATCTTCTCCTTCTTCTTCCTCATTGACAGCTCCTTCTCCATGTTGTTTTTTTCACCCTCAACAGCTCAGGAATTATTTGCACAGACCTCGGGCACATTGGGGGTCAAACCATTCAAAATCTTTGCACCTATCATTGGGACAATCAACAAACCTCCTTCTAGGTTGACATTGGTCTAAGAAGTTTGAAGCACCTTTCGGTTGCCACATACCTGACAAGAGTTGTCCTCCAAGAAATTGGTGACATCAGTGCTCCTTAATCTGCTGCAACATCTCAACATTTCAGAGTTAAATCTCATTGTTTAGGGTTGGCAATGGTGAAGGAGTGAGAGGGGACGTCAACCCTATTATAAATAGACTAGAGGAGAGAGAGGAATGGCTTTGGTAGGATGAAGAAGTTTATTTCCCTCCAAAAGGTGTAATGAGAGAGAAAAGTGGTCCCACATGAGTCCACATAAGATTGTTGGCAATGGTGAAGGAGGAGTAAGAGGGGAGGTCAGCTCTGTTATACATAGACCAGAGGAGAGAGAGGAATGGTTTTGGTGGGATGAAGGGGTAATGAGAGGCCACCTCTAGTGTAATGAGAGATAAAATTGGTCCCACATGAGTCCACATAAGATTCTCCGTTAGTATTTGAACGGGAAATGAGAGGAGGGGGGAAAATGATAACGGAATGTAAAATTCAGGAGTTTAGTTAACTTTGGTGAAGGTCAAGTGTCTCTATAATACTCGGTCCAAAAGTCAGATATTTTTTTGAATTCTTCCCTTTTCTCGGGATGAAGACTGAAAATCACCACCGATTAGTCTCATCTCAGACATGCTTTCACTATCAGTTGACCCCTTGGTCTTTCAAAAATTTCAACCTTTTTCTTCCTGTACGTAGTGGTCCCTTTTTTTTTGCGGTACTCCTGAGGTCCCTTTTTTTTTGCGGTACTCCTGAAAATAAATACTCCCAGTATATCGGGTAATTTGGGTCATAGTAACAAAGAAAAGTAATAATTGGTGGTAATTTTTTGAAGGATTAAAATTAAGGATGTATTTGAAACTTGGGAAAAGAAAGTAGAAAGAGAGAGAAAATTCTAAAAATTGTCCTCCTATTATTTAGTAAAGTTTACAAAAAAAAAAAGAGTTCAATTTTCTCTTTTATTTTCTTCTGAATCATATTTCATATTTTTCCATTTCTTTCCCTGATTCCAAACACTTAAGAAAATGGTAAAGCGGTTTTTATGATCTGGTCCCTGTATAAAAGAAAAGATGCATTAGGTTGTGGATAATTGTTAAGAAAATAATACTAAGAAATTTTTCATTCGATTATGACTAAAAAAAAGTGGGATTAATAGTGGGATTGATAGTAAATTCCGGACTATTTATCCTTTGATTAATTTAAAGATGAATCTCACACAATCCCCCTCTGTTTGATTCACGCGGGATTAACATTCGGGATATCTCACGTGTTTTGGCCAATCCCATTGTTTGGTTCCCCTAAAACTACGTTTGGGGATTAAACAAGTGTAAAAGATTTTTTGCAATTTGGTGGATTTTCCTTCCGCGTTCATTTTATCCGGGACTAAACAATCCCACCACCCCCGTATCATTGTGTAATCCCATACACGTATTGGATAAAACTTGTCCCTGGGATTGTTAATCCCACGCCATTTTTATGAACCAAAAACAAAGGGATAACACGGGATTGGACAAAAATAGTCCAATCCCACCTCCTAATACCCGAATCAAACGAGGCCGTAGAGTCCCATCAGGTTGATAATAATACATAGTTTAGTGTACTTATATATATATTTTTATAATCCTTTCATCCGGATTTGTTAGTTTATTTTGGGAGCTTGTATTACTTTTCAAATGATTATATCTTATAATTTATAATGTTTATGTAATTTTAATAATATTGTCTTATAGAACTAATCGAGATCTATCAAATAAGATCTATATTAGACATAATTACTCACCAATTTAAAGATATCACTAGCTTTTATTCGGTTGGAATAGAACGAAAGACAAACAAATTCGGACGGAGGGAGTACATTTTTATACACTTTTGACACATTTCATACAATTTTTAAATATTAGACAACTGACTAGACTGATTTTAGAATTTTCCTACTTACTAATTCTAACAAGTGTTCAAGCGATACTTGAACTATCACTCGAGTAGTTTTCTAAAGCGTTCATCAAGTATCAAATTATAAGGCTGCATGGTCTATTTCAGTTTAATTCTCCATTGTTTAAAAATTTCGTAGATTTTTAAAATTAAAACCAGTTCATGATCTACCATACACGTAAATTTTTTTACAATAATCTTGAAAATCGTTTGAAGCATAATCTAAATCTTGCCACAGGTAATAGTTCAAAGTTATCAATCAATTAATCATTAATCAATATCATATAGAAATGTTTTTTGTCTAGAAAAGTCTCCAAACTTTAAATTCTAATTTTCTAGAATTTTTTGAGATTAAAAGAGGGTGAGAATAAAGTGGGGAGGTGGGAGGGAGGGAAAGGGAGAGAAGAAATTAAATAGAATATTAATTCATGTCCGTTTCATAACATGGACCGGAAAAGACAAACTAACTTCTTGTTTTTTTATCAATTAGAGTTGGGCCCGTTAAAAATACAAGGTCTGAAAAAACAAATTTATATTTTTATCAACTAGTATCTTTTTTATCAAATAGTGTTGCGCTCATTTGATAGATGGGTGATGAAAAAAATAGTAGCGTGATTTTTTTGGTCCGGTGCATTGAACGGACACAATGCTAATTGCTTAGTATAGAAGTGTAGTGAGTTCACTCATCCAAGCCCCTTTTTATTGAGACTGAATTCTACCAAATAGCACAGTTTATGCTTTCATACAAGTTTAGAACTACAAACAAATTTTTTATTTTGTACTTATCCATTTATAAAATTATAAAAACACACTAAAATTTAAGGTTACAATACATTTATAAGTTTATATATGTACAAGTTATAAAACTTTCATTATGTATATGTGAAAGTTATACATATTCATATATGAAATTCTTATGAGATATACGTATATATATTCTAAGTTCGCGAGTCTAATCGAGTCTAATATTGTCAAGTTCAAGTTCTACTCGTTTATTAAACAAGCCTAAAATTGAGTTTCAGGTTCTGTTCGTTTAGTAACCGAATCGAACTCGAACGAGGCTTTACCAAGTCGAGTCTCGAATAGTTCACGAATGACTCAGTTTATTTACAACCCTAGGGACAGGTATATTTCATTAATAAATGAAGCTCACTTTATGCAATGTATCCTAATATCAAAAACAGGAAAATTAGTAATGGAATCATCAATCATTTAATTAGGCAAATTAACGTGATTACAAAATTAATGGAATCACCAGTCTTTTATTACACAAATAACAGAGCCATCCATTCCTCTCCCATGCACCCCACCACGTAAACCTCCTCAACGCACCTCATCAGGGGATGCCCAACCGCCAGATCTAAACCATCAATCGCCAGCCGTCCGTTCGATTCCTCCAAAAGGCATCTTGACTCATTTGTCTGCTGCGAGAATTATTCACGGTTTGAGTTGATGTAATTGAGGAGAATGACGAATGATATATTTTGTAGAACGTGAAAAATAAAAAACCTTTGCTGAATAATCCACTAAGTCAGCGCCACGGGTAAAATGAATAAGGATGAATTTTTTACCAAAATACAAAAATTCGATGTGTACGCAATGTGCACGAATGGTGCATATTGACCGTCACGGTCTGGATTTAAAAAAAAAACTTTTCCAAGTAAGAGTTAACTTTTACCGGGAAGAGTTTGTTTAAACTCCGGACCGACAATTCCTGAAATGGACGGTCCAAATGTGTTTGTACACGTATGTACATGTGTGTGTACGTATGCGTAGCAGGGTTACCAAAAATATCGTGTTCCCATGGTAATTAAAAGTGTGTTGTTTCCATCGAATACTCCCTTTGTCTCAAAATGAATGTTGAAAACTACTATTCACACCTCTCCATAAATCGTCTATATTTTTAATTTTATAGCGTATTATATTCACAATATGGTTCTTGTTTGATAAATCTTACTTCGTTTTATTAAACAAAGTTTAAAATCATAACAAGTGTTATAAATTACAAAATATAGATGATTTTTTAAGAAGTGTGAATAGTGATTTTGGACAATCATTTTGGGCCGGAGTGAGAAGTATTTTTGTGATGTATAAGAGGAAAAGAGAATGACTTGTGAAAAAATACTAAAAATACAGTAAAAAATACCATAATGAAAACTTAACCTCAATACCCCACACTTGACTCCCAATTCCTTTCTTCACTGTACATTTTTATGGTTCTAATAATGACATGTGTAAAACGTATTTTGTGACATAAAGTGAGTTGGAGAACCACGTGCCAATACTCAATACTCTAAACACTGATCTCACATGGGGTACTTCATCAATCAAAAATTCGATGTGTACGCACACTTGCGTATGTAATATGCACGGACGGTGCTTCTTGACCGTCCGTGCGTGTTTTTGACGGTCCGGATTTTTAAAAAACTCTTCCATGTAAGAGCTAAAATCGACAGTCAAGATGTGTCCGTGCGTGTAGGTATATGTGTGTGTATGTATGCATAGTGATTTTAAACATTCATTTTGGGACAGAGTGAGTAATTTTTTTGTGATATATGCGAGGAGAAGAGAATGACTTGTGAAAAAAATACTAAAAATACCATAAAAAATACCATAATGAAAACTCAACCTCAATACCCCACACTTGGTGCCCAATTCACTTCTTCATGCACATTTTTACGGTTCTAATAACGACATGTGTAAAACGTATTATTGTGACAAAAAGAGAGTTGAAGAACCACATGCCAATACTCTAAACACTAATCTCACATGGGGTACTTCATCAATATGTGGCAAGCCTTGATCCACACTTTGGCCCCGTTCTATTAAACTTGGTTTTTTGACATTTAGAGTTTTTTTTTTTACCATATCGGAAAGTATGAAAAGTAAAAAAACTCAAGAATTCATTTAATCGAATGTATTTGTAGTGATCGAGCTCGATTAGTTTATTAAGAAAGCCTAAAATCAGAGCTCGGATTCCAGTTGATTTAGTAAATGAGTCTATAAAACGAGCCAATTCTATAAAAATGAGTCGAGCTATAGAATGTTAAGCTCGAGCTTATTTACTACACAAGTCTAAAATTGAGTTCAAATTTGACCCACGAATACTAAATGAGTTGAACCGAACCAAGCCTCAAGCTGCTCGATTCCTTTGCAACTCTTGTGATGGAGCAGTAGTGGTATCGGGGGCACTGAACAATTTTTCTTTAATCCCATCCATTTATTATTGTGCTGAGGTGTCAGTCTCAGGCTGTATCAAGTCGTCGATAAATCAGAAGTCGAAGCACACACCTAAACGCCATCTAGAGAGAGAAAGAAAGAGAGAGAGTGAGAGGGGGAGGAGAGAGATTAGGGTTTGCTCTCTTCGCAGAGAGATTTCCTATCCGAGGGTTTGTTTGATCTCGTATCAATGGCGGAAGGGGATAGCGGGAGGATGACGGGGGTCGTGAAGTGGTTCAACGACCAGAAGGGGTTCGGCTTCATAACCCCAGACGACGGCGGCGAGGATCTCTTCGTCCACCAGTCCTCGATCCGAACCGAGGGCTTCCGCAGCCTCGGCGATGGCGAGACCGTCGAGTTCGTCATCGAATCTGGTGGTGACGGGCGCACCAAGGCTGCTGACGTCACTGGCCCGAACGAGGGACCGGTCCAGGGCAGCACCCGCGGCGGTGGCGGCGGAGGAGGCGGAAGGGGAGGCGGCGGCGGGGGATATGGAGGTGGTGGTGGGGGGTATGGGTTTAACGGCGGCGGCGGAGGAAGGGGCGGTGGAAGAAGAGGTGGCGGTGGAGGGGGGTATGGTGGAGGAGGTGGTGGTGGGTATGGAGGAGGTGGTGGGGGTTATGGAGGTGGTGGTGGGAATGCTTGTTTCAAGTGTGGTGAATCTGGTCATATGGCTAGGGACTGTTATGAGGGCGGCGGCGGTGGAGGTGGTGGGAGGTATGGCGGCGGTGGTGGAGGCCGTGGCGGCGGCGGCGGTGGTGGTGGAGGAGGTTGCTACAACTGTGGGGAAGATGGTCATTTTGCCAGAGAATGCCCTAATTCTGCTCGTTAAATGGGTAAAGTAGAGTAGGGGTAAAACTGTGAATCTTCACTCTATACCCCATTTCGTTTGTTGGTTTTTAAGTAATTATTCAGTTATCTTTTGTGTTTTCTGAATTGGTGAACCATACATGGGTAGTGTTGCTTTGTGAGGGGTTTTACTAGGTGTTAATATGGTCACCTGTTTTGTTCTTGGAATGGTATTTTAAGTGCTTGGTTTTGACTGGATTTGTTGGTTGTAATTTATTTATAAACTCTTTGCTCTGCTTAATGGGTTTACAGGCGCTGCCCTTAAATCTTGAATCCGTTCATACATATATAGAGAGTTCTGCGTTCATGTGCCTTGCTAGTTTCTTTGAAATATGGTGCTGTATTCAATCCTGTATTATTGTTCCTTGGTAGTGCTATTGAAAATGGGTATAATGAGGGGGTAAATATGTGAATCTGTACACCTACGTATCTTGTTTATAAGTAATCACTCTTTATCTTTGGGGTTTCATATATATGCAGACATAAAAATGTGAATCTTTACTCTATATCCAATATGTTTTCCAGGTGTTAAATAATTCCTCTCTATCTTTTGTGTTTCCATACATGGTATGTTGTTTTGTGAGGTGTTATGGGTGTTAATATGGTCGCCTGTCTTGTTTTTGGTATGGTAATTGAAGTTCTTGGTTTTGAGTCTTTTGACTGGCCAGGCTTTATGGGGATTTGGGTGGTTGTAGTTTCTTTCAAAACTCTTTGCCCTGCTTAATAACTTTGCATGTGTTGCCCTTAATCCATATATACATTTCTGCATTCATGTGCCTTTGTTAGTTTTTGTGAAAGAATTGTAGTCTACTGAGTCAAAGTTACTAGAGAACAATTCTACCCTAGCAAATTACGTTTTGTGCAATGATCCGGAAACATGGCACACATCCATTCCAAAACAGTAAATCTAGAGATCAGAAGCGAACCGCAAATTTTGTCCCCAAGCGAATTTTGGTTAGAGAAAATGTACAGATTCAGTCCTTATGTTCATAGAAATGTGTTTTGCATCAATAATTTGTACAGTAATATTTAGTTGTACTATGTTTATACCTTGGAAGGATCACTTTGTTATCTATAGAAGCCTACCCTTAGTGTTCCATAATTTAGACATGTGGCGTACCACATTCCCATTACTCGTATCAGTACCTGTACAATCAACATGCCAGGTAACGTTGGGTTAGCGGTCTCAGTTGTAAATAGGAATGTAGCTGAAAATTCAAACTTAATAAGACTAATTCAGGTGAGTGAAGTTTGACACTGAAATTGAATGAAAACAATTTTCATCAATGCCTAATAGTAACCAATAGCCCTCTCTATTCCTCTAGGAAATATTATCATTGAAATATTGCATGTTAATGTTACTCCCACCAAACAAAATTTTCCAGGAAATGGAAAAATAATCTAGCCAATCACCAAACTTCCAGAAACTAGAAAAGTAAGTACATCTAGTCCATGTAATAGGTGGTTAATTGTACCCTAAAGCAAGAGAATAGATGCCCGTTTCAAATTGCAGGCGTTTCTAACCTAATGGATTGTAAAGACACTCTTATTGAATCCTAGACAAGAACCATGGATAAAAATCACTGGAACAATATAAAAACGAGGAAGATGAAGTACAAGAAAGCAGAGGTATTCATGTGTGGTCGATGGTATCAGCTGTTAACAGGAATTTAGCTTAAAATCCACTTCCATAGTTTCACATATAACAAGGCTGTGTGTCATCTTCCTCGTATTTATATTGCTTCAGTGATTTTTATTGATGGTTCTTGGCTTGGATTCGATAAGACTGTCTTTGAGATCCATAAGTTTATAAATGCTAATTTGAAATTGCTGTCTATTCTCTTTCTTTATGGTTGATCACCTGTTATTTGGGCTGGATGTTATTACTTTTCTAGCTTCTGGAAGTTTAGTGATTGGTGAGATTGCTTTCCATTTTATGGAAAATTTTGTTTGGTGGGAATAACATTAAGATGCAATATATTTCCATGAAAATATTTCCTAGAGGAACAGAAAGGGCTGTTGGTTACTGTAGGCATTGATGAAAATGGATTTCAGACTGTTAACTTCCAGTGTCAAACTTCACACTTAAGTTGGTTTTTTCATGGCCTTGTCCCATTTGGGCCGTATATTTCTGCTATTTGATATGTTTAGTTCTTTGCTTAGAGACATGTAATGTGTTAATTTGAGCCCTGTTGCGCAGGTAAAACTGATTACTATTTTATATGCATTATTTCTGTGCTTAGAGACACATAATATGTTCGCTTACATCAGTAGATATTACTATTCTAGGTTTGCATTTTTCCACATTGGAAGCTTGTGAGTGTGATCTTGACCAAAGTGAGTGATAGAACATAATAGTAAAAGCATTTCCACTTTCCTAAAGCTGTTGCATTATGGATTCTTGGTTCCTTCTTTTCTTCTTTTTTTTTTCTTCTTTTTTTAAGATGATACTTTTTTTGTGTGTGATAACTGGGTGGTCCAGGTCAGTTTACACGTATCTCAACTAATCTCAAGGTTTATGTACGCCCGCTATACACATAGACCAGACAAAACCAATACCTTATAAGAACCATGAGATCTTGTGCAAGTGGCCCCAAGAAATTAAGAAGAGTTGAGCCCAAGACCTCATCTTCCTTAGGAAGAGTCTTCACTAACTCATCTACCCCTTGGGGTTAAGACGATACGATGTTAGTATTAATTAGATTATTACGAGGGCTAAGTTCTTAGGAGTCAAACTCTACCCGGTGCTTTAATAGAGAGCTACACAACTACTGGTTCAAATCCCAAGGTTGGAGTCGAGGGATTTTGGCAAAAAAGTTTTTAGAAATATAAATGAAAATGCACAAATTTGGGCTTAAATTTATTTGGAACTATCCAATGCACGAGGGTTTCACATGGTATATGTTAAGTCCCCACAGACTGGCCGTCCGGATCTGTGCATATTTGTCTGGTGCAATGCTCAAGGTAAGTCATGGTATTCCGATTGGAGACCAGCTACGATGTAGCAAGTAGTCTTAAGAGGGTTTAACAATTAATTGTTGACAATGCTTCATGTCATTAGTAATAATGAGTTTAGTTTCTAAAGTAGCATTAGGTTCTTCTGAGTTTTTAGAGTGCTGAAATGCCTTTACTGCTTTAGGTTCTTCTGAGTTTCTCTATACATCCGAACATGGTCGTAAGGTTAAACTATCTGTACAAGAAATCGTTAATTGCCTAAAAAGCTCCAAAAACTTTGTGCTTGTTCATCCATTAATAAGGTTTTCTGGTACATAAAGAACTATGGAGTTAATCTGGAAGACAAATATCCATACCAGGGATAAAAGGAAGAGTGCAATATTTGTGAACTTCAACATTAGCCTTTTCTTTTTGCTTGGAAGTTTAGATTTTCTTTTTCTCCTAGCAAAAAGAAAAAGCTCTTGTTAAAGTTCACAAAATATTGCACTCTTTCCTTCTCCCCTGGTATGGATATTTGTCTTCCACATTAACTCCATAATTCTTTACATATCGAAAAACCTTGTTAATGGATGGACAAGCACATCCATTTGCATTTTTTAAAGCTTTCTTAAGGGGGTATTTCTCATGTAGGCAATTAACGATTTCTTGCACAGATAGTTGGACGTACGACCATGTTCCAACATATAGATACACTCACAATTTTGGATTATTTTTTTGTCTTTGTTCACAAAATTTTAAGTTTGGTTAATAATTTTATACTTTTTAGATTCTTCTCGTCGTGACGAACTTAGAAATCACGAAAAATCAGTGCAAAACTAACAAATTAAAAAAAAAAAAAAACTGGTTTTTTTACCCAAAGGGGCTCACTTCCTCCAAGCTGGTCTCCAATCACTTGTGCATCAGTTTTAATAAACTGATACAGATCTTAAATTCGGACCCTCCTCTCTTCGGGACATCTTTATCGGACACAAAAAAAAAAAAAAAAAACACTAAATTTAACCTCAAAAACACATTTTATAATTTATAAAGTCATTTTTAAAAAAATTTCATAAAATCAGACTCTCTATTCAAACTTTAGCTAGTCACTTTATAAAAAATTCACAGAATCAGACTCTCTATTTAAACTTTTACTCTTCTCTCTCTCCTCCTCTTTTGATGAGTGCACAGTAACACATCAAATTTTTTAAGTTACTGTAGCAAAGTTAAGAAATCTTCAATTTGGTGAATTCGTTTGTTGAGATTGATAAATGGGTAGTTTTGAAGATTTTGTTTCCTATTGTAACTTAAAAGTTAGTTTGAGTATCTTGATATTAATGCTCTTCCAGGTAGAGGATAGCCAGTACCTTAATATTAACTATACAGTTTTGTTGTGCAACAGACCAAATTATTGGGGAATTTCACATCTTAGCAGGAGCTTTCCAAAGCACACTTCATATTTTTAGAAAAAGTTTTAAGTTAAATCAACCGTAACTCAATCTATGAACAAGAGTTGCATCTTCTTGACAGGAGTTGAATTCACATTCTCATTGTTCTTGACTACAGCTACCCCACCGTCCGGGATGGAGCCGGGGGTCCAGTGGGGGCGGTCGCCGGCTATCTTTTTGCTATTTGACTATGGGGGCTAATTCTTCAGTTATTTTCATGGTTGTTTTTTATTTTTTCTGATAAGTCGGTTATTTTCACGGATGTACTTATTATTTACTTCTTCCGTCTCAAATTGTTTGCCCATTTTGAGAATTCGTGCATTTAGCACACAAAAAATAATGTATGAGCATTCATTTTTCTTCAAAATTGTTACATCGATTTAAATCTCTCATTGAGTAGAAAAAATTGGTGTAAATTTTATTCAAAAGAAATCCTCACAAAAACGTCATTTTTTTGCGTGTAAAATGTACGATTTCCACAAAGAAGCAAGCAACCTGGGACATATGGGACGGAGAAGGAGTAAAATATTGCTGTCAACACAGAAAGCTAAAGAAACCTCTCAACTTCAGATTGCGACTTCTCATTTTGAGGACCAGTTGCAATTCTTTATAAAAATCGAATAGATTTACAGATAATTTTTCCATTTCAATTGGAATTATCTGATTTGTAAAGAGAGAATATTTTATACCGGCGTGGGTTGGAAACCTCTCCTTTTCTTTTCCATGACCGTCTGTGAGAGTTCCATTATGTATTAATTGTTAATTTTAATGATTCATCTTGTAAGATCCGTAGAGTAATACATTTACACAAAAAAATCAATTTGATCGGACATTGACAGGTATATTAAAATTTGAATTTTATTTTGTAAAATGGGAGGTCGTTCTATTTTAAAATTAAACTGTCCACAACCTTCCATTTCATGAAAAAAAAAATACAAATTCTATATAACCTATCGAGGCCCAATCAAGCTGATTTTCTGTATTGATGTATTACTCTGCGGGCATTACAAAATGAATGATTTAGATTTACAAAAATAAATTTACGACGGGACCCATATATAGCAGTGGGTAAAAAGACACTTTTCTATTGGCGGTGTGAAAAATGTTTTCTCATTTGAATTTATTATTGAAAAGTTGTCTAATCTCGAGATAAGGTAGGACACGTTTGAAGAACTTTCAAAGCACCTTGGACCCTGCTTTTGTAAAGCTTTAAACCTTGTGATTTTATCACATGAGAAATGTGGAAAAGGGAGAAATGTGGAAAAGGTGCCAAGGGCCCTGATTTATGCCTGGAAGGAGATGGTGCAGCCTACAGCCGTCCCTCTTGAAAATTAATGGCTTGAATTCGCTGAAGTTCTTTTAATGATAAAGACATCTCTAAGTAAGGCTACTTAAAAAAGTTCTCAAAAGTCTTTTCTAATTAGTTTCTAAGAAAAAAATTCAAAAAATGGTCTACTAGTTACAACAATTGAATTATAAAATCACAGGTGGCCCCTTTTTCATTCTAAAAGTGTCCGAGAAGCGTTCTTGTCATGACTACCTAAAAAATGTTCTTAAAAATTAATACACCCAAGCAAGCGTGTGGAACCCTATTTTTTGTTCTAAGAATTTAGTTAGCTAGCTAAAGAGAAATGTAGTTTAATGAGACTCTCTAAAAATGTTCATTAACTTTAAGTCTTTCCTTTCTCTCTCCTCTCTCTCACTCCTTAAATTTATTCTCTCTCTCTCTCTCTCCCCCCTTTTTTCTCTCCTCCTTCCCTTCTCTCTCTCTCTCTCTCTCCTCTTTCTCTTTCCTTAAGTCTCTCCCCAAATTTAGGTTGTCACTTTGGGCACTTTAGGTAGTGATCAAGGGTGTCACCTAGGATTTTAAGGAGTCAATTTTTGTGAACTAGAGACCATTTTTTGAGTTTTTTTAAGCTAACTAGTTAGATCACTTTAGGGAACTCTTTTAGCTAGTGCACTAGAAATGCTCTAAGTGACTACCTAANGAATTGGGGAGAGACTTAAGGAGAGAGAGAGAGAGAGAGAAAAGAGGAGGAGAGAGAGAGAGGAGAGAGAAAGGAAAGACTTAAAGTTAATGATCATTTTTAGAGAGCTCCATTAAAGTTCATTTCTCCTTTGCTAGCTAACTAATATGTCACGCCCTGAATTTCAACAAATTAAATATCACAAGTGTCCACATGCCACAACACAAAAGTTAGCAATTTTCCTTAGAAAATTCCAAGTCAAAGTTCCATACATACACTAGTCAATGGTTCGCTAAACGGTGCTAATTCGTACCTGAATACATAGATACCCAACAGAAAGGTTTAAAGTTATTACATAAGTCCCAACAAGTCAAAAATTGAGTGATTAGAAATTACATTGCCATCTATAAAAAATACTAGTTATAAGATGGAAAAATATAACTTCATGCATGTGTAAGCTCCATGCAATGTATCACTCTACAAAAATTCAATCTCATGTTTCATGCTGTGTACCTTAAAATGATAGGGTCAGCTCACTAGCTTGTAGGAAAACCATACTACAACTGCTAGGCATATAAGTGTGATAAATGCACATGATGTGGGTTGCCAAGATAAGAGATGGTCAAAGGAATACAATGGAAGCTAAAACAAGGAATATGTATCCAAGAAGTACCCACGTGTCCAAAAAGATTTCAAGGTGTCCCAAGATACCTAATAAATTCATTAAGTTTATCAAAGTCACCAATAATTATAACACGTGTCCAAAATCATGTTCAAGTATCCATTGTTACCAAATTACCATATGTGTCTCTAAACATTTTCGTTTCCAAGTACTCAAAACCAAGTTTCCATTTTTGTTTCACCAAAACTACCCAAGTTACTCACACAAATCTAAAACCAAGTCCACAAGTCGAGTTTCGACAAAACACAATAGATAGTCCAAACTTTCATTTTCCATTTCTTTCATTAAAGAAAACCATCATTTTCATTAAAACTAGAGATTTAATCCATCTGCCGGGTTTCATAGGCCCCGCGTGCCTCTACTAGGTTCCATATGTCCCGCATACCTTTATAAAAAAATTTACTAAATGATGGTATTGGTTTAGAACACCTCATTATCCCAAACATTTCACTAAAACTTTCGTAACAAGTCTGTTTCCCTAATTTCATTTCACCAAAGTACCATTTCTTTTGAAATGCCACAATTCTCGCCAAAAAGGCCAACCAATCCAATATACTTTGTATCCGATAGGTATAACAAATTTTTCCATATAATCAAGTGTCAATCACATAGTTTGATGATTTCAAAATAGTTTTGGGGGTTGTCATGTTACTAATAATCAAGTATACAAAGTTTCGGACGATTGGAGGCCAAATGAACGTCAAAGAGTGGCCGGAAACCACCGAGAAAATAGGGGCAGCAACAACAAAACAGGGGCAACAGCTCAAAAGGGGTGTGTGGAATTTCAATCTTGAAGTGGTTGAGTGAGAAGAGAGAGTTTTGAGCTTGAAGTGTGCAAAAATGAAAAAGAGGAGAGAGAGGGGGAGGCCAACTGTTGTAGGGGGGAAGAGGTTGACTTTTTTTGTGTTTTGTATGCACACGTGTATATACATCTCATACATAGCACTTACCACATTGGTGTTTCAAAAACATTTTAAGTACACCCATGTGCAATCCACTGCTCTCACATTGACCAACTTTGATTAAATTTTAATTCTTCACATTTACCGAACATTATTTCCTGAAAATTACACACTGTGCCAGCTAAGCATGTTCCAACGTAGCACTTATTTTCAAAAACAAAACTTAAGACTTTAATTTATTTATGAAATGAGGAAGTATCCCCCATTTGGAAACAATAGCATTTCTAAAATTTTAAAATTTTAATCTCATTCAAAATCTCATCCCTCACTTTTAGTACAAAACCAAAAAACGACACATTTTTCTCCAAAGAAAATGGACAAAAGATGACTTTGCTTTACTAAAAAATAACTTTCAATTATACCGTTGTAATTAGAAAAACCCAAGGAACAATTACCGCAATTTTTTATCAGCCAAATCGAAACTTCTCCAAAAAGTAATTAAACTTTTCAGGTCTTTATATTCTACCCTCCTTAAAAAAAATTTGTCCTCAAAATTTGAAACAACAATGTTCTCCAAGCAACTAAATGTCATGCATGATATGCAACATGAACTCGACTTCATAAACTAGAAATGCAATAATGTAAACTAGTACTCACGTAGTTCTTACGATGAATGATTCCAAGTGTCTCTCTATCATCTCAGCTTCCTTTTTTCTTTTTCTTTTTTTCTCCTCGTTACCATAGCTGTCTCACAACCACCATACTAACCGTATAGACTTTCCCGCGATACCTACTCGCTCACGTCTAGAATACATGTTGGATTCTATCTTAACTTCGATCATTACAAGGTACTGAACAACTAGGTTTAAACTATCTCCAAGTGCAATACTATAACTTTAAAGTTCAATCTCTTTCTAATTGTAGATCCTCTAGGCTCACTATGCATACTGGTTGTTTACTCCACATCTCTGCTATTGCCCTTTTATTCAAAATTTCAATCGATTCATAATTCCTCAAACACTCTATCCCATAGCCAAATCATAAACTCGAGCTCTTTGATGTAGAAATTTACTTACGAAAGCCAAACTTTCACCCATTTCCCATCAACACTAACTAGGAAATTCAACCTTGCACAATTTGATCTAGATTCGTCAAACAAAATAGCTCTAACAACACCAAGATAAATCAATCTCAAATGTCAACAGTAAAGGTAAGCTCCAAAGGTTTCAATACCAACCACACTCTATTTGCTTCCAAATGTCTGAACATAGCCATATTCTATTAGTAAGTTTTGTCTTATACCATACCATACCATATCATCATTCCTCAATCATTCTAATTTCTAATTGTCCAAACATTCCGGTTTTTCTCCCCCTTGGTTATGACATTAACACATCCCTTGATCGCATACACTATTATTACTTCAAAATCCATCCATATATCTTCTTCTTATTGCTGGAAAAATGAATTCAAACCCTTCCAAATCCCCTAACAGTATATCTCCAAGAACAAGTCTAATGGATGGTGTACCCAACTCCACTCCTATTATCTCAACCGATATACATTAACAAGCGATCTCATTTATCTCTGTTTCTTACAATTTTTCAATGCACTTATCTCATCAACAAACAACACCAACACTTAAAGGTTTTACCCCACTAGTACTCCAAATTCTTTCACCAAATCCTCATGCATCATCACGAGCAACCCAAGCCAAACATTTTCCCCATATCTCACAACTGTCTTCACCGAGATTCAACACTCAACTTAATCATAATCTAGGCCTATTTTTGACTTGTACACTCATTACACTCTATAAGGTACTTAAAAACCCCTCCACAGTAGCTACCAGTTAAGGAATTTCGATACTAAAAACAATCATAACCCATAACCNACGATAGTTGGCACAAAAGTTTTCCAAGTTTATTCATCGAAATCCTCGCAACCCTTGCTTTCAGTTTCACCTCAAACTAACTTCCAGAACCAGATTCACACCCTAGTTAAGCCCATACATCCTTTACTCTAAGTATCTAATTCACTCCCCTTGCTTCTTGAATTCAAACAAACTAGATCTCAACTCTATTAATGTCATTTAACCTCACATATGCCTCCCAAAATTATGATAAATTTTGAAAACACATAATCACTTGCCGTGTGACATTCCATCTTACTACATTAACATCCAAGAAAATAACTCATTTCAGCCTTCTAACAAACATTGCATAGGTACAACTTCATTTCATCCCACATTCCCCGCTTGAGTCTTAAAAGAACATTCTAGTCATGAAATTCTATCATTCTCATCAAATTGTGCCACTGTCAAATTATTCGAAAATACATATAAGTCTCCCAACATAAATTCGGACTACAATCCTCGACATCAATCATCAATAATTTACAAAAAAAAAAAAAAACACATTCGAACAAAATCCATGCCCCTCAAGAATTACCTTTTGCCTAGGATGATCTACCACTCATCAAATCGCCGAATAAATTCAAAACCGGGAAGCAACAAATACGACCATGTCTGGCCCAACCCCTGCCAACCAAGCTGTTTCAACTTTCAGAACTTTCGTTATCCCCTCTGTCGCCTTCAAGCACTAGTTTCCATCCTCTAACTCCTTAGTTCTCGTAGATATACATTTGTTTGCCATTTGTCCTACGATTTAATAGGTTATCTCTTGCTCCTTAGTTCCAACCCAAGCTGTTAAAATCCAAGTACAACATTAACTACTAATCAAATCCTCATGTCCCTTTTGTATAGTCTCATAATCATCCCTTTTGTCGATAGTAAAGGTAAGCTCCAAACAAATAGCAAACATTTTTTAGGTAGTGCATTAGAGATGCTCTAAGAATATACTTGGACCTGTAAGAAAGTGTTTGCGAATCTGGATCATTGAAAACACTTTTGGACTGCTGAGATGCGGCGCTGCATGGTGCAACACACAGTACGCTACACGATCCCCGTGTCCCTGATTTATCTTCTGTATCTCCAATATCTTTTTTTTTTGTTTGTGTCAAGAGTGTTCAAGCCTCTAATTACCTTCCTGGTCTAGTCAAAGTTTGATGATCTACTACGGGATTAGGAGGTTTATAACATATTACGTTCTTGCAGCTCGCCCCAAAAATAAGATTTTGGTCATTGTTTGGAGAGCAAATCTAATAACCAACCAGACTAACCCATATATGCACTTACCAAGTGCTTACTACTCTAAACCAAGATACAGATCTGGAAAGGCAAAGTACTTCTGGCAACTATAGTGTTACATAAAGTGAAGTTCTTGCATTTTTTTTGTTTTTTGTTTTTTGTTTTTATAATAAGATTTTAAATAACGGTAGCGGATTGTGTAACAGCACCAAAAACAGTTTAGTGGTACTAGGAGTATCAAATGATACATAGCAGGAACTAGGTGTCATGACAGTGGATCTTTTTAAATCATTTTTGGTGCTAAGGCACCTGAACAAATTGTAGCGAGTGAAATATTGGATTAAAATCATTATGTAGCAGAAATCAGTCAATACGAGTGTCAATTTTGGGTAGGGCCTATATACTAAGGTGTAGTGGCCGATACGCTACGTACATAGGCAGCTCCACCCTTTGGGTTGGGTGGTCAAATGAACACCCTACAATATATTTTCCCCCCCTGAATTTACTAGTAGTAATTTTGTTTTAGGCTTTATTCGATCACTCAACCTTACATTTTTGAACACCTATCAGTTCACCCAATTCCTTATTGACCACCAAATACATTAGCTTAAATAAGGAAGGTACGTAATATTCCTACTTACAGCAAACCAAAACCATTTGCAAATCTAGCAAAACCCACATCAATCCTACTTTTTTTTTTATTTTTTTATTGTTATTGTGATGTTGCAACCACCCCATGGCAAGGCCATATTAGACTCGCCCAGGGATGAAGCCAAGATTCTAACTAGGAGGTGACACCCAAAATTAATACTGTCCCTCTTTTTGTCCCACAAAGACAATCTAATATAAAATGACTAGTAATTTTTGAATAAAAATCTCAATTAGTTATTCAATTTTTTGTCAATAAAAGTAAGAAATCATGCATGGACAAGGTAAAACAATGAATCTTCACCCGCATTGCTACATACCCAAAAAGTATCCCTAATTTGAAATTCAATGGTCTAGATTCACTTGAAGTGAATCTCAAGGGAACCTGAACCGTTAAATTTCAAATTCTAGGTACCTAGACTTTCTTTGTTAATATGGTCACTGGTTTTGTTCTTGGAATGGTATTTTTAAGTGCTTGGTTTTGACTGGATTTGTTGGTTGTAATTTCTTTATAAACTCTTTGCTCTGGTTAATGGTTTTACAGGCGTTGCCCTTAAATCTTAAAGCGTTCATACCTATATATATAGAGATTTCTGCGTTCATGTGCCTTGCTAGTTTCTTTGAAATAATGGTGCTCTATTGAATCCTGTATTACTGTTCCTTGGTAGTGCTAAAATGGGTATAAGATGGTTATCTTTGGGGTTCCTACATATGCAAACATAAAAATGTTTTTCCGGGTGTTAAATAATCGCAAATGTTAATGTCAAAACTAGTTTTGATTGTGCCAAAACTCCAATGTACTCTCTATGATCTTTTGTGTTTCCATACAGGTATGTTGTTTTGTGAGGGGGTTAGTATGGTCACCTGTCTTGTTTTTGGTATGGCAATTTTAAAGTGCTTGGTTTTGACTGGCCAGGCTTTATCAGGATTGTAATTTCTTTCGAACCTATGAACAAGAGTTGCATCTTCTTGACAGGAGTCGAATTCACATTCTCATTGTTCTTAACTACATCTACACAACCGTTACGCCAACTGTCTCGGTTGCCAGCCTACCATTTTGCTATTTGACTACGGGGGCTAATTCTTCAGTTCTTTTCATGGATGTTTTTACTTTTTCTGATGATAAGTCAGTTACTGTATTTTCATGGGTGTACTTATGGTTTTCTTAAAATATTGAAAACCATATTCAATGACTCGGATGTCGAGGATTTAAATATCAGCCGATATGCGACATATCGGCTGATACGTAGCGGTTTTTCAAGGGACCGATACTGATATTTACCGATATACGATCCGATACAAGTTGATATCGGGATACATAGTAGTATTGGTAATATTTGACCGTATCACCAATACCGCTACGTATCACGAAACCATAATTTAAAACCTTGTCGCACTACAGGGGCGCCCTAGCTACACCACCCCGGATTCTGGACCAGTTGCAGTTCTTTATAAAACGGAATAGATTTACAGATAAGTTTATCTATTTCAATTAGGAATTGAAGTTCGTAATTGATTTGTAAATTCGGTTATTGAAAAGTTGTCTAATCTCTAGACATGTGTAGAAGTATAGTACATGGTTGAAGAGCTTTCAAAACTCTTTGGAATCTGCTTTTGTAAAGCATTAAGCTTATAATTTTGCCAAAAGAGAAACAAAACAGTACCAGATGGTTAGTAAACATGCATAACTATTGTTAATAAGCATTCTAAATACCAAAGTATTTGTGATCCACTCCACAAATACCATTAGCATACTGCTATTTTCGTCGCGTAAAATCATCAGTCTTCTTTGATCAAGGAGTCAGAAGAGGAGCAGAGTTGAGGCCTGCACTTCAGGACCTCGTGTACCTTTCCCGGTCCGGGATCGGTATACACGATAGTTTGGAACTTCTCATCAGCATCCCCACCCACTTCACAGCACAGTAAGGTAATGAACTCCAAATAACCACGACCAACCACCTTCGTTTTCATCCGGACGGGCAGCCACCGTTCGCTGTATTTTTCATTGTTGTATTGTCGACTACTGTAATATTCAACAGCTCTTTTTGCAAAGACTGCCCCACGGATCAAGGAACCTGGTATCCAATCCCCTCCTTGGTTCGGTCAAGGTAGGCGATCCAACCCCGAACTAGGGGGTTGACAAGAAAATACATTCTTACGGCCCACTGATCATTATGTAGAGAGCAGATTCACCAACCATACAACCGGACTAACCCATATGATCTGCTCCTACCAAGTGCTTAGTACTCAAAACTAAGATACAGAACTGGAAAGGCAAAGTACTTCAGAAAATCTTATATAGTATAGCAGAATGACTTTTTGCGAAAAAGGCTGTGGTTGTGACAAGTGGCATAAATTAATTGGTTTGTCATAGAATTTTCAAGCAACACATGTGACATTACTCTTATTCCCATTCTTCAAAATTATCCATAAATAGGTTAGATGTTATTCAAAAATTTACCTTAGTTATCTCCTAATTATCTCCAGCATATCCATATTTGAATATTGAAGAAGAGATTGTGATGCCATGATTGTATAATAGATTTTGAAATTATCTACACTTTGCAGAATAGAATAAAAAAAAATTGTTACTATCAATACTTACCTGAATAGAAGATCTCTTCCCATGCATTTCTTTTTTACAATATAGATTGGTTCTCCAACGAAGTTATAAAAGGTTCATTGATCTAGAAAAAAATAAAACAAAAAATAAGCGAGGTATTTTTCTTGGTCTTTCTATATCTTTGTGCATGTACTCTTTATCGATTATGAATATGTGTTTGCATATATGACAAAAACCAAATGTAATACAAAGCATCCCCATATACATGATACAATAAGGAAATTTTTTATGCCTCCTAATGAGAATAAATTTAGAGCATGTATTCTGGAAAAAAAATACAATATAATGTGTTTGCTTTCAATAAATTTTGTCAGATTTTTCTTTCTAATTTTTTTTTTAAAGAATTTTCTGTGAACAAATCCAAAGCAACTTGCAACTTTTGATCTCTGTATGGTGAAGGAGTTCTCAGAGGTCTTTGTGCTTGCATAATTAGAGCAAAGTGAAAATCAACTCTCCTAAGTGGTAACTTTAATTTAAAATATGAGTACACCCTAAGTTATTGATAATTAGTGATCATCTACTAAAACAAAAATATTGTTTAAAAAATACACTATAATGAAAATAAATATTTTTATGAGAAGCAATTTCCAAAACTATTAGAGAAAAATGAAATTTAATCAAGTTCGATCTAAAATTTAAAAAACCAATGAAATTTTTTAGTTTTCAAGATCTTTAAAAAAATATAAATAATTCTGGACATGTTAAAAATAATTGAAGTGAATTTGTAAAGATTATTTTACTTAGTTTTTTCTTTAATCTTTTCAACCACAGGGACTATTTTAAGGGGAGTAGATGGTAACATCTTCGATTCTTCATCCATTCTTTAAAAGGTAAATCTTTTGTTTTTCTATTTGGTAAAGATTATTTTACTACAATTTTTTCTTTAATTTTTTCAAGCTCTTCGACGCAAAATTCATTATAGAGACCATTTTGAGGGGAAGATCGGTAAAAAAAGATGGTAGCATCTTCAATTCTTCGTCCATTCTTGGAAAGGCAAATTTTTTGTTTTCAGTTTTGTGAAGATTATTTTACTACGCTTTTTCTTTTAATCTTTTCAAGCTCTTCGATGCAAAAAATTCATCCCGGTCAAAACACTAACGATAAGTGATTTAGGAATTTGTAAAATACTTTCTAATTTTTATTCCACGACAAACTATTTTATTTTATTTTATTTTTCCTTTTCTTCTTATTGGGAATATTTGATTGTATTGTATTCCTTCCCAGTCTTTTCTTTGACATATTCAGTTTGTTTGTAGTAACTTCAAATATACATTTCACATTTGTGTAGTTTAATGGAAAAAAAGAAACTTATATTTTCTCATTCTACACGATTTGAGAAAAAGAAGATGCCTAGGCTTTCGAGACAATCATTATGTTGACACCAAACTTGATGAAACCGGGGCGGTGATGTGATGTATGTAGACAATAGATTTTGTATGACATGAACAGGAACATGAGCAACTGTTTAGAAAGAATTGAGCTATGCTACATATTAAAGTTAATTTGGATGTGTCATGGATTAAGCTACGGTGACTGAAACTTCAATTTGCTTGATTGAGGTATGTTAACGAACACCACAAATAGTCTTAGGAAATAAAGAGAATCAATGGAAGGAGTTCGGGCGGATTCAGTTACGTATCCATCAAATGTTGTTCATATGTAGTAGATAAAGATCAAATGGTACTTTAAGAGATCAAATTTGATTATAATTTTATTTCTGTGCATAGCACGGGTAATTGAACCAATTTTATACTTGAAATGGTACTCAAATTATGTGTACAAACATTTAATTTTGTAGATTGAATTCAATCTGTGCATATCACAGGTTTTTTGCTAGTATATAGTGTTACATAAGGTGAAGTTGTTGCATCTTGTTTTTTTGTTTTTGTTTTGTTTATGCTTTCATAGTGTTTGAAATAAGGTTTTAAATAGGGGTAAGGGGCTGCGTAGTAGTACCGGAAATAGTGTAGCAGTAATGGTAGTTCCGAATGATACAAGCGGGAACCAGGTGTCACGACTATGATTTTTAAAAAATTATCTTTGGTGCCAAGGCACCTGAACTAGCCGCAGCGAGTGAAAATTAGATAAAAACCAACAAGTAGCAGAATCGGCCGATATGGGTGCAAATTTTGGATAGGGCCGGTATACCAAGGTGTAGCGGTTCCCGAGCATCGAAAAACCGCTATGTAACGGCTGATAGCGCAACAATCCACCGCCACAGCTCTCCACTTTAATCTTGAGTGCCTCTGACTTCCAAGGAGAATTGAGCCTTAATTACCATGTTGCAGGCATAGATCTGTGCTTACCACTAGGGCACTGGAGGGGTGTGTTATCAATCCATCCGACCCTTGGCAAATTGTCCGGCCCAAATTGGGATCTGGGAACCTTATACGCCCATCGTGGCCATCCAACTTAGCAATTAATGGTATGGATTTGCAGTTGTAAGAAAGTAACTGCAAATTTAGATCGTTGAAAACACTTTTAGACGGCCACGATTAGGGGCTACAACCCCGTAGCATTTTGGCGCGCTACAATGCCCCTGAATCCACCAAATTGCGCCCGTAGTTCCGAGTCTTCTGACTATCCATTGCTCGATAAATCTGAACATGGAGCTGTCTTCGGTTGCACAATTTAGTTTTGTTTAGTTTAGTTTTGATGATGTAAGCATGTGTAATAAGTGGAGAGAGATAGAGAGAAAAGTGAAAAAAGTGATGATGTAATCAAAACTGGAATAGTGCCAAAACTGCCCCAAAACCTCCAAACGAACACAGCCACTGTAATTTAGAACTCAGTCCTCTCGATATTCCATCCGTCAATACCCCCCATACTTTTAGCAACAATGATACGTACACACCCATTCGGACACACTCTGCCACGCCCTCTCTCACATGTGAAGGGACCCACCCCACATGTGAGAGGGAGTGTGGCAAAGTGTGTCCGAGTGGGTGTGTATGTATTATTTTTGTACTTTTAGGCCTTAGCTGAGTTTCCTAAAAGTTGTTAAAAGTCACTTTTAAATTTTGTCTTCATTAAAAAAAATTTGTGTTTGTTTGTTTTGCATCAAACTTTTGTGATTTATTAATTAGCCTTGACGAGGGAATAAAAAAAGTAAAAAAAATATAACCGAAACCTTTTCTTCTTTTTTTTTTTTGTTGAAAAAAGGACCAACTTTTAGCACTTTTTGACGAATACTAAAAGTTAGAAGAAAGAAATGAACACATAAAATTACATTTCTGTCTCTACTCATATCTCTCTCTCCAATCATTATTCTCATTTCTCTCTCCAATTATTACATCTCTCTATAATTATTATTTTTTCCAAAAATCCATCCAAACACTATCTCAAAATATTCTTCTCAAAACTCTCAACCAAATAGCGAATGTAATGGCCCCGTTCGGTTTTGAGTTTTGTTTTAGTTTTGGTTTTGTTGACATCATTATTTTCCTCGTTTCTCTCCCTATCTCTCTCCACTCATTACACCATTAAAACTAAATTAAACTACAAGTCAAACACAGCCACT